>JAGIQG010000011.1:28579989-28978447 GCA_024679065.1 Sphyrna mokarran
CCTGGCATCCCTCTGCCCCAGACACTCACAGTGCTCTCAGCACTGCCTCTAGGACTTCCCAGACACTAGCCAGGCAATGCCAGGGCGAGGCTCATAGAACATGGAACATTAAAGTGCAGTACAGGCCCTTCGGCCCTCGATGTTGCACCAACCTGTGGAACCAATCTAAAGCCCATCTAACCTACACTATTCCAATATCACCCCATGTGCTTATCCAATGGCCCTTAATGTTGGTGAGTCCACTACTGTTGCAGGCAGGGCATTCCATGTCCTTACTACTCTCTGAGTAAAGAACCTACCTTTGACATCTGTCCAATATCTATCACCCCTCAATTTAAAGCCATGTCCCCTCGTACTAGTCATCTCCATCCAAGGAAAAAGGCCCTCACTGTCCACCCTATCTAATCCCCTAATCATCTTATATGCCTCTATTAAGTCACTTCTTAACCTTCTTCTCTTTAACAAAAACAGCCTCAAGTCCTTCAGCCTTTCCTCATAAGACTTTCCCACCAAACCAGGCAAACATCCTGGTAAATCGCCTCTGCACCCTTTCCAATGCTTCCACATTCTTCCTATAATGTGGTGATCATAACTGAATGTATTACTTCATACTTCAAGTGTTGCCGCACCAGAGTTTTATACAGCCATGACCTCGTGGCTCCGAAACTCAATCCCTCTACCAATAAAAGCTAATACACTGTATGCTTTCTTAACAACCCTATCAACCTGGGTCCAAGCATGACCCTTTCCCCCGAGGTCTGCTCTCACTGGAGGTCTGCTGGGAGGTCTGCTCACATCTCTTTAGAGACTCGTTATGCTTCACGCTGTTCTGCGGTCTGCAGCCTTGGATGGATTTTGAAGGGGGTGGAGTGGGTGGGGAGGTGGGGGTAGTTGGTGCAGCTGATTTTAGCATGGGGCCTGATAATGATAGAGTAATTTATTATAATGATATCCCCAACAATAAACATGAGGAAACCTGTCTCGTAAACGATAGGAGGAGAGGACATTTACGGTGACTTTGCAGTTCTCGTGATGCTATCCACTCCCATTGCTGAACCTGCCCGAAACAAAGAGGAAAGGAAAATCCCGGCCTAGCTGTGGTCTCAACAAAGCCCAATTTAATTAGCCACAAGATTGTTTACTCTTATAATCCAACCATCTTGCAATAAAGGCTAACACAACATTTAGGTAATTAATTGCTCACTTTGTCTGTATTTAACTGTTATCCATGTTCAAAAATACTCAAAAAATACTAACATTTACAAGGTTTTCTCTTGTTAAAAAATTAATTTTTATTTTTCTGAACAAAATTAATAATGTTACATTTCTCCACATTATATTCCATCTCCCATTTATTTAGGAACTCTGAAACAGAGGAAATTGGAGTAGGAGCCTCTCAAGCCCGTTCTTCCATTCAACTAGATTGTGGTTAATCTTCTACCTCAACCTCCTTTTCCTACACTATCCTCATTTCCCTTGATACCTTCAATATTTAGAAGCCTATCAGTCTATTTATTGAATATAATCAATGACTGAGCTTCCATAGCCCTCTGAAGTGGCGAATTCCAAAGATTCACAAGCCACTGAATGAAGAAATCCTCTTTATCTCAGGCCCAAATGGCCAGGTTCTTATTCTGGGACTGCGTTTCCTTGTTCTAGAACTATTCCCCCCCCCCCACCCCAACAAACAGGGAAACATCTTTCCTCCATCTTCCCCATTACGCCTTGCAAGAATGCTGGACAAGATTCTCCTGGCCTCTCCTCAGCACTGTCCATACCTCTTTACAGCCTTCTCAAATTCTCCTCACAGCTTACTTTCCCACCAAACTTTGTATCATCAGCAAACTTAAATATATTTCACTTGGTTCCCTCATTTAAGTAATTGATACAGGTTATAAATAGCTGCGGTCCAAGCAAGTATTGATTATTATGGCACTAAACCAATTGCACCCCACTACTTTGAAAATGACCTGTTCATTCCTGAATTTTGTTTTCTGTTGTTAACCAATCCCTAATCCATGCTAATATATTACCCCAATCCCAAAGCTTTACTATTGCGGAATAGCCTGTTGCATAGCACCTTGTCAAAAGCCTACTGAAAATCCACAAATGCTTCATTTGTTCGCTCGTATTTAATCTGCTAACTCCTTCCACAAAAATCTCAATTTTTTTTTGTCAAACGTGATTTTCTTTTCATAAACAATGTTGATTCTACCTCATCACATAGCGATTTTCCAAGTAACTAAATCCATTCTATCTTTTTCCCTCTGCTGATGTCAGGCTAACTGGCCTATCAATATCTTGTTTTCTCCTTCCCTCCATTCAGGATGGAAGGGTTAAGTTTCCAATCTGCATCCATTATCTCGTCACCAATATCTTTTAGAACCTGGTAAGTAAACCATCAGGTTTGGGGAATTTATAACTTTTTAGACCCATTACTTTCTCCAGGACTTTTTACTTATTCTAATTGTACCCTTGGTTCCCCACAATTTCCTGTAATATTCATTCAACTTTCAAATGATTGGATGAGGTGATGGCTGAGTGGTATTACCGCTAGACTAGTAACCCAGAAACTCAGCTCATGTTCTGGGACTTGGGTTCGAGTCCCGCCACAACAGATGGTGGAATTTGAATTCAATACAAATATCTGGAAGTGAGAATCTACTGATGAGCATGAAACTGTTGTCATTTGTCATAAAAAAACTGGTTTATTTCCCTCCAGGGAAGGAAATCTGTCATCCTTACCCTGTCTGGCCGACATGTGACTCCAGAGCCACAGCAATGTGGTTGACTCTCAACTGCCCTCAGGCAACTAGGGATGGGTAATAAAGGCTGGCCAGCCAATGACATGCATGTCCCATGATTGAATTAAAACAAAATTGTTGGCGTTTAAGAGGTTAGTTGATAACTTCTTATCAATGACAATGTCATTGTTTAGCATCTTTGCCATTTCCGATTCCACACTACAGTTTCCTATGTCTCTGCACTAAAAGACCCAACTGCAATTTCAATTATGTCTGCTTTTTCATTTATTTTTTCACTTATTTGTAAAGGTTCTTACAATCTGTTATTTTCCATTTCCTATTTTCCATTTCTTGCTACTTCATTTACATATTGTATTTTCTCCCTCTTTATTAATTTCTTGCTTTTTTTTTTGCTGATTTTTAAATGTCTCCCAAGCCTTTGTCTGACATTGTTTTGTTGCTCATTGTAAGCCTCTCCTTTTACTCTAATACAATTTACAACATTTTCAGTGGGGTTTTATTCCTCAATTGATGAATCATTTATGGAGAATTATTTCTTTGAATGTTATATCTTAATCATCGTAATTGTTGAATTGACTTTCCGAATCTGTTTTTGTCACAGCTTGCCCGTTGTATCTCTGTAATTGGCTCTATAATCTGGGTGCAGACTGGTGTTTGGGTGCACGAGTGGCCATACTCATTTCTTTTAGAGGAAATGCGATTTTCCTTCAGTGTCATTTCTCTCTGACTTAGTTTGCAAAATGCTTACTTGTTCCCACTGAGGTCAATTTCCCCATTTTAAATGGGGAGGGGGGGGCTGGTTGATGAGGAGGAAAATTACATTTCCTCCAACACACATTTTTGCTTCCGAACTATTTAACCCACAGAAACAGGTTTGTGAAGAAAATGGAAAGCTTGCAGAGGAGTTGGGAAAATGCTGAAAGGTAAGTGCAAGATTATATCACCTGCCATTAATAGTCATTATAGAACATAGAACATAGAACATTACAGCACGGAACAGACCCTTCGGCCTTCGATGTTGTGCCGACCAATATAAAAAGCAATGACCCTCCAAACTAAACCATTCCCTTCTCTTCCATAAACTTATCAACTAACCTCTTAAACGCCACCAAACTTGGCGCATCTACAACTGCCGC
Organism: Sphyrna mokarran; assembly: GCA_024679065.1. Taxonomy (NCBI): domain Eukaryota; kingdom Metazoa; phylum Chordata; class Chondrichthyes; order Carcharhiniformes; family Carcharhinidae; genus Sphyrna; species Sphyrna mokarran. The sequence continues at coordinate 28,583,891 of JAGIQG010000011.1, forward strand.
AGGCAGGGCATTCCACTCCCTAACCACCCTCTGGGTAAAGAACCTACCTCTGATATCCGTCCTATAACTATCACCCCTTAATTTAAAGCTGTGTCCCCTCGTGCTAGCTTTCTCCATCCTAGGAAAAAGGCTATCACTGTCCACCCTATCTAAACCTCTAATCATCTTATATGTTTCGATTAGGTCCCCTCTTAGCCGCCTCCTTTCTAACGAAAACAACCTCAAATCCCTCAGCCTCTCTTCATAAGACCTGCCCTCCATACCAGGCAACATCCTGGTAAACCTCCTCTGTACCCTCTCCAATGCCTCCACATCTTTCTTATAATGTGGGGACCAGAACTGCACACAATACTCCAAGTGCGGCCGCACTAGAGTTTTGTACAGTTGCAACATGACGTTGCGGCTCCGAAATTCAATCCCCCTACCAATAAAAGCTAAGACTCCGTATGCCTTCTTAACAACCTTCTCGACTTGACTGCCTACTTTCAGGGATCTATGCACATACACACCAAGATCCCTCTGTTCATCAAGACTACTAAGAATCCTACCATTAGCCCTATACTCTACACATTTATTATTTTTGCCATAGTGCATTACCTCACACTTTTCCACATTAAACTCCATTTGCCACCTCTCGGCCCAGCTCTGCAACTTGTCCAAGTCCCTCTGCAAACTATAACACCCCTCTTCATTATCTACCACTCCACCGACTTTAGTGTCATCTGCAAATTTACTAATCCATCCTTCAATACCCTCATCCAGATCATTTATAAAAATTACAAACAGTATACAACATTATATTGTAATGTTGGCAGCAGTTGCCCCTCAATTCAAGTATGATACCTCTTCAGGACCCCAATTTTCTGCCCTCGGATTGAACAGGCTGATTTCTGACCCATATTGCTCTGAGCATATGGGGCAGAATGTCACATGAGGTGGCAGAATCCGGACTGCAAGATTTGCTCCCTTTTCTTTCCTTCTCTGCCACCACTCCGGCCCATTAAGACATTGTGATACAGATCATCTGCAGGTTGATGGACTAGCTGTCACTGCTGCTGTAATTCAGGAAGGCTTCAGAGGGCATGATTGCTAAAAGAATGCCAAGCAAGCATATTGAGACATTGATTAGCGTGATGCCAGTGGTGCCAGTTTGGACATCAATACTCCAACTAATATCACCTTCACATAGCTGTCAGCAGCAGGAGTGACCTCCCACCAATGTTATTTAAAGTGATTATCACAGGGTTGCTGGTTGATTTCCTTAGCTATTGCTTCTATTTCACAAGTGTTCAGTGATTCACAGCTGTTTAAAGTTTCAAACATCTACAGGGAGTAGTTTTTGGCAGGTGCTGAAGGATTGTTTTACATGACTCAAACGCTCTCACACATGGGGACACTAAGCAGATATTCTCTTTGAAATGCAGCATGACTTGAGAAATGAGCAGAGGCCAACAGAGTATGAAAAACTGCTAGATGAGGCTGGAGAAGAAGAAGAATAGCATTACAGATAGTGCTGGAGATGACCTCCAAGCCAAGCCTGATCGTAGCGTAAGTGGCAATAGTGTGGGCTGATAGGCAACGGGCAGGGTACTGACAGAGTGGCAGAGATGAAAGATTGAATTCTTTCTTCCAGAGAGAGTACAGCAGGGTGTTACTCCATGCAGCTGCTGCCATTCACCAGGCATGACGCCTCAGCCATTCTAGAAATCTGTTGGAGGACAAATTGCTAGAGCGCTGTGAAATTATGTAAGCCACTGTGGATGCTGTAATCCACAGTCATGATGTTAGTAATCTGTGTTTCCATTGCAGGACTCAGACTGCCAGAGAAAGGTTTTTGACTTGTGACAGAAGCTGAAACATCAGCAATCAGACTGCGTGTTCGGGGCCACAGAATTGACGACAATTTTGATGCCGTAAATTGTTCTCCAAGCGGTTTGCAAGGCTCTATGGCAACTTGACCCTGACGCCACCACTCTCTCCTCTTCCCTTCCACGCTGACTCCGCCTCATCCCCTCCCAATGCTGCTTAATGTTATACCTCAGAAACCAGTTGAAGGATGGAGCAAAAATCAATAACTCTTCAATGGGCATTTTTTTTACAACATTTGACATTATAAGCATATACATAGTAATCCCTCAACTACCATTTTGGTTTCTATCTCTTTGATGGGCAGCAAGGAAAACCCCAGTTAATGTCCAGTCTTGCATATAATGAAACACAATTAATGTATAATTAAACTTTTCCTTTCTTTTTCTTTAGATATAAATTAGACTTTACGGATGTAATTTTCCACTGCCCTCCGCACCTTCCCCACCCTCTCCACTCCCATGGTTTTCAGCAGTGAAGGTGACCTGGTAACTGGTTGCTAGCAGGAGCTTTTGGTCTTGCTGATATCTGTGGGGTTTTGTGTGGCCCATACCATTTGCTGCCAGGGAATCCACCATAGAGGATTGGCAAGAAGAGCCAAATAATTCCACCCACTACCTGTAAACAAATTTTCAAAACAAATTAATTCCAAATACTCGACACCATGTGCAAAGCGTTATATTGCAAGTCTGCCCTCCTCTCAAACCCTTCACGATTTATTTTACATACATTTAGTTTTGTAAAATAATCATATAGTTGATCACTTCCACTGATTGTGGGTTGCACACTGGTTAGCAGGCTGGGACCTGGGTTCACTTCTAGCCTCAGGTCACTGTCTGTTTGGAATTTGCATGTTCTCCCCCTATTTGCATGGGTTTCCTTCGGGTGCTCTAGTTTCTTCCCACAGTCCAATAATGTGGACATTAGGTCGATTGGACATGGTAAATTGACCCTAGTGTCAGGGTGAGGATTAACAGGGTAAATTCATGGAGTTATGGGAATGGGGCCTGGGTGGCTGGTGTAGGCTTGATGGACAGAATGGCCTCCTTCTGCACAGTAGGGATTCTGTGATTCTCTGACAAGAGTGCCTAAGTTTAGCCATTTCCTTTCTCCATAGCACTTTTTCAAACCAGCAACGCCATTTTGTAATAATTTTTCACTCATACATTTTGCGGAGTGTAGATTATCCCACAACAAATAATTATCTTCGATATATATATTACAGAGAATATCGTTTAAAATACTTGACAAATAGAATCCAATCTAATGTTTCAGCAGCCAAGTTATGTATTAATAACACTTTTCATTTTCTTAGCTTTCCCAGCTAAAGAGCAACGTATCCCATTTAGCTGAAACTCTATGCGTCTTTTCATTGATCATTTCTTGGCAACTTTCACAAAGCCCATTGAAAAATAACTTACAGTTGTGGCATTCATGATATTCTTGTATTCACACATGTTTCTCAACTTATCATTGGCAAAATTCTCTCCATTAGCAGTAAGAAACTTTACTGGTTCCACAAGTCTGGTACCTATTCATACCTCCACGATTTTGTCTATGATAACACTTCTAAGCTAATTCGTGTCTTTTGGCAATTTGAAATGAGACAGAACAAACTATTTAAAAATGCAAGGCCACCTTCCAAGTTGATGGTGAAAAGCAGAAAAAAAATCACCTCCAAGTAAATGTGAAGAGAGATAGATTTTCTAAAACTCAAAGCTCCCATTAAAACACATAACTCATAATTAAGAAAGAGACATCAGAATGCAAAGTGCTGGATGCTGAAATAAGGGCTGCTGTAGATAGAAACACCCAAACATTTTGAAAATAAGCAATGGATGAAGTGTTTCAGGCCATCTGCAGCTACTGCAGAGTTTTTGCCAGCAGACTTTCAGCAGCATAAACAGGCTGAAACCTGGGTTTTATCTATCTCTCTCTCTTTTGGAAAAAGTATATTAATCAGCTCAAAAGCCAACTTTACTAGAAATCTACGAGCAAACTGAGATCTCATAATAATTGCAATATCATCAATATCTGACCACATGCAGGAATTGTCTCCAGCTGCAGTTCATGAAAGTTCGAGTTTTGGAGCTAGACTGGCAACTGCAGAGATTGTGGAGCATCAAGTGAGGCTTGGAGTATCGTGGGTAGCACATATAGGAAGATGTTCACTCCCCAGGCAGGAGGAGAATTAGGCAGAGCAAGAGGTCTAGGCAAAGAGTGGTAAGCCTATAGAATTTGTTACCATAGAAAGCAGCTGAGACTGAAACATTAAGGAGACAATCATATTGGCTTGTTGATCAGTGTGACAAACCAGTAAGATTGGGCGCAAAGCAAAGAATTGGGCTCACACCAGGTTTCTTGCTTCTCGTGATGCTACTAGCCCCATTCTGCCAGTGAAATCAGCCTCACACCTATCTAATTTCAACCTAATTAGTAACTCTGTACATTATCGTTTGGACTCAGCTGAACCTACTTGCTTACTGGTGGAGGTCATGACTGGTGGGGACCTGATGTGATGGTCCCACCAGTGGGACTAGAGGCCATTGAAGCTCCCCATATAGCCCAGGGCAAGTGTCCCTTGGGGTTTTGCCAGGCTAACAGTGCTAGCCTGGCATCCTGTTACTGCCAACCTAACACCTAGACACTGCCTGCCTGACACTGGGCAATGCCAAAGGGGCAGAGCCTAAGGGTGGTGGACGAGGCCTGAACGAGGTGGCAATCAGCCACAGGTAGTGGAGGCTGTGACTGGAAGATGGAGGAATGTCGAGTGGGATGGCAAGGGGAGTTACCTATCTCCCAGTGTATACCTGTGCACTGGGAGTCGGAATGCGTGTGTAGTGGCACACCTGTAGCTCAGCAGCTGGCTTCTTGGCATGACTCCCTGCTACTGGGCCATACACTGCGTTTGGAAACTCATCTCAAAAAATGGGCACAATTCTCTCTCATTTTCACACTTATTTGACACTTGGATTTTTTTTGCCCCTAAATGTTTCAAGAAGGAGTTCGATGTAGTTCTAGGGATGAAGGTGATCAAAGGATGTGGTGGACAAGCGGGATCAGACAATCAAGTTGGGAGATCAGCCATGATTATGTGGAGTAAGATCAAAGGGCTGAATGGTCCACTCCTGCTCCTATTTTCTATGTTTCTAATCCAAATCAGCATCAGTATTTACAATCTGCACTTGAAGGACAATCAAAGGACCTTAACCATATATTCTTTTGACTTTCTTTGTCATTATTCCTTATACCTCTGTGTATGACATCTTTTCATTATTTTTCTTGGCATTAACGATTAATGAATTGACTCAAGAAAATCTCACCTGATTTGCTCTTTGTTACTCACTGCATTAATAGTTAAATACATTTAAATAATTATCCTCATGAAAAATAACTTCTCACTAATCTTCCTATTAGTCTCATCAACTCATCATCAACCATACTGACATCTTTTAACAGGATTTTTAACCTTTGATAAAGAGGTTGCGAAAGCTGCCCATGTAACTTTCAGACTATTTGATTTTTCTCGCTCTCTGATTCTTATCAGCTGATGGCATTGATGTAGATTATGATGAACATTAGCCTTTGCTCAATGGATACAATAATGCCCTGACTGGGTGAATTGGAGATCCGGAGAGATTCCAGAAATAATTGCCTTATCATACTTCATGTCAAATTTCATTTGTGCCTTTTTCATAAAAGGTTTACTCAACAGTGTGAGTACCTCACTAGAGACTACATAAGTACTTATAAAGTAGCTTACGCCAGCTAGTTTGTGTGGAACTACAGCTCTCTTTAGTGACCTCAATGTGTTGAAATCAAACATAAAACAAGTAGTTCTTTTATATTCTTTAACCTTGAATCAATCCCTACTCCTTGGTTCTTGATTCAATATCTGTTTCATAGAATCATTGAATCCTTACAGTGAAGAAGGAAGCCATTTGGCCCATTAATCCTGCACTGACAACAATCACACTCAGGCCCTAACCCTTACATACCCATACATTTGCCTTGATAATCCCCCTGACACAGGAATCTGTGGACAACATATTCAATGCAAGAAAATTTCTTGTGTCCATTATAATTAGTTTGGATTTATCTTTACCTTTGTATCAGAATTCTCATTGTCATTTAGGGCAGCATGGTGGCACAGCAGTTCGTACTGCTACCTCAAAGTGCCAGGGGCCTGGGTTCAATTCTGGCCTCAGTCTGTGTGGGAGTTCGCACATTCTCCCTGTGTCTGCATGGGTTTCCACCATGTGCTCTTGTTTCCTTCTATAGTCCAAAGATGTAAATGTTAGATGGATTGGCCATGCTAAATTGACCTCAGTGTTTGGATATTAACAGAGTAAATATGACGGGGAATACGGCCTGGATAGGATTGTAGTCGGTGCAAACTCGATGGAGCAAATGGCCTCCTTCGGCACTGTAGGGATTCTATGATTCCATGATAATTTGCAGCAACTCACAGCATGATTACAATATTATTGAACATCTGTGATGGACCTTCTCCATTCCTGTTTTTCATTAGCCTATTACTGCTATTCCAATTTTGTCTTCCGTAATAGCTAAACATGTTCAAAGTGCTTTCATCCTCATTTTGCCTATCTTTCATTTTTCTAGTGCTCTGACACTTGCTCCAGAATCCATTTCAAAATCTGGCAATTGTTGACTTCTCTATTCTTTCTGTCACTGCAGAATATTCTCTTTCTTCTATGAAGACTGAAGGAAATGATTGTTTTCTCCTGTATTCTTATCAAGGCAACAGACATGTGAACCAGCAATATCTCCCTTCCAGATCAGTTAGGACAAGTAAACTGTCCATAAAAGATATAAGGACATAAGAACATAGGAAATAGGAGCAGGAATAAGATATCTAGCCTTCGAGCCTGCCCCACCATTCAATAAGATCATGACTGATCTGAAGCGAATCAGTTCCACTTTCCCACTTTCTCCCCATAGCCCTTAACTCCCTTGTCTATCAGAAATCTCTCTAAACGTGACTTAAATATATTCAACAAGGTAGCCTCCACCACTTCAATGGACACAGAATTCCAGAGATTCACCACCTTTTGAGTGAAGAAGTTCCTCCTCAACTCCGTTCTAAACTGCTCCTTTATTTTAAGGCTGTGCCTTCTAGTTCTGCTATCCTTTCTAAGCGGAAAGAGTCTCCCTACCTCTACCTCTATCCTATCTAGCTACCCTCTCTACCTCTACCCCTACCCTATCTAGTCCCTTCATTATCTTGTAAGTTTCAATGAGATCCCTCTCAGCCTTCTAAACTCTAATGAGCACAGACCCAGTCTATTCAATCTCTCTTCATAGGCTAACACCCTCATCTCCAGTATCAGCCTGGTGAACCTTCTCTGTACTCCCTCCAAGGCCAATATATCCTTTTGCAAATAAGGGCCCCAAAACTGCACACAGTACTCCAGTTGCGGCCTCACCAGTACTTTACTATCTCATCGCAAACACCAGAACTGATCCAGGGATACTTAAATTGAGTTGTATCAGAAAATGGATGGCGATTTCCTGGAGGAGTGTTTAAGTCCATAGGGAAGTCAGGTGATCCTTAGGCGACCATTTTCTTTGGTAGCTTTTTGTGTAAAAATAAAAAGTGTCCACTGAAAGTCAATATATGCTGGAACAGGATGAGCTAAAAAGACATTGTGCCTACAATAAAAATTAGTACTGTGGTATATCAATTTCAGTGCCAGATACAAGTACATCCCAATGACAGGTAACTTGTATCAAACAGCATGTCTCTTTAGCTATTCACAATAGGCAGAGTGCTGACTGTGCTCAACCAGCTTGTGCTTGCAAAGCTCAAAGCAAACTGTTCAATGTTATGTATGATTCAGGATTGAGTGATCCTGAGTCTGCTAACAAATATACTAACAGTTATAGCTCATAGTTTACTATAGAATCATGTAATGCAGAAGAGGCCCTTCAGCCCATTGAGTCTGTACCAACATGCAAGAAATGCCTAACCTCATACCTAATTCCATCTGCCAGCACTTGGCCCATAGCCTTGAATGTTATGACATGCCAAGTGCTCATCCGGGTATTTTTTAAAAGACACGGGGCAACCCACCTCTCCCAAGGGGCACATTCCACTACCCTCTGAGGAAAAGGGATTTTCCTCACATCCCGTCTAAAGCTCCTGCCCCTCATCTTGAACCTTCATGCCACTGTGACTAACCCTTCAATGAAGGGGAATAGCTGCTCCTTTTCCATCCTGTCCATGCACCTCATAATTAATAACACTCCAATCAGGTCACCCTTCAGTCATCTCTGCCACAACAAAAACAATCCAAGCCTATCTAACCTCGCTTCATAACTTAAATGTTCCATCCCAGGCAGCATCCTCTCCTCTGCATCCTTTCCAGCGCAATCACTTACCTTAGCTTTTTCTAACATGTTGGTGCAGATCAATGAGCCAAAGATCCTCTTCTGCACTGTATGATTCTATTATTCCTATAATGTGCGGACAGAAATGCACACAGTACTCTAGCTGTGGCCTCACCAATGTGGCTCACCTATGCTTGCTAGAAGCTACATATGATCATATATAGAGTCCAGACCTCTGTAGCAAAAAGACACATGCATTTTTTTGAATTAGACAAAAGGGCGGGGATGATGGTTCTCTGGTGTAACTTCTTGGCAATACTTGCATTGAATGTCTTCCTCAGTGTATCCAAACAGCTGTCGCAGTGTGGCAACTAGGGGGTTTTCACAGAAACTTGATTGCTTACATTAACTTAATGTAAGCCTATTTGTGACACTAATAAATCAAATTAAATAAAATTGTTGCTTCCTTTGAAATTTGGCATTCCTATGCCTGGCCTGATACATGCAAACTTTGATATAATCCCTTTTTTCACAGCAACATTAAAGTCAAAATTGACATGTTCATTTCAAAAGTAAAAAAAAAATCCTTTCCAAACTGTTAAAATGACCTTGCTGCATTAAACTCTTGCTTTGAGCTGTGAGACAGAAAAATCAGACTGGATACTGTTTACCCAACTTATGTTGGGAATCTCAGTCATGTTGTGAACTGCATCCAATATGTTCTCTGGGTCTAAATCTCTTGGGTATTTAATTCTGATCATATGAGAACTTTCGAGGTTCCCATTGCCTCTGAGCGTGAGCATGATGCACCTGTTTTACTTTGATCCCTGCTGAGTTTGCAGCAGCTGGGCCAAGGTTTAATCCTGGACTTTCGCCAGGAGAAGTTGCGTGCATCCCTAATCCTTTGTTGGCAACCTTCAGTCAGGCCCAGTTGCTGAGATCATTCTGCTTGTGGGGTTTAAAATGTAGCATCCAATATTTCCATATTCCTACGCCACTGAAACTGCTCATTAAGTTTGGTCATATTATTCGATAGCAGAGTTAACTAATTTTGCCAAGATGCCAATGGTGGTATGTGATATTAAAGAAAGCTCATAAAATTGGAATTTACATAGAATAAGAACATTTAGCCCTTTGTGCCAATGCTAATTCCTCAGCTGGAACTAGTTACGTTGATTCATTATTCTGTGTCCTTAGCATTCTTCATTTTCAAATATTTATTCCACTATCCTTTCAACAGCTAGCTTTTCTTCACATTTATAGAGGTGCTGTCAAAGGAGACTTAGCAAAATGCTGCCGAGCATCTTGTACACAGTACACACTGCTGTTATTGCGTGCTGGCAGTGGAGGGAGTGAATGCTTAAAATGGTGGGTGAGGTGCCAGTAAAAGTGGGCTGCTGCGTCCTGGATAGCATCAAGATTTTTGAGTATTGTTGAAGTAGCAACACATGAGGAAGTTTGGGAAGTCAAGTGGTGAGTTACTCGGCACAGATTCCCAACCTCTGACTTACTCTTATAGCCACAATATAAATTATGGATATAAGTGTTCATAGAACATAGAACATTACAGCACAGTACAGGCCTTTCAGCCCTCGATGTTGCGCCGACCAACGTAACCAATGTTCTTCAGTTAATTCTTTGAAATTAGAATTTTGAGAATACAGAAAAAGCAGAGAAACACCTTTCACCATTACATTTTCCCAGTACACCTGAGATAATATGAAACAACATTTTATCCTGATATGGGGGAAACCACAGAAAGACTAATTGGTGAAATCAATTATTCACCAAGCTGATCACCAAATGAAAACCAGTAACTTTGTACAGACAGCTAAACTGACAGGGATAATTTCCTCTGAAGGAACAGGCAGTGCACACTCCCACATCCCAATTTGGTCAGCAGTTACACCCTCCAACTTCCACTGATCCATGGGGTTTTAATGACAGAAATTTACTATCAACTTCAGTATCGCATGAATGGCAGACTAGACTTTAAGGGACAGGAGAACATGGAAACAGGAAAAGACCTTTTGCCCCATATGTCTATTGTGTTATATGATTTGCACATGACTGACTGTATCTGAATCTCATTTAGTTGTTTTGTATCTATATCCCTTCATATCACTGCCTTACAATAAACAGCTTGGTCTTCACTTAACTGAGTTGCAGCAAGGAACAGTGCTCCAAATTTCTGTGACATTTCTTTGTTAATATTGTAATCCTGTCACAATGAAGCGCATGAGAACAGCTGTTATTTGTCAGGTAAAGATTAAGACATGAATAAAGTGTACAGAAGAGCTGGTTTCCACGGGTGGGCTTTGGAAAAAGGAGTCTGTGCCTACGTTCTGTAAATAAACTTATGTTAAGGAAAGACTGGCCCAAATTCCTCTTCTACTCAGAGTATTTAAGTAAGGAGCCTGAAAATAGTGGTTGCATTGGTGGTCACCTTTCAAGATTCTGGTACAGTTCTAAAGATTGGAGAGTAGCTAATGTAACCCCACTAGGTTAGGGAGAAGGGAGAAAGGGAGAAAGAGAAAAAACAGGAAATTATAGACCAAAGAGCCTGACTTCAGTAACGGGGAAAATTCTGGAGTCCATTATCGAAGATTTTATAGCAAAACACTGAGTAAACAATTATAGAATTGGACAGAGTCAGCACAGATTTATGAAAGAGAAATCATGCTTGACAAATCTACTAAAATTCTTCGAGAATGTAACTAATAGAGTTGATAAGGGAGAGTTGATGTCAAAGGCCCAAATAAGAGATTTGCGTGTAAAATTGAAGTGCCTAAAGTTGGGGCAGTGTATTGAGAAGGATTGAAAACTGACTTGTAGATAGGAAACAAAAAGTAGGAATAAACAGATATTTTTTCAAATGGCAGTTCGTGACGAGTGGGTTACTACATAGATCAATGCTGAGAGCCCAGTTTTTCATACATATGTTTATTAAATGAGAGAATTAATTGTAATATTTCTAAATTTGCTGACACCTGTGTGGTAGAAAGATGGTGTTTCACTTAATAGCTCATGAGGTCCCGCTGTCCCTGAGTGAAGACAGGGGCATGTGAAGGAAGTTGGGGGGAGCGATGTCTCTGGGGCAGGAGAGGAGGCACCTTACATTTAACTTTGAGCAGAATACCCCGATCGCAGATTTCTGGCATTGTGGGCATGGTAATGCCCTGCCCTTCCAGCTGGTTGTGTGGTCCTTGCCAGTACCCTGAAATTGCATTGAATGCTGTTAAATCAGATGAGGAGAGATGTCTGTGGAGCCACCTGATCGAACAATTTTGGGGTTGTTCTGACGTCAAGCGGGGACCTTTTCCGATATCGGCAAATGTCAAAATCAGGCAGGAAATGTGGTGTTGAAGCCACTGACAGAAATGGCAACTTCAATTCAGTGCAACACTTGTTCAAGGCACAGTTTCCATGACATTTTGCTGGCCGAGTGGCCTCTGATCCACTTATCCCACCAGTAACTTAGAAGTGCAGGGATTGGGGTCACCATTCCAATGCACAGTAACCAAACCAGGTCATGCAGTTCCCTGCCATAACCCTCTCCCCTCTGGGCATGGCACTCACCTGAGCTCCCCTGTGAGGTCTGTTAGCTAGGTGCATGTCATGATTCACATTGTCACGCTGTCATGGATAGTTATTCTGAAAGTGGGGGGAGAGTGGTGGGCAAGGAACAAAAGAGGAGAATGATTGCGGTGCAAATGCCTGATAATTAACATAGAACAGTACAACACAATACAGGCCCTCAACGTTGTACCACACTATGTCCAAACCCAAGATCAAGCTATCCTACTCCCTACCATTCTGGTGTGTTCCATGTACCTATTCAATAATTGCTTGAAAGTTTCTAAACTGTCCAACTCCACCATCACAGCATGCAGTCCATTCCAAATCCCAACCACTCTCTCAGTGAAGAATCCATCTTGGACATCCATCCTATATCTTTCACCATGAACCTTATACTTATGGCCCTAGTAATAGTTACATCCACCAGAGGAAATAGTCTCTGAATGTCCATTCTATTTATCCCCCTCATCATCATATAAATTTCTATTAAGTCACCTCTCATCCTTCTCTGCTCTCAAGGGAAAAGCCCCAACTCCCTCAATCTTTCCTCATAGGACCTACCCTCTAAACTAAGCAGCATCCTGTTAAATCTCTTTGCACTCTCTCCAATGATTCCGCATCCTTTTTTTAGCGAGGCGACCAGAACTGCTCACAATATGCAGTCTCACCAAGGTCCCACAGCTCTTAAACTCAAACCCCCTGTTAATAAATACTATAAGCCTTCTTCACGGCTCTATCCATTTGAGTGGCAACCTTCAGAGATTTGTGGAAATGAGCTCCAAGGTCCCTCTGTTCCTCCACATTTCTCTGAACCTTGCCATTGACCTTGTAATCCACAATCAAGTTTGTCCTAACAAAATGAATCACTTCCCACTTATCAGGGTTAAACTCCATCTGCCACTTTTTGGCCCAGCTCTGTATCCTATTAATGTCTGTTAGCAGCCGACAAGAGCTCTCCACCTCATCCACTATTCCACCAATCTTGGTGTCATCAGCAAATTTACTAACACACCCTACAGCCCCCTCTTCCAAGTCATTGATAAAAATTACAAATAGCAGAGGACCATGTGCACTATTGGTAACTGGCCTCCAGTCTGAAAATGTTCCCTCCACCACCACCCTCTGTCTTCTATGAAACAACCAGTTACTTATCCAATCAACTAAATTTCCTTCTATCCCACACCTCTTTATTTTCTTCATGAGCCTACCATGGCATATGGAGTCTTGGCTTTTATTGGTAGAGGGATTGAATTTCGGAGCTGCAACGTCATGTTACAACTGTACAAAACTCTAGTGCGGCCGCACTTGGAGTATTGTGTGCAGTTCTGGTCCCCACATTATAAGAAAGATGTGGAGGCATTGGAGAGGGTACAGAGGAGGTTTACCAGGATGTTGCCTGGTATGGAGGGCAGGTCTTATGAAGAGAGGCTGAGGGATTTGAGGTTGTTTTCGTTAGAAAGGAGGCGGCTAAGAGGGGACCTAATCGAAACATATAAGATGATTAGAGGTTTAGATAGGGTGGACAGTGATAGCCTTTTTCCTAGGATGGAGAAAGCTAGCACGAGGGGACACAGCTTTAAATTAAGGGGTGATAGTTATAGGACGGATATCAGAGGTAGGTTCTTTACCCAAAGGGTGGTTAGGGAGTGGAATGCCCTGCCTGCAGCAGTTGTAGATGCGCCAAGTTTGGTGGCGTTTAAGAGGTTAGTTGATAAGTGTATGGAAGAGAAGGGAATGGTTTAGTTTGGAGGGTCATTGCTTTTTATATTGGTCGGCGCAACATCGAAGGCCAAAGGGCCTGTTCTGTGCTGTAATGTTCTATGTTCTATGGGGAACCTTATCAAAGACCTTACTAAAATCCATGTATATGACATCAACTGCTCTACTTTTGTCCACACACTTAGTTACCTCCTCAAAGAATTCAATCAAATTTGTGAGACAGGTCTTACCCCTCATGAATCTGTGTTGACTATCCCGGATAAAACTGCATCTTTCCAAATGGTCATCAATCCTATCCATCAGAACAGTTTCAATTAACTTACTGACCACCAAAGTAAACTAACTGGCCTATAATTACCAGAGTCATTCCTATTTCCTTTCTTGAAATGAGGAACAACATTCGCCACACTCCAGTTTTCTGGCACAATCACTGTGGACAGTGAGGACCCAAAGATCAAGGCTAAAGGCTCCGCAATCTCATCCTTGCCTCCCAAAGTATCTTAGGATGTATCCCATCTGGCCCAAGGGACTTAGCAACCCTCAGGTTTTTCAAAATTTCTAATACATCTTCCCTCAAAACATCTACCTCCTGCATCCTATCAGCCTGTAACACACTCTCATCCTCAAAAACATAGCCCTCTCCTTAGTTAACACCGAAGAAAAATATTCATTCAATGCCTCACCTATCTCTTCTGACTCCATGCACATGTTCCCACTACTATCCTTGACTGACCCTAACCTCACCCTGGTCATTCTTTTATTTCTCACACAAGAGTAAAAAGCCTTGGGGATTTTCCTTTATCCGACCAGCCAAGGACTTCTCAAGCCCTCTCTTAGCTCTCCTGAGCCCTTTCTTTAACTCATTCCTAGCTACCTTGTAACCCTTAAGTAATTAACTGAACCTTGTTTTCTCATTTTTATATATGCTTCCTTTTAACTTTTGACAAGACATTCAATCTCCTTTATGAACCATGGTTCCCTCATTCGGCCATTTCCTTCCTTCTTGACAGGGACATATCTATCAAGGGCACACAATATTTGTTCCTTGAACAAGCTCCACTTTTCATTCGTGCTTTTACCTGACAGTTTCTGTTTCCATGCTATGCTCCCTAATTCTTGCCTTATTGTGTGTAAATTATTGTAACGATGTTTTTGATGTTCAAAGTCAGAAAATGTGCCTGTCAGTGAGAGGAAATGGAGTGAGGGGTCAATTGCATCTCACATTTACACCAATGCAAAATACAGTTCTTGCGATGTTTTCTTTTCCCGTTGTCAAACCTGAGCAATGGAAACGGGACTGGAAAGTCCTGGCCTAGTAACTTCAGACTGCAATTAGGTTTACAGTGGAGTTCCCCAGGGGTTAGTGTTAGAATCCCTGCTCCAATACAACTAAGGTCCAATTTCAAAATGTACAAACTATATGAAATATGGAAACATTGTGAACTGTGAGGAGGACAGTGTAGAACTTTAAAAGACATAAACAAGTCGGTGGAATGGGCACACAGCTGGTGGATGATAAGTTGATAAGTATATGGATGAGAAGGGAATGGTTTAGTTAGGAGGGGCATTGCTTTTTATTTTGGTCGGCACAACATCGAGGGCCGAAGGGCCTGTTCTGTGCTGTATTGTTCTATGTTCTATGTTCTATGATACTTAGTGTTGATATATGTAACACGATTAATTTTAGTAGAAATGAATGATGAGGAAAATAAAACAAAGGGTAGAATTCAAAAGGGACCTAGGTATATTGAAGGTACAGTAAGAAGTCTCACAACTCAGTAAAGTTTTACAACACCAATTTTAAATCCAACCAATTTATTTGATAGTAAATCCGCGAGCTTTTGACTTTACAGCCTTTGTCAGGCAAATGCAGTGTTCTGATCTGCAGAGGCACTCATATCCACACAGACAGTTACAGATTGCTGATTAGAATGCGAATCCTTACATCTAACCTGCTACTCAAGTGTTAAAGTGGCTAACAATGTGTGTGAAGGGAATCCTGAGCATTGGTTAGAGAATTGTGTATTTTCTCCAGACAGCACAGTAAGTGAGGTTTTTTGCTAATCCAGGCAAGTTACGGGGGTTACAGATAGTGTGACATGAAGCCAAGATCCCTGTTAAGACCGTCCTCATGTGTGCGGAACTTGGCTATCAGTCTCTGCTCAGCAACTCTGCGCTGTCATGTCTACCTAATACGTTGCAAGAAAGGATGTCCCGAAGCATGGTACATTGGGGAGACCATGCAGACACTATGACAGCGGATGAATGAGCATCGCTCAACAATCACCAGGCAAAACAGTTCCCTTCCTGTGGGCGAACACTTCAGCAGTCATGGGCATTCGGCCTCCGACCTGCGGGTAAATGTTCTTCAAGGGGGCCTTCGTGACACACGACAGCGCAGAGTCGCTGAGCGGAGACTGATAGCCAAGTTCCGCACACATGAGGACGGTCTTAACAGGGATCTTGGCTTCATGTCACACTATCTGTAACCCCCGTAACTTGCCTGGATTAGCAAAAAACCTCACTTACTGTGCTGTCTGGAGAAAATACACAATTCTCTAACCAATGCTCAGGATTCCCTTCA
Organism: Sphyrna mokarran; assembly: GCA_024679065.1. Classification (NCBI taxonomy): domain Eukaryota; kingdom Metazoa; phylum Chordata; class Chondrichthyes; order Carcharhiniformes; family Carcharhinidae; genus Sphyrna; species Sphyrna mokarran. The sequence continues at coordinate 28,599,990 of JAGIQG010000011.1, forward strand.
CACACATTGTTAGCCACTTTAACACTTGAATAGCAGGTTAGATGTAAGGATTCGCATTCTAATCAGCAATCTGTAACTGTCTGTGTGGATATGAGTGCCTCTGCAGATCAGAACACTGCATTTGCCTGACGAAGGCTGTAAAGTCGAAAGCTCACGGATTTACTATCAAATAAATTGGTTGGATTTAAAATTGGTGTTGTAAAACTTTACTGAGTTTACCCCAGTCCAACACCGGCATCTCTACATCAAGTCTCACAACACCAGGTTAAAATCCAACAGGTTTATTTGGTAGCATAAGCTTCCAAAGTGCTTCTCCTTTGTCAGGTGAGTGAGAAGTTGTGTTCACAAACAGCTCACGCATAGACATAGACTCTATTTACAAGATAATGTTTGGAATGTGAGTCTTTACATAATCAATCTTTGCAGGTACAGGCAATGTGAGTGGAGAGAGAGGGTTAAGCACAGATTAAAGAGGTGGGAATTGTCTGCAGCCAGGACAGTTAGTGAGACTTTGCAAACCCAAGCAAATCATGAGGGTTACAGATAGTGTGATATGATCCTGGTTGAGGCCATCTTATGTGTGTGGAACTTGGCTATCAGTCTCTGCTCAGTGACTGCATTACTGTGCCTTGGAGAAAGCTTACCTGAAGATCAGAGGCTGAATGCCTGTGCCTGCTGAAGCTTTCCCCAACAGGAAGAGAACACTCTCACCTGGTAATAGCTGAGCAGTGTTCATTCATCTGTTGTCATAGCATCTGCATGGTCTCAAGGAGGTGTATCAATTCCAGATCCATCAGCCACACTCACAAGACAGCCCCAATCGTCACCCAAACACAACGCAACACCATCCGTGTTCTCAAGACCAACCGCAACATTGTCATCAAACCAGCAGACAAAGGGGGGGTCATCATCATACTGAACAGAACAGATTAATGCAAAGGAGTGTACTGGCAACTAAACAGTGAGGAACACTGCAGACAGTTATGCACAGATACGAACTAAGAACACACCCATCAACTCAATAGACTGATCAAGATCTTTGATCTGGATCTTCAGAGCACCCTCCATACCCTCATCCCACGTACTCTCCATGTTGCCTCCTGAAGGTACACAAGGCCAACACACCCGGTCGTCCCATCGTATCAAGCAATGGGACCCTGTGTGAGAACCTTATCAGTATGTCGAAGGCATCCTGAAACCTATTGTACAAAGAACCCCAAGTTTTATCACGACACTACGGACTTCCTACAGAAACTCAACACACATAGAGCAGTTGAACAGGGGCACTCTTCATTACAATGGGTATCTCGGCGCTCTACACCAGCATCCTCCACAACAACAGTGTGGTCGTAACTGCCTCAGTACTCAACGCCAACAGCTGCCAATCTCCAGATGCAGCTTTACAGCTCATCCGCTTCATCCTGGACCACAATGCCTTCATTTTCAAGAACAGTTCCTCATCCAAACACATGGAATAGCCATGGGAAACAAATTCACACCTCAATATGCCAACATCTTCATGCACAGCTTCGAATAAGACTTCTTCACCACACAGGACTTTCAACCGATGCTATACAATAGATACAGTGATGACATTGTCTTTCTTTGGACTCATGGTGAACAACCACATGGTGACATCAGACTTACCTGGACTACTCTTCGGAATCCGTTGCATTTTTGGACACATGCATCCGCATTAAGGACAGTCACCTCAGCACTTCACTATATCGAAAAGCCACGGAGTCAAGAAGGCATATGCAGTAGTTATGAAGGCATACGGCACGCTTGCTTTCATCAGCTGGGGTATTGAGTTTAAAAATTGGCAAGTCATGTTGACACTTTATATAACCTTAGTTAGGCTGCACTTGGAACATAGTGTTCAATTCTGGTTGCCACACTATCAGAAGGCTGTGGAGGCTTTGGAGAGACTGCAGAAAAGATTTACAGAATGTTGCCTGGTATAGAGGGCTATGAGGAGAGTTTGGAGAAACTTGGTTTGTTCTCACTGGGGCGACGGAGGCTGAGGAGAGACCTGATAGAAGTCTACAAGATTATGAGAGGTATAGACAGAGTTGGTAATCAGAAGCTTTTTCCCTGGAGTGGAAGAGTCAGTTACTAGGGCGCTTAGGTTTAAGGTGCGAATGGCAGATCTTAAAAGGGATGTCAGAGACAGGTTTTTTTACATACAGAGTGGTGGGTGCCTGAAACTCGATGTCAGGGGAGGTAGTGGAAGTTGTAGTGACTTTTAAGGGTGTTTTCACAAGTACATGAATGGGAATATGGTTCCTGGAAGCGTAAGGGGCTTTAGTTAAGACAGGCAGCAGTGGAGGAACAAAGGGCCTGTTTCTGTAATTTTCTTTGTTCTTTGTTTGTTCTTTATAACCTCACGATGCTCCACTTCTTCAGCTTCCACCCTAAACGGGTTAAAGAAGCCATCCTGTACGGTCAAGCCCTTTGTGTACACAGGATTTGCTCAGATGAGGAGGATCACAACAGACACCTACAGACGTTGAAAGATACCCTCATAAAAACAGGATATGGAACTCGACTCATCGATCGACAGTCCCGATTTGCCACAGCAAAAAACTGCACCAACCTTCTCAGAAGACAAACACGGGACGTAGTGGGCAGAGTATCTTTCATTGTCCAGTACTTTCCGGAGCAGAGGAGCCAAGACATCTTCTCCAGAGCCTTTGAATGTCATCGATAAAGACAAACATTTCACCAAAGCCATCCCCATACCCCCACTTCTCGCCTTTAAACAACTGCGCAACCTCAAACAGACCATTGTCCGCAGCAAACTACCCAGCATTCAGGAGAACAGTGACCACAACACCACACAACACTGCCACAGCAACCTCTGCAAGACATGCCAGATCATCAACATGGATACCATCATCTCACTTGAGAAAACCATCCACCAGGTACACAGTACATACTCCTGTGACTTGGCCAACTTTGTCTATCTGATACGCTGCAAGAAAAGATGTCCCGAGGCATGGTACATTGGGGAGACCATGCAGAAGATGCTATGACAATAGTTGAATGAACGCCACACAACAATCACCAGGCAGGAGTGTTCTCTTTCTGTTGCAAACACTTCAGCAGCCACGGGAATTCAGCCTCTGATCTTCGGGGAAGCGTTCTCCAAAGGGTCTTCATGACACATGACAGCACAGAATTGCTGAGCAGAGACTGATAGCCAAGTTTCGCACGCATGAGGATGGTCTTAACTGGGATCTTAGGTCATGTCATACTGTTTATAATCCCAATGACTTGCCTGGGCTTGCAAAATCTCACTAACTGTCCTGGCTGGAGACAATTCACACCTCTTCAACCTGTGCTTAACCCTCTCTCCACTCACATTGTCTGTACCTGTAAAGATTTGATTACCTGTAAAGACTCGCATTCCAACCATTATCCTGTAAACTGAGTCTGTCTATGTATGCCCTGTTTGTGAACACAACTCTTCACTCACTTGAGGACGGAGCAACACTCCAAAAGCTTATCTACCAAATATACCTGTTGAACTTTAACCTGGCATCGTGAGACTTCTTCCTCTGCTTGCCTCAGTCCAACACCAGCATCTACACATCATATATTGAAAGTGACAGGACAGGTTGAGAGCACAGTTGATAAAGTATACAGTATTCTGGACTTGATCAATTGGAGCATAGAATATAAATGTGAGCATTTTGAGCTACAATTGTTTAAATTACTGGTTTGGCCTCAACTGGTCTCTGATGTCCAGATCTGGGCACCAGACCTTAGGAAGGATGTGAAGGCGTTGGAGAGAGTGCAGAACATGTCCACAGGAATGGTTGCAGGGATGAGGAACTTTAGTAGATAGATCAGAGAAATTGGGATTGTTTTGCTTGGAGAGGAGTAGGTTGAGGGGTGATTTGATAGATGTATTCAAAATCATGAGGGGCTCTGGACAGGGTAGATAGGAACAAACTGTTAACATTGGTGGGAGGATGGAGAACTAGACACACAGATTTGTTGACATGAGTAAGTGTGTTTTCACACAGTGAATGTTTAAGATTAGGAATGCATTACCTGAGAGTGTGGTGGAGGCAGGTTCCATCATGTCATTCAGGAGAGAATTGGACAATTATTTGAAAAGCAAGAATGAGCAGGGTTTGGGAAGAAGAAGAGGATGTGGCAATAATGAATTTCTCCATCAGAGAGCTAGGACAGATATGCTGGTTTTGGTAGTAGGAATGGCTTCCTCTACAATAACCGTGTAAGATTCAGTGAGTACAAGCTTAGCTTTTCCAAATTACCCCAACAATTTAATCTTTTTAGCCCTGGCAAAATAAAAGCAGAAAATGCAGGAAATACTCAACAGGCCAGATGGAATCTATGGAGAGAAACAGAATTAAACTTTCAGGTCTTTCATCACAAATTAAAGAAAATAGTTTTGGTTTTGTATTATTCTGGTGGCCTATGCTGCAATGTCTTCCAATCATAGAATTCATATAGTGCTGAAAAAAGCCATTTGGCTCCATCGATTTTATACTGACTGTCTGACAGGGCATCCACTTAGGCCTTATCTTCATAATTTTCCCCACTAATCCCCCTAACCTACACATCTTGGGACACTAAGAAGCAATTTAACATGGTCAATCAACCTAACCTACAGAACTTGGGACACTAAGGGGCAACTTAGCGTAGTCAATCAAGCTAACCCGCATATCTTTGGAGTGTGGAAGAAACTGGAACACCCAAAGGAAACCCATGCAGACATGGGGAGAACATGCAAACTCTACACAGAGTGTCACTTAAGGCTGAAATTGAACTCAACTCCTTGGTGCTGTGAAGCAATAATGCTAATGACTGTGCCACTCAAGGGTTGATATTTTTTATTTCCAAGGTGCAACATCCAAAACTGAACATGTTCCAAATAAAGTCTTTATACAATATTCATATTTTATTAAAATTTGTTTTATAATCCTCTTGTGAACCACCTAGGGACATTTCATTACATTAGATGTGTTTAATAAATTTAGATTTTGTTGTTATTTTTTCATTCCAACCCCTTTGAAGTAAAGACTGCTGTTCCAATAGTCTTTTCAATTACTTCTACCTGTCCAGCAGCTTTTAATGATTTCTGTGCTGTTTCCAGACTCTGAGCATTTAGAAAATACTTTGAATTCTCTCAGGTCCAAAGTGGATGACCCGACCACATACTTATCCATGGAAAGAATACAAAGACAAACAAAAGAAGTTGAGCAAAAGCAGAGAACAGGGATAGAAGATGGCAGAATTGGAAACAATGCATTATTACAGAGAGCAAGGGTGACTGGAGCAGAGTGGAGAAATATTAAACAGTGAGACACAGAAATAGAATGAAGTCTGATGGAAAACTGACTGGCACAGATTCAGGACTGCTGCCTTCCTTAATTGTCTTTTTCATTCCCATTTGGATCTCTTAAACCACAAAAATAACACTTCTTACACTAGTCTCTTTGGTACCTTGGCATTGTGATCAAAATTGGATTGATTTCCTTGTTAAAGCTGAGATTGTACCTTCTTGTTAATTATGTAGTTAGATTGTCATCAAATGATCATTACGGCTTGCTTTCCAAATTTCCTTTAATCTCGAAAAAAGCAGCTCGTCTAAAAATACCTCCCTGTGTTCAGGTTTTTCAATGGCAAAGCACTAATCTCCTTCAGATTTACTCATTACTTTTAGTCTGCGAAGCAAATGAGTACATGTACATTTTGAACATTTAAAATGGATGTAAGGCCTCTGGCATTAACATTCCAGTGTTTGACTAGATCATTATTTTACACTTCCTATTTAAAACACCACATGACCTTACCTGGACATATCTGTTCTCAAAATCTTATTACTAGTGAATTCTTCATCTGGTCCAACGATTTGACATTTCTGCGTGGGTGAATAGTAGAGCTTTAGCCTTTTTAACCTAACTCGCCTAAAGCATAAATCATTTATAACACATTCTATTCTTTCAGTCCTTTCTGGGTTATTGCACCGTTATCTTTTTTTTATTCCATTCTCATTTTAACTATAATTTACTTTAACTGCTGTTCTGCTCCTTAATTATTGTACAGCTTAGAAACATACTATTCTATGCTGAATCTGAGACAATGCATGCAAACTAGGTTTCTGTAATTAGAAATTTAATGTTCCCCCTCAAAGATTCTGATAACTTGTCTCTTTAGTGCTTTTGACTGCTTGCAGTTTGTATAATCTTTATGTCCAGTTTGGATGAATTGGTGTGTGTTCAGTAGTCTATATTCCACTGACAATTATAGAACATTTTACTGTTATATAATCTGTACCTAGACACAAAAGCTCCTTGATAAAACAAATACTATTCATTATTTATCCTCTTCCCCCCATCCCAGAATTTGGTGCATTCATTTTGTTGACGTACTTTCTTGCAACTGCAAAGCTAGATTACAATGTTTTTGGTCAGGTTGCAGAAACTCGAGCACAAAGTCATAGCTGACTTGTTCTCTTATAATTTTGTAGTCATAGATGAAGGCTTCAGGGCATTCATACTCCAGAAGCTGATTAATGTCAAAAGTTACAGGCAGCTATGAAAGTGAATGATGTTCAGGCTGATTACAAAGGGATCTTAGAACAGAAACTTGGAACAAGGGGCAACAGGGTTGCAAACGTGTTGGGAGTTAATCCCCCTGAAATTTATGGATTTAAACATCATTCGACCCTCTTCGGGGCGGCACGGTGGCACAACAGTTGGCACTGCTGCCTTACAGTGCCAGGGACAAGGTTTGATTCCCGGCTTGGGTCACTGTCTGTGCAGAGTCTGCACGTTCTCCCAGTGTCCGCGTGGGTTTCCTCTTTTGGTTTTCTGGCGTAGTCCAAAAGACTTGCTGGGTAGGTGCATTGGCTAGGCTAAATTCTTCCTCAGTGCACCCACAAAGGCACCAGACTGTGGTGACTAGGGAATTTTCACAGTCACTTCATGGCAATGTTAATGTAAGCCTACTTGTGACAATAAGTAAATAAATTCAGGGCAAGTGAAGAGCTTCCTTAAATCTGTTAGGTAAGTTATTATGATGATTAAACAGCCAATTAGGAATTTTAACCCTCATCTTTGCCTTTCCAGCCAGCGAACCTGTTTGCAATTTGCCATGGCAACAAGGTGAATGCACAGCACAGAGAGTTTCTTCAGTGAAACTGGCAGGCTGAGGAAGCTTTGATCAGTGAAAAAGATCTCGAACCATGACCATTAAGAAACGGCAATTGAAGCATTTCTTCTCAGAGTGTTTTTGCTGCTTGGCAGTTGATTGACGACTTCTTGAAGAGCACTTCACCTGTCCGTCACTTTGCTCACCTTCAGCGGCAAGTCCTTGGTGCCAGCCTTCACCACAGCATGGGAGCACCTTATGCAGTTCCATCTTTCACCTCCGAGGGTGAGAGCAAAGGCCATACCATTGCCAACGGGCCCAGTAGTAATGGCAGCAAGACCAGCAGCAACACCAATCAGCAGCATGTCCCTCCACAGGACAGAGAAGGCTGGCACTGTTCTCTGTGACCAGGGTTGAGAATCCTGAAGATTGTGATGCCTGCCTGGTGCTCGGGTTTGGGATGTCTCATCTGGGCTGCAGAGGAACTTGGAGTGGGAGAATAAAAACCCAGCTATCATGGTCCACGTAGGTACCAATGATATAGATAGAACTGGAAAGAAGGGAGTTTGATTAGGAGCAAAATTAGAAAAGAGAACCAAAAAGGTAATAATCTCTGGATTACTACCTGACCACGAGTTAATTGGTGCAGAGTTAATACGATTAAGGATAATATGCATGGCTCAAAGATTGGTATGAGACAAATGGATTTGAATTCATGGGACACCGTCACCAGTCCTGGGAAGAGGAAACCTGTTCTGATAGAACAGTTTTCATCTTAATTGTGCTGGGGCCAGAGTCCTGGCGAATCCTACAACTGGGGCTGTAGATAAGGCTTTAAACTAAATAGGTGGGGTGGTGGGGTTGGGGGGGGGGAGCATTCATTTATATGGAGAATTAGGTGCAGAAAAATAAGCCAATATTGACCTGTTTTGAATTTGCCTCTTTCTGAGTCCTGAAGGGAACTGTTGGTATTTTTGTATCTTGGTGATACGTAAAGAATAGAGGTGTGCTGTGAAAAATCATCAATCAGGTGGCGTTACAAAGGTGAGGGTAGAAGTGCAGGTTAATGGAGCTGAGGGCTCAGGAGAGGTTAGTGAAATTTCCAGGCCACAAAATAGAAGAAAGCATAAAAGGTGGCAGGATTCTAACCTGAGGGCAAAGAAGATGACAAATATGAGAAGGGAGGTGGTCAATGCAGGACTGAGGGTGTTGTATCTAAATGCAAACAGTATACAGAACAAGGTGAATGAGCTTGTTGCGCACATTGAAATTGGTCGGTACGATGTTGAGGGCATCACAAAGATGTGGCTGCAAGGGGATCAGGGCTGGGATCTAAATATCCAAGGATATGTGTCCCATCGGTTGGATAGGCAGATGGGCAAAGGGGATGGGTTGCATTGTTAGTAAGGAATGAAGTTAAATCAATAGCAAGATGTGACATTGGATCAGAAGGCATAGAATTTCTGTGGATAGAGTTAAGGAATCACAAAGGTAAAAAAGACCCTGACGCGAGTTATGCAGAGGTTCCCTAGCAGCCGTCAGGATGTGGGGCAAAAAATAAATCAGAAGATAAAAAAGGCATATAAAAAAGCAATATTACAATAATCATGGGGGCTTTAATATGTAGGTGGACTGAGAAAATCAGGTAGGTAGTGGATCCCAAGAAAAGGAATTTTTGCAATGTCTAAGAGATGGTGTTCTCTACCTTACATTTTCTATTTCCACAAAGAGAGCAGGATTTTCTAGCCCTGATACCAGCCAACATGGTTGTTGGCAGGACAGGAAAATGTTGGCTGCCATCACCAGTTCTTTAAATTTTCCTGTCCTGCCATCAATGATGCCCCCTACTGTTGAGGACCAGAAAAGCCCAAGCATTGGGTCGAATTTCCCATTCTGCCAGCCATGGGAATCATAGTGGGCAGGGATGGACCATCCAAAGATCTGTTGATCTCGGGTGAGAATTTCCAGGCTTGGAGAGGGCATTCAGGAAAATGCTGCCCGTAATCTATGCTGGTACTGTAATGCAATACAGAGGGAATGTTACAACTCTCAGAGGTGCTTTCTTTCCAGTGGAATATCAAACCAAGAAGCCAGCTTGAAACCTCTGATCTGATTTGCGGCTAGGATCCTTCATGCCACTGCAGTGAATGGAGTTTTGGCTGAGTATCAAATTCTCCGTTCTTGCTGGCAGTGGGGTGGGAATGAACAAGATTAGAGATGTTGTGATCTAGTGCGGCCGCACTTGGAGTATTGTGTGCAGTTCTGGTCCCCACATTATAAGAAAGATGTGGAGGCATTGGAGAGGGTACAGAGGAGGTTTACCAGGATGTTGCCTGGTATGGAGGGCAGGTCTTATGAAGAGAGGCTGAGGGATTTGAGGTTGTTTTCGTTAGAAAGGAGGCAACTAAGAGGGGACCTAATCGAAACATATAAGATGATTAGAGGTTTAGATAGGGTGGACAGTGATAGCCTTTTTCCTAGGATGGAGAAAGCTAGCACGAGGGGACACAGCTTTAAATTAAGGGGTGATAGTTATAGGACGGATATCAGAGGTAGGTTCTTTACCCAAAGGGTGGTTAGGGAGTGGAATGCCCTGCCTGCGGCAGTTGTAGATGCGCCAAGTTTGGTGGCGTTTAAGAGGTTAATTGATAAGTTTATGGAAGAGAAGGGAATGGTTTAGTTTGGAGGGTCATTGCTTTTTATATTGGTCGGCGCAACATCGAAGGCCGAAGGGCCTGTTCTGTGCTGTAATGTTCTATGTTCTATGTTCTATGTAATGTTGTGCATAAAGAGATACTATGACACGATCAAAGAACAGCAGTCTCCTGGTATTCTGGCCAACATTTTTCCCATATCCAATCGTGTATGAATGGTGCTTGATCAAACTTGTTATTAGTGGGGCATTATTGTTCACAAATTAACTGCTTTGTTCACCCACATAACAATAGTGCCTGCACTTCAAAAATAATTCATTGGCCGTGAAATACTTTCAGATGCCCCAAAGCCATAGTAAGATATTTTATAAATGTAAATTAGTTCTTTCTTGCTTTACGTAACTCTACTAATGAATACTTAAAATCTCTCAGCCCCGAGGAAAGGAAGATTTGTCTTCGGCTTAATCAGCTGTCTTTTGCATTTAGAATTAAGAGATTTTATCTCTTCGCTTCCCACATAGCTTTATAACGCCACCTCATTAAAGATTTTTCATGGCACATCTCCATTCTTTGCATTTCTTCAAGATACCAAAATACCAACAGTTCCCTCCAGGACTCGGAAAGAGGCAAATTCAAAACAGGAAAACGCTGGCTTATTTTTCTGCACTTAACATGCCAATTCTTGAAATTCCACTATGATGATCTACTGTATTAAATATCAGTGGAGTTCTGTTCGGGGTGGCCACTTAGCTGCAGTTGGATCAACATTGAAGATGTGGCACTAAATACCCAGCCACCAACCTCTATCAAGCACTGGCATCTTAAAAAATTGACAACCCTCAGCTGAGTTTTTAACAAAGCACATCCAAGATCTTTACATTTATTCCTGACCATTTTACAAGTATCCACATTCCCAAAAATAGCAGGCTCAGTGAAATGAATGTTCTCCCTTCCCCCAAGACATCTAAACCAATAATTTCTGTTTAAAACCTCTGGATAGTAAATAATCCCTGAATGTATGGAGAATATGCTTCCTTTGATATTTTCCGTGGACCACATTTTCAAAGCCTTATATAACTGCTAGAGTTCTATTTTAACCAAATGACAGATTGATCTCTGGCTCTAAGTATTTCAAATATAACGTTAGCGTTTATAATCGTAGACAATGCTTTTCCCTCTTGTGTTTGCATTCTTACTCCCATATGTTCAATGCATATTGACAAAATAATAGTTTTATGTCTTATAAGCATCCCAAAGGTAATTATACTTTATATATTGCCCAAGGATAGCAATTAATAATCTATTGATTGAAAGTACACTTAGTAACCTTCAAATACATTTTAAAAACCTTGCTTCTCTGGCCATTAGGCAGCCTCCCAATTGAGTTAATATTCTCAAGTGCAAACTTTCTAATTGTCATACAGGGACCAGGTTTTCTCTTACAAGTGATATCTTCTGAATGGACATATCACAATATTGTCCATTCCTTAACCAGAATTATAAAGTGCAAACAAAATTCAAACAAAAATGTGGGCCAATTTTAATCCACTTCAACAGGTTCGAAAGATACCTGCAAGCATTAAAATTGACAGTTCAGTACTTCCCGTCTTGGTTACGCATGCATGGAATCTGTCACCATTTTATCTCCAGTAAGGACCTGGGTGAGCCACCTATGTCACCAGGTGTCTCATTTAAATTTCATGCAGATTCATTGAAATTTAATCATCTACCATGTGAGGTTTGAGCCTGTGATTTATCAGTTCAGTGACCTGTACCTCCAGGCGACAGGAGAGGGCCAAACACCTGGTGCAATTTTCACAGGACAAACATTGCGTGCCAGGAAGGTGGTTGGCAGAGGAAGCAACCATTTGAAATGACATTTAAAGGGGCATTCGGATGGATTGATTTTGATCATTGAACCATGTTGGAAGTGCGCCTTATTAAATCTGACTCGGGGGCATACATGCTATCACTGAACCATGGATTTCAAACAACCCAATTCATCAGCCAGAACAACTAAGAATGGTCATTCATGATGCATCTGTAATAATAATCACTTAGCATTTCTGAGCACTAAAAACATTTAACCAGTGTTAAACAAAAATGATTGTAATCTTTTTGTAAAGCGTATAAAATTTGGAACTAATGCATAGAGCAAGCACGGCTTCAGGGCAGTGGTGAGAGGGGTGCCTGTGGGGAAGTTTGGCTGGGTGGGAAAAAGATGAGACAGCAACTAAACAGATTGCCTTAACCATAACGGCAAAGAGGTCCTTACATAAAGCAAAGATAAAAGGATCTGAGGTACAGAGAGATGAGTGGTAGGACAGAAATGAAGCCAGCAGTCTTTCCAGGATGATCTCGGCAGAGGAGGCTGAGACTCATCCAACCTGAAAACTTTGACAGAATTCAGCGTGGAATAATGCTAACTGTTACTCAGCTGATTTCAAAAGCCTTCTTAAATCATTTGAAGTAATCAATGAGCTTAAAACCATCTCAATTGCAAACATTTATCTGTTCAAAACTATAGGAAACCACATCAATTCTGAATAGCACTCATTCACTTGACATCATTGCTGGTCAAATCCTTGTGGACAGCAATACTTAGTGCATTCACAGAAGTAGCTGCATTTCAGTGCTCATTTGTCGAAACATTCCAAGTCCCAGCTAGGGCTGCCGTAGTTAGAAAGTTTAAGTGTGCCTGTAGGAATACAAATATTAGGCACAACTCATATACAATTAGAACCTTGTATTTTAAAATTGAATAAATGTGTTACAATTGACAGAATTGAAGACCTTAGACATATTTTGCACGCACAGCTACAACTCTGAATTTAATCAAAGATAGCTGACTTCATGTGTTAAGAATTTATTTAAAATTAAAAAGGCTTTTTCACCACACTGATTCAATTCTATCCCCTCTCCTGGAAGAATTAACGATCCAAGTCCCCTGTAATCATTAGAAGAATTTTCAATTCCACTTCTCTCTACATCCATCAAACAATTCCTAACTTGGAAGCAATTCCCATCTCTTCCTCCTTGCAGAACTGCCCAAATCCCATCTAAGAAATTCCCAACTCACTCACTTCCCCTCCCTGCCTACCTTCCTTCCCTCAAAGAGTCTTGGCTCCTCTAGTGTTTGTTTGAGTGGCGCAGGAGTTAGCACAGCCTCCTCAGAACGCGAGGGACCCAGGTTCAATTCCCAGCTTGGGTTACTGTCTGTGTGGAGTTTGCACTTTCTCCCCACAGCTGCTTGAGTTTCCTCCCACACTCCAAAGGTGTGCAGGTTAGGTTATAGAACATAGAACATAGAACATTACAGCACAGAACAGGCCCTTTGGCCTTTGATGTTGCGCCGACCAATATAAAAAACAATGCCTCTCCAAACTAAACCATTCCCTTCTCTTCCATATACTTATCAACTAACCTCTTAAACGCCACCAAACTTGGCGCATCTAGAACTGCTGCAGGCAGGGCATTCCACTCCCGAACCACCCTTTGGGTAAAGAACCTACCTCTGATATCCGTCCTATAACTATCACCCCTTAATTTAAAGCTGTGTCCCCTCGTGCTAGCTTTCTCCATCCTAGGAAAAAGGCTATCACTGTCCACCCTATCTAAACCTCTAATCATCTTATATGTTTCGATTAGGTCCCCTCTTAGCCGCCTCCTTTCTAACGAAAACAACCTCAAATCCCTCAGCCTCTCTTCATAAGACCTGCCCTCCATACCAGGCAACATCCTGGTAAACCTCCTCTGTACCCTCTCCAATGCCTCCACATCTTTCTTATAATGTGGGGACCAGAACTGCACACAATACTCCAAGTGCGGCCGCACTAGAGTTTTGTACAGTTGCAACATGACGTTGCGGCTCCGAAATTCAATCCCCCTACCAATAAAAGCTAAGACTCCATATGCCTTCTTAACAACCTTCTCGACTTGACTGCCTACTTTCAGGGATCTATGCACATACACACCAAGATCCCTCTGTTCATCAAGACTACTAAGAATCCTACCATTAGCCCTATACTCTACACATTTATTATTTCTGCCATAGTGCATTACCTCACACTTTTCCACATTAAACTCCATTTGCCACCTCTCGGCCCAGCTCTGCAACTTGTCCAAGTCCCTCTGCAAACTATAACACCCCTCTTCACTATCTACCACTCCACCGACTTTAGTGTCATCTGCAAATTTACTAATCCATCCTTCAATACCCTCATCCAGATCATTTATAAAAATTACAAACAGCAGGGGCCCCAAAACAGACCCCTGAGGTACACCACTTGTCACCGAACTCCACGATGAATATCTCCCATCAACCACCACCCTCTGTCTTCTATCTGCTAGCCAATTCCTAATCCAATTAGCTAAATCACCCTCTATCCCATACATCTGCATTTTCTGCAGAAGTCTTCCATGGGCCACCTTATCAAACGCCTTACTAAAGTCCATATATACCACATCAACCGCCTTACCCCCATCCACCTCTTTGGTCACTTTTTCAAAAAACTCAATAAGGTTAGTAAGGCACGACCTACCCTTCACAAAACCATGCTGACTATCCCCAATCAATTCATTTCTCTCTAAATAACTATAAATCCTATCGCTAATAATTCTCTCCAATACTTTGCCCACAACAGAAGTAAGACTCACTGGCCTATAATTCCCTGGAAGGTCTCTCTTCCCCTTCTTGAACAATGGGACCACATTCGCTATCCTCCAGTCCTCTGGAACCACACCTGTAACCAACGACGACCTGAAGATCAGAGCCAGAGGCTCTGCAATCTCCTCTCTTGCCTCCCAGAGAATCCTAGGGTAAATTCCATCTGGCCCAGGGGACTTATCTAACTTCAAACCCTCGAGAATATCTAGCACATCCTCCCTATCTACTGTGATACTTTCCAGTTTGCTACCGTGTACCTCAGTGTTCTCCATAACTACATTTACATCACCCTGCGTGAATACCAAAGAGAAATATTTATTCAGTGCCTCTCCAATCTCTTCAGGCTCCACGCACAACTTCCCACTGCTGTCTATGACTGGCCCTAATCTTGCCCTAACCAATCTTCTATTCTTAACATATCTAAAGAAAGCTTTAGGATTCTCCTTAATCCTATCAGCCAAAGTCTTCTCGTGTCCTCTCTTAGCTCTCCTCAATTCATTCTTTAGCTCCCTCCTGGCTAATCTATAGCTATCCATTGCACTAACCGAGCCTTCAAGCCTCATCCTGACATAAGCCTCCTTTTTCCTTTTAACCAGCAAATCAACTTTTTTTGTACACCAAGGTTCTCTTACTCGACCATTTCCTCCTTGCCTGACAGGGACATACTTATCAAGGACTCGCAGCAGCTGCTCCTTGAATAAGCTCCACATTCCAGATGTTCCCAGTCCCTGTAGTTTCCTAGTCCAATCTATGCACCCTAATTCTCTCCTGATGGCCTCATAATTACCCTTCCCCCAGCTATAACTACTGCCCCCAGCTTCATGCCTATCCCTATCCATCACTAAGGTGAACGTAACCGAATTGTGGTCACTATCACCAAAATGTTCACTAACTTCCAAGCCTAACACCTGGTCTGGCTCATTGCCCAGCACCAAATCCAATGTAGCCTCACCTCTAGTTGGCCTATCTACATACTGAGTCAAAAAACCTTCCTGCACACTTTGTACGAAAACTGACCCCTCTAACGAGCTAGAGCTATAGCTATTCCAATCAATATTAGTAAAGTTAAAGTCCCCCATAACAATTACCCTATGACTTTTACTCCTGACCAGAATTGACTTTGCAATCCTTTCCTCAACCTCTCTAGAACTTTTAGGAGGTCTATAAAAGACTCCCAACAGGGTGACCTCTCCTCTCCTGTTTCTAATCTCAGCCCATACTACCTCAACAGACAAGTCCTCATCAAACTTCTTTTCTGTCACTGTGATACAGTCTTTGACTAATAATGCCACTCCTCCCCCCCTTCTACCTCCTTCTCTACTCCGACTAAAGCATTTGAACCCCGGAACCTGCAACATCCATTCTTGTCCCTGCTCTACCCAAGTCTCTGAAATGGCCACAACATCGAAGTTCCAGGTACTGGTCCAAGCTGCAAGTTCCTCCCCCTTATTGCGAATACTCCTTGCATTAAAGTATACGCATTTCAAACCATGCCCTACCCCACCCGTACGCTGCTGTGTTTTACAGCTTTCCTCTATGACCCCCTTACTCTCATCCCTCTTAGCACCCCAACTACTTAGGATCCCACCCCCCCCGAATCAGTTTAAAGCCCCCTGCATAGCCTTAGCAAATTTTCCCCCCAAGATATTAGTTCCCCTCTGGTTCAGGTGTAGACCATCTCTCTTGTAGAGGTCCTACCTATCCCAGAATGAGTCCCAATTGTTCAGGAACCTGAACCCCTCCCTCCTGCACCATCCCCGCAGCCACGAGTTCAAACATTCCCTCTCTCTATTCTTCTCTTGGTTGGTTGGCCATGCTAAAATTGTCCCTAGTGTCGGGGGATTAGCAGGAAAAATGTGTAGGACTGTGGAAATAGGGCTTGGGTGGATTGTGGTCAGCACAGACTCAACGGGCCGAATGGCTTCCTTCTGTACTGTAGGGATTCTATGATATTGCCCAGCCAGATCGAGAAATGGATGGCTAGACAAGCTCTACATCACATACACTCAAGATTTCATCCCTGATACTTGAGGGGTGAAGAATCAGGGGCCGGTTGGGTACAGAGAGGTTGGTGGTGTAGTGAGGAAATGGAGGGGAAAAGGCAAGGAAAATGATCAGACTGGGAGAGGGTTTCACAGGTGATAAAAGCATTAAAGATGGCAGTAACATTATAGTTGAACCAACAAAATCATTAGCTCCTAACATATCCATGGCTTGACTGAGGCAGCTGTAGAGCCAATGACCAGCCAAACAGGAAAATGGATATGGATTCCTACAGAGTGGAGAGGCTAGCAAGTGTTTTGTTGTGTGGTCACACTCATTCTTTTTGACATGGGTTCTCCCTTTCCATGTCCTCATGCATCATCCACAACCACTCTTCCAGTATCCACTAGGTACAGAACCAATGAAATGTAACAACAGGGTTGTTACATTTCAGATTTTCAACTAAGATCTCCATATACTTTTCTGTTTTCATTGATTTGCTATCACATTATTCCTGTAAAATAACATAGGGGTTTCTGCCGCACCGATGCTGATTTTTTTTTCAGAAAGCTGACACTGTTCTGGACAAGGTAGAGTGGCAGTGGTTCTTTATATAGCAACGTGTGAAAGTGGGACTCCTGCGCAACATTGATTTTCATCTCTCTGTCACTGGTGGTTACGTTTCATCCGTCACGGACTGATGCTGTCACCTCCATGTTAGAAACTGATCCAGAGCTGCATAATTTATGCTAATGGCTATTTACATCTACTGCATTGTTGGTTAGCTGACTCGGGACTGAAATCTCGCTAACGTCTCCTCCCACCCTCACTCTAGTGGCATTTACTATTGCGGGGACCTGGCAGCCTGACCATGTTAGAATGAAGAAGGGCAAGAAAGGTTTCCCCCCCCAGGCATTGCCCAAGGGGCGAAGTGCCAATGCCCAGGGGACATCTTGACACTGCCTATCAGACATCTGGCAGTACCAAGACAGTGGGATGATCAGTAGTAGTGTGGGCTAAGTGACAGAGGGAGCCATTAGGGCTAGGCATCAGGGTGGGGTGAGAGATTGAATTAGGTTGAGGGTGGGGATTGGAGGAAAGGTGAGACTGGTCTAGACATATCAGAGGATCAGCAATTGGGCCCTGGGGGTGGAGTTGCATGGCTAGCGATGTGGTGGTTGTGGGATTGGCCAGCAATCTGAAGTCCAGCAGTGGGGGCTATTGCGCATGTGCTGATCCTCATGCTGACAGATTGGTGCATGTGCAGTGGCCTGCTCAGCGTTATGCTGCTGGCCTATCCAGGAAGAATAGGCCCCACCCCTGATTTTCAATGGAATTTATGCAAGTGAACTCTGCAGTGCATAGAATGTGGGAGATTCATTTTGAAACTCCCATTGAAAAAGCAGCATGATTTACTTCAGTTTTTACATGCATGCGACACTTAGAATTTTTTTGGGAGAATCTCCCTCAACATCTATTTTACCAGATAGCCCATTATGAATGACTGGGTTGAGCTCCAAGAGCCATTAATAAATTTAGTTCTCTGGGGAATGTTTATGTATCTATGAAGGGATTGCTAGTTCTGGTTCACTGCCAATTTTATAAGCTTGCAATAAATATCTCTTTTTTTGAGACAGTTTTTCAATGATTGTGTGTTTACTTGTACAGATTTAGGAAACTCTCATTACTTCCTTTCAGGGAAGAAAATCTGCTGCCATTTCCTGATCTGGTCTACATGACCTATAGAATGTGGTTGGTTCTCAACTTTCCTCTAAAATGGCCTGAATTCCACAGTTCAAGGGCTAATCAGGCTGCTTTGCCAGCAACACTCACATCGAATGAAAGAGTTTTTGAATAATCTTTTAATTGGATTAAAGTTTCTTTTCAATGGGAGCATGAATGGTTGAGTTTGAGCAACAATCTTAGAAGCTTGTAAAAGGAAAAATCTTTTTCAAGGGGATTTCGAATGCCCATCTTTTGATAGCTTCATGAACATTTCAAAGGCTTGCCAGTGTTGTTACATTTCATTTGTTCTGTACCTAGTAGACATTGAAAGAGTGGATGTGGATGATGCATGGGGACATGGAAGGGGTATGGGATATGGCAAGGATATTTGGGATACAGAGGGAGTATAGAAGAGACATAGAGCTATCGAAAATTGTAGGATATATAAGAGGGTGATGTTTGAAAGCTAGGGGCCTAACAATCATAAATATTCTGGAGATCAGAGATGGGCCTTCCTGTCTGCTTGTCTCTGCATTTGTCTACCTCCAGTGCCATCTTAGATCTGTTTGCGAGGCAATGATTCTGACTCCTGTCTGCCTACTCCTCTTCAGGATGAAAATGCTATGTAAATGAGTGGAATTCCTGAAGCAGGGAACAGTGTCACAAAATGCTCTGGCTTGTGGTTCCTGTTACCAAGTTAAAAGAATCAAGCTCCAAATCTTTGACTTGGATTTTTGGCCAAGTCTTTGAATAGTTTCTTAAATGGTTTGATGTCAAATTTTGTTTCATGACATATTCTTTACTGTGATCTTGTCAGTGAAAAACCCAGTCAGAAACTGGTCAGGGTAGTAAAGGTGTGGAATGCACTGCCTGCAGCAGTTGTGGACTCGCCAACTTTAAAGGCATTCAAATGGTCAGTGGATAGGATATGGGTAACATTGGAATAGTTTAAGTTAGAGGGTCATTAGATTGGTTCCACTGGTCGGCGCAACATTGAGGGCCGAAGGGACTGTACTGCGCTGTAATGTTCTATATTCTAGGTCAACTCTTTTTTCAAAAGAGAAAAAAACAAGCTGCTTTAATCCTACATATCATTTAATTAGGTCTTGTGCTAAGGAGGTTTATAACACAAAGCTTTTAAATGCGGCTGCAAGAATGTGTAAAAACTGACAAATGCCAGTCTGAATTTATCTGAGTTACTCTGAACAATGCTAAATCACAGGCACTTTC
This sequence comes from Sphyrna mokarran, assembly GCA_024679065.1. NCBI lineage: Eukaryota > Metazoa > Chordata > Chondrichthyes > Carcharhiniformes > Carcharhinidae > Sphyrna > Sphyrna mokarran. Next base: position 28,619,376 of record JAGIQG010000011.1, read on the forward strand.
AGGCAACAAAGAAGCTAGTGTTGCTGGAACAGTGGCAATTAAACTCTAAACAGTGCCGCCTTAAAATTGAACTTTGGACCAAAATCCCAGAGTGAACAATTCATGCAGAACCAAATCAATTGCATGATTGTAAGAACAGGAAGTAGAGATAAAGGCTGGAACTTTCTGACTACACATGTCAGCAGATCTTCCAGTCCCACTGGTGGCAGCACACCGGTGTCCCAGGTTTTCCGATGGTGAGGGATGCATTCAAAGGGAGATTCCATTAACAATAGTGGAACCAGAAGATCCCCCCACCGGCCAATGGTGGGCCATTTACCTCTAGTATGTTAAATCTCGTCCATACTCTGAGTGCAGAATTAATTCATGTTAGACCATAAGACCATGAGAAATAGGATTAGCACTAAGTGCAGTGGTGAGTGCTGTGGCAGTGCCCTTCCCACTGGCATGAATGGCTGCACTTGGAACCTCACTAATAATGCATAAGCAACTTCCCCTCTAACTCTCCTGGCAGGCCGGCAGCTGATTTCCCACCCACCCTCAGCCAGTGGGTTTGAACATATTGGCACCATATTCAAACACCAGTCCAGCGCACTCATTTCACATTTCCCAGCCCAGTTGTTGTCACCAGACCATGAAGAAGTCTGCAACCTAGAGGGAAAAGGCTAGCTGTCTCAAGAAAAAAATCAATTCCTCAATTCAACCACCTTCTCCATCAAGCCCATGCCCTACTTGAACTTCTAATCACCACATCTGGAGTCTTTGTGCATCCCCTGCTAATAAACATTGTGATATTTCTTTGACCCCTTTTGTTTATGGGCTTTTCATGAAGCTTTGTCAGGGTCCAGTTTCATTCCCCTCAACCTTCCATTGTTTCCCTCCTCTATCCACCTCCTTGCCCCCTGCCAGCAATCGTGAGAGTTCACCCATTCTCCCCACCATCCTTTCACATTGCCCTTCAATACCTGGCCCCACTTCACACTCTATCCCCAGCCAAACTTCGGACATTTGTTGTAGTGGCTGTCTGAATCCCATAAAGCAGTGTGGCCTTGATAGAAATTGGTGTGTGACACCTTGGTGAAAAAGACCCCCTGTACTCCCCAACCAGAGGCACTATGCTGATCTGACTTGGCGACACAGGAGGGCCTATGAGTGCAGCAGCATGGAGCTGTACTTGATGGTAAGCTCAGCATAGAACAGGAGGGCAGGAACCGGTCTGCCTCAGCAGAATACTGAGCAATGCATCAGGAGCAGTGCAGCACTAAAGCAGAAAGGTTGTTGCACTGATCTCAAACTCTGGAATGAGAACCGCTTTATGCATGCCACTCTTTAGCAATTGAGTTTTAAACCAGTGCAATTGCATGAAGCAAGATCAGAAAGCCTGACAAGAATGCCAATAGGCTGTAGTTTTAATGAGCATTCATGAGATGCAGATGGTATGAACAACATGTGTTCACACCATCAGACTGCTAAATTCTGACCCCACATGAACTCACCGTTAGGAAAACTGCAACATGATTATATGCCGGTGGGTTTCCGACTTTTTGGCTCCCATTAAACTATCTGCTTCTGCCCACCTTTAAACCCACCATCAGTAGGATGGTAGAATTCCTCCTTAAGTGTTAGTAAGATTATACAGGAGCTGAAATACTACTTCATCTCAATCAAGTGGAGTACAATCATCTCCGGGCTGCTTTCAAAATTCACTGCATTCTTGAGTTTTAAATCCCAGCACCAAATGTTCACTAAACACCTCAAGCTCTGCCTTAAACTTGATGAAATTCATAATGCTGGTCAAGCTTACTTACCTTTTCAATAGCTCTGAAGCTGTGGTGATGCATTGAAATTTCCCAGCAGTTAAGCTTGCTTATATTGGATCTGACACCTCCCCCAAGCCCATTCACAATTGTTTAATTCAGTACAAATTGCATTTGACTATACTTAAATGCATTCCTTTTATTTGTTTTTTTTTGCTAATTTTCCCCAATTCATTTTAAATCTTCAAAGCACAGCTAAAGGTGGTTGTTAGTGCATTCTGCTGTCACTTCATTGTTCATAGACATGTATCACTTCACTGAACAGAGGTAACTGCAGCCTGAAGACACAATGAAGAGGCTTGCCTGATGAATCCAGACTGCTACTAAAATCGCTTTTAAAAAACAGGTAATTACGAAATTACAAATATCTCAGTTTGTCACTCAAACTTACACCTCATCCTTCAAGTTCCATGCTCTCAGAGGGTATTAGCAACCATGGATCTCCAATAAATTGGTCCATAATTATGCTTAGCAAAGTACTGCAGTGCTTTGCTGTTACTTTCTGCAGTAAGGCTGAATGGGAGATTCTCATGCTCACTACCAGGCATTACTGGAAGAGGATAATCAATCAATTTAGCCACATTATGAATATGTCTTTTGTGGCCATAAAGCAGGATCTGAACCCAGAGAATCTGGCAGGAAAATAGGGACACTATCATTGCACCACAAGATCTCCCTCAAACTTATGCCAGAGGACACCTTACAGTCTTATTGTCTGCATGAGGAATCAGCTCTAATGAAACTTCATAAGTGACAATGAATAGCATTTACGATGTGTGGTTTTCCCCAATAGCTGCTTTGCCTGCAATATCTAACATACATCAACTCTAACAAAGGGTCAACCTGGCTCAAAATGGCTCTATTCTCCCTCTACAGGGGCAGTCCGACCTGCTGAGATTTTCTGTTTTTATGTCAGTGTCATATTTTATCGCTTTGTCATAGTCTAAGGAAATAGATGCAGTAGTCACTTGCATGGATACAGCACACTGTGGCTCCAAGAACAGGTCAGAGGTTGAGAATTGTGGACTTCCCAATACCTGCCCATCATTTATAAGCCAGAATCCTGTCTTGGAATATTTTTGCTATTCCTTTCCTAGATCAAAATCCTGGAATATCCTCCCTGACAACACTGTAGGTGTACCTAGACCATACGAACGACAATAATTTAACACGGCAGCTCAGCACCACCTTCTCAACGACAACAAATACTGGCCTTGCCAGCCACATGCATGTCCCGAGAGCAAATTAATCCAGAAGGCTTGACACTATTGCTTCTATCGGCTCTTGTAATTTGTGGAGTCAACAAGATTACTAAATCAGATTACACTTTTCTGCTGTAACTACACCAGAATGTTCCAAATAGAATGTATTACAACCACATATAAATATGCTTCTGTTTCCTTTCCCATGGTTTCTTCATTGACAGATTGCTTTTGGGAGATATATATATCTTTCATGCTATATCAACTAAGACTTATCGTTTATTTAATGCCCTTTTGGATTTGGTGGATTTACAAAGATTTATATACTTCCCAGTTTATCCGAGCAGATCTGAGCTGGGAGCCAATAGCCGGTAGCCCAGTGGGTAATACTACTTGGTTAGTCATACAGCGACTTGGATTAATGCTCTGGAGAAATGAATTTAACTCCCACCATAACAATTGTGAGAATTTAATGAATAAATCTGGAACAAAACAAATAATAATCATCATGAAATTATTGGATTTTTATAAAAATCCATCTGGTTCACCAATTTTTTTTAGGGGGGAATTCAGCTGTGTTTGCAGAGGAATTCCGCTGAGCTTTAGGGAGGGATTCTGCTGTGCTCACCCGCTCTAACAGACTCAACTAGAAAAATCTGGCTGATTTTAAATTTACAATCACCCGCTCAAGGGTAATTTTGTGAGGGCAATAAATGCTGGTTTTGCTAATGATGCTCGCTTCAGAAGAATTAAAAAAAAATAAGATTTGTTCTAAAATCTTAAATGCTTCCAGGAACTCCTATTCTGAAAAGAAAAGTGGATTGCAGTATATTTTGTTCCAGAAATTCCTTACCTAAAAGGTAATCTTTGCTTCTCTTGAGTAGGCACATGATATATGGTAATCAGTGCCAGTTCTGATTAGTTTTACTGGTCTCTGTCAGATGCCGGAGATTCCTGACACACTGATGTAGTTGGGGGAAGAAGGTTGGTAGAATTAATGATCTTTAGAGGAAGTAATGATGAATTGAATGGAAAACACGTGATATTAATTTGCTCCTTCTGCAGCAATAATTCGGGAGGACAATTGTGAATTGAATTGCAGTTGAGAAAAGAAGTTGCTAATCCTTATTAGCACATGTATCCTATTTACATGCGCTGGTAATACTGAGAGTACTTTTCATGCTTTTGCAATTGCTAGTTTACGTGACTTAGTGCCATTACCAAATAATTTACATAAAATTGCTTCAGGTTCCCACATACCTTGTATATCAGAAAGAGAATGAACTAATTGTTTTGCTTCCAGGACTGCTGTACCATATGACCTATGACATTTTAAAAGTATAATTATATATAAAATGTGGTGTTTACCTGTGAGCTGTAAAAAGAAATTAGGCCAAAATGCATTTTGTGGAGATTTAAAACACCCAATTGTCTAGGCATTAATCTTCCATTAAATAAATGAATAGGGAGGGAATAGTGGGAAATGGTCCTCGGAAGGGTAGAGAGTTTTGGTTCAGATGGGTAATATGCTCGGAGCTTGGAGGGCCAAAGGGCCTGTTCTTGTGCTGTAGTTTTTTTTGTTCTTTGTTCTGATCAATGGGTGTCAGCCATATGGCTCCTACAGTACAGAAATGGGCAATTTGGCCCCTTGGGTCTATACTGACAACAATCCCACCCAGGAACTATCTCTGTAACCTCACATATTTATCCTGCTAATCCCCCATACTCTGAAGGGAAATTTAGCATGGCCAATCAATCTAACCCGCGCATCTTTAAACTGTTGGAGGAAAGATCCAGGGGCAACCTCGCCGACACAGGGAGTGTGTGCAAACTCTGCATAGTTATCCCAGGCTGGAATTGAACCCAGGTTCCCGACACTGTGAGGCAGAGTATTAAAACCACTGTGCCACCAAGCCACTCAGTTTTAATTCTTTTTTTAATCTGTGATAGATTAATGTCAAGACTGGAAACTTTGAGAAGAAAAATCAAGGCTGACATACCACACAGGAGTGCTACATTGTCAGGGATTTCCTCTACCAAAGCAAAAACAAAAGTATCATGCCCCTTGGCCCAACTGGTTTATGGTGTTTTTAATTCAGATGGTCCTCCTCCTACCTCTCCTTACCTCATCCTGTTAACATAATCGTCTATTCCTTTCTCCCTCTGTATTTACCAACCTTTTTCTTAAATGTATTTGTATTTTGTTACCTCGCCCACCCATTGTATTACACACTGAAGAAGTTTCTACTGAGAACTGTACTCAATTTATTGCTGAGCACATTATATTTAAAGACCTTGGAATTGATTTCAGTGACAAGTGCAAACATTGGTCGGGATTTTCCGGTCAATCATGTCCCATCACCATTGCCAGAGAGGACGGAAAATTTGGTGCTCAGGGAAATCGCCATTCACTGCAAGTGGGAACAGAAAATCCTGCTGGCGTGAACTGCTTGAGAATCCCATTCACTTCTGTTACATCCAATCTATCACACCCTTTCACAGACAGGTCGTTCCTCCAAAGGAACACGATCCAAATTGCCCAACCTTTCAATTGTAATGCTATCTCCACTGGCAGCATACTGCAGTATCTGTGCAAAAATGAACCTTGAACTATGGTCTTTCTCTCTTTTATTTGACTTTGCATTGTAATTTGATTCGAGTCGCGTCACCCCCTATTCAATTTTAGAATGTAGAGATTGCAGGCAAAGCTGATCTCCGAAACTAATTTATTCAGCCGAGAATCAAATAATATAAAACTGAAACGTTTAAGAAGCTGGAACCATTATTGTTTGACATATGCTCACCTGACTTTGAACAATCATAATGTGGAATAGATGGTGAATGGATTCTTCAGTAACAAAGCTGAATTTCAATGTTGCTTAGAATCTGCATAAAAGCCTGCAGCATGGGGAACAGGCATAAATTAATGTTAGTTAAATAGACCTGCTATTTATTCGGTTTCTGCTAAATACTAAGAAACGGCATGATAATTTTGGACCACTGCCTTGTTCTTTCTATACTCCTGGCAATATAGTTCTCCTCCCTGAATGAAAGAAAATCCAACCAGAAAGTTTAACAGCCATAAACTTAAAAGTTTCATTGTTACTCATTCCACGTATAGCCAGAATAAGAATGCATTAAAATAAGCACTCTGATATGACCAGAAATAATGGGGTGGGAACAGATTGTGTGCCTCACATCTCTCAGCACAATTGACTGTGCCCCATAAACAAGGCCAAAGAGTTGTTACTTTTTGGGATAACTTCATGCTCCAGCAATACAAATCCCTGGTTAGATCACTGAGAACCACATCTTAGGATGCATATATTAACCTTGGAATGAGTGCAGCACAGATTTAACAGGGTGATACTTGGAGCTGGATCTACTGCCGACCATTACGGTGAGAATCAAAAGCTCAATGGAGTGAGCTCCATTGCAGGAAAGACTCAGTATCATCCCTTAGCAGCAGCAAAACTTCCTTTGATTAAACAAGAAGACAGAAGGGACTGCTTTGGTAGCCACTGGTGAGCCAATTGACATCCACTATCCCTGGGCCACTAAGATTCAGTAGTGAGATTAAATGAGGGATGGGTGGGGGTGGGTGGGCAGATATTTTCCTGCATTCTCTGAAAGATGCCCAGCAAACCTACTCAAGTCTGCTAGCAGCTTCCCGAGTGGGGCCCCTCATAGGCAGGCAGGAATGACACTTTCGATGAACTGCCATCAGCTTCTCTTCATCTTTCCCCCATGGTCTAAATGGCAGCTAGCAATACCTGAAAGAATATTCTGGTATATCCAGCCTTCAGAAACAGAAGTTTCTCAACTTGCCCTGAATGGATCGTAAAGGAGCTGCGCATCCAGAAATGGAGTTGATAAAAGTCATTTTATTAATGACTTTATGCTCACTATCAAACTAGTAATGCACGTTCTAACCCCAGCACTGTTTCCACTCAAATCAGACAATACAAGACATTGAAGCTTAGCATATTACATGCACCAAAATGAAGAAGGAAAAATATCCTTCCATGCCAGAAGATGCTTCAGCCCATACAGGTAGAAGTTTCTTCAATGAGTACCACCATCTTACTGCAGGTTAACAGCTAAATCATAAGTAAGTGTTGCATGCGAAGCACTGATGGTAAATTAAGCTTTCCAATTAAAAGTTTGATGGAATCATGCAAATAAAGCAGCATCAAAATCAGTAATGAATTATTAGACGTTTCATTATGAGTGCTCAGTAGTTTCCACTAACAATACATTAAAGAAAACTACGCAAAGATACATAACAGCATCATCATTCATTCATTGGTAGAAGGGTTTACTGAGATTTTCAAGGTTCTGCCATTCATACACTGCTGCTTTCCCTTCTATTTTGGAGTTATGCTCACCAACCTTTACTTAAAGTTCATTTATTAGTGTTGCAGGTAAGCGTACATTAACACTGCAATTTAGTTAGTATGAAAAGCCCTGAATCGCCACACTCTGGTGCCTGTTTGAGTACACTGAGAGAAAATTTAGCATGGCCAATGCACCTAATCAGCACATTTTTCAGACTGTGGGAGGAAACTGGAGCACCAGGAGAAAATCCACGTAGGCATAGGGAAAACATGCAGATTTCATCCAGACAATGACCCAAGCTGGGAATCAAACCCGGATCTCTGGCACTGTGAGGCAGCAGTGCCAACAACTGTACGCCAAACACTAGAATCTTTTTTATTGCATGAGTGAGATGACCTGCATTGTCTTTTAAAAATGTAACATTTTACACTCTGATTATACTCTTATCAAACCAATGAGTTGGTTGCTTTCATGAATGTCTTTTTGTTTTCCCATTCTTTCATTGGGTTCACTCCTGTGCATAACTTCTCCAGTCTGACTTTGACAGGTCAGATCCGAACAAGCAGATTTGAAATTGAGCCCACGTCTACTTCAAAGGCTGATAGAGCTGCTGTGTTTTCAAACATGTCCTGTTTTTATTCCATTTGACCTACCCTCCGAGGGTGTGGAAGAGATTTGCAGTACCAGGGATAAGGGAAATAACTCAGTTATGTGGAAGGAGTGGAGAAACTGTGATTGTTTTTCTTACGAGTTGAGGAGATTCATTGGAATTTTAATAGAGGTGTTCCAAGTGGGCAGACAGACAGAAGTAATTCCCACCGGCAGTGAGACTGGTCTCCAAAAAGCACAGATTAAAGATAATTGGCAAAAAAGGCCAGGGGGCAATAAGGAAACATGTTTTTACTCAGTGAGTTGTTATGATCTCTGCACTGCCTAAAAGTTTGATGGGAAGCATTGAATAGCAACTTATAAAAAAATGGAATTGAATACATATCTGTAAGATGAATACAGAACTATGAGTGCAGAGAAAAGGTTGTGAAACAATTCCTCTGAAGCCGATGTCCCTTCGCCAGATTTATATTTATTTACATAGTCAGCTACACTCAGATAGGTACTTCCTCATGCAGAGTGTGAACCCCAAGTGCCAGTAACTCTGACACTCCGTATTATATACACATACAGGATTCCCTGATTGGACAAGCCATTACTGCCTTAACCATGGAGCTCACATTCTAAAAGGCCCACATTCTGGGCCTTGTTAAAATTATTGGAGCTGGAAAAAATGGCAATTTTGAGAGAAAAACGAATAGATGCCGTGGGGAAAACAGCCTTCTTTTTTGTTGCATAATCCTACATAGTTTCCAAAATTAAACAAATGAAACAGAAATATTGCACAAAGCAAAAATACCCCAAAGGCCTTGAAAGTAACAACTTTCCTTTCTTTTATCTCTGCCAATTTATCCCACTCGCTGGGAGTCATTGGCTCCTTTCCTTGGATTCAACCTCGCAATACCAACACACAGGGCCATCAGTGAACTGTGAGCCAAGACAGTGAGTTGTTGCCAGGCTGTTTCACCACAGGAATATTACACCTGAGCTCAATCCTGCCCACACTTAACATCTATACAAGTGCACTTCAGCAGGAGTTACTGGATTGTAATCAGAATCTGCAATCCTGGCAAACATTCTTTCCCTTAACCCCAACCTACTTAGACCAATCATACCTCCTGTGTCATGCTGGATTGCATCAGCTAACTACACACTATGGAAATCAAACCTAGCACCTTTTATATAGCTCAATGAATCACTGGATATAACCATAATAGAAGTAAGATTTTGATTAGAAATGTGTGATTGTACATAGTGGAATGTTTCCTGTTAAGAGATGAAATCTACATCTCCAAATTCTGATAATCTCTCCCTCAATGTCAACAAAACAAAGGAGATAGTCATCAACTTCAGGAAGCGTAGTGGAGGGCATATCCTTGTCCACATCAATGGGGAGAAGGTAGACATGGTCCAGAGCTTCAAGTTTTTAAGTTTCCAGATCATCAACAACCTGTCCTGATTTCTTCCTGCTGACATTATAATCCACCAATGCCTCTACCTTCTCAGAAGACTAAAAAAATTTGGCATGTCCACTGTGACTTTCATCAACTTTTACAGATGCACCAGATAAAGCATTATTTCTGGTTGTATCACAGCTTGGTATCATAGGTTGGTATGGCTCCTGCTCTATCCGCGACTGCAAGAAATTACAAAAGGGCCATGAACGAAGCACAGCCCATCACTCAGACCAGCCTCTCAAACATTGACTTTGCCCACACTTCCTGATGTCTCAGAAATGCAGTTACCATAATTAAGGATCCCTAAGCACCTTAAGCATTCTCTCTTCCACCTTCATCTCTCAGGAAAAAGATACAAAAGTCTGAGGACACTTACCAACCGACTCAAGAACAGCTACTTCTCTGTTGCCACCAGACTTTTGAATAGTCCTACCTTGCATTCAGTTGAGTTTTCTTTACATTCTAGCTATGACTGCAATACTACATCCTGCACAGTCTCCTTCCCTTCTCTATGTGTGGTGTACTTTGTCTCTGTAGTGCGCAAGAAACAATACTTTTTCACTATATACTAATACATGTGACAATAATAAATTACTCGGGTAATTTTGTGACATTATTAGGCTCTATTCAAAGCATTAATGTTGATTAATATGATACAGATGTCAGTATTACTTTACATAACATTTAAAAAATATGTGTTTTGATTTATTCCAGAAAATTTCCAAATAGAAAGAGTAAACTTTTATGGCCCTGCCTTTTGGTGGAATGCTCTGTTATTGGATTTTTGAACAGTCCATTACATTTTCCTGACCTCCCCATCACAATGGGGCCTTCATATTTGAGTTATTATTCTCACATGTATTAATATACAGTGTATTGCCTCTTGCACAATATCCAGACGAAGCATACCGTATATAAAAAAGGAAAAGGATGGAGTGCAGAATGTAGTGCTACAGTTATAGCTCATGTGTAGAGAAAGATCAACTTAGTACGAGGTAGGTCCATTCAGAGGTTTGATGGCAGCAGGGAAGAAGCCGTTCTTGAGTCGGTTGGTATGTGACCTCAGACTTCTGTACATTTTTCCCGACTGAAGAAGGTGAAAGAGAGTGTGTATGGGGTATGTGAGGTCCTTGATTATGCTGGCTGCTTTTCTGAGGTAGGGGGAAGTGTAGACAGAGCCAACAGATGGGAGGCTGCTTTGCGTGATATATTGGATTGTATTCACAATTTGTTAGAATCCTCCAAAGAAACCAAATTATATCTGTATAAATATTTCATTTTTGAACCTGATTTGGGTAAATTCTTAATCAAGACTGAATCTTCTTAAGATCAAGGGTTGATCTTACCAGCCTGCTGTGCTGGCCAATTAGCATAACAAGAAAATAGCACGTGATACAAAAAATAAGATTTGAGCCAGCAAAGTGTTTGGTATCTTCCCAGCCACATTTTTCCTGGTGAGAACCACATTGAGCCCAAAACTGGCACAAAGCTATCCATTTGAATGGATTTCAATATCATTAGCCAGTTTGGCACAGCAGTTTCCCCCCTCTTTTTCCCACCCTTTGGCATGACATCATGCCAGTGCGATTCACATCGAGTCTATGAAAGTCTGGGCCAGATGCAGCAGTAGCAAAAGGGAGCGATGAGGTAAGCATTATCATCAATAGTCATGGGTAAGGTGCCTAAAGATGGGACGGTGGCAAATGTAGTGCCATTGTTTAAAAAGAGTTGCAGGAAAATGCTTAGGAACTACAGGCCAGTGAGCCTCATATCTGTGGGAGATAAATTGTTGGAAGGTATTTTGAGAGACAGGATCTACAGGCATTTAGAGATGCAAGAACTGAATTAGGGACAATCAGCATGGCTTTGTGAGTGGAAAATTATATCTCAGAAATTTGATTGAGTTTTTTGAAGCAGTAACCAAGAAGATAGATGAGGGCAGTGCAGTTGATGTTGCCTACATGGACTTTAGCAAGGCCTTTGATAAGGTATCGCATGGTAGGTTTTTGCATAAGGTTAAATCCCACAGCATCCAGGTGAAGTAGCTAAATGGATACAAAATTGGCGTCTTGACAGAAGCCAGACGATGATTGTAGAGAGTTGTTTTTCATAATGGAGGCCTGTGACCTCAGGGATCAGTGCTGGGTTCTTGTTATTTGTCATTTATATTAATGATTTAGATGATAATATAAGAGGCATGGTTATTAAGTTTGCAATGACACCAAGATTGGTGGGCAGTAAAGAAAGTTATCTCTGATTCCAATGGGACTTGATCAATAGGGCCAGTGAACTGACAAATGGCAGATGGAGTTTAATTTAGATAAATGCAAGGTGATGCATTTTGGTAGATTGAACCATAGCAGGACTTACTCAGTTAATGGGAGGGCACTGGGGAGAGTTACAGAACAAAGAGATCTAAGGGTACATGTTCATAGCTTCTTGAAATTGTAATCACAGGTGGACAGAATGGTGAAGAAGGCATTCATTATCCTTGGTTTCATCGGTCAGAATATCGAATATAGGAGTTGGGATTTCTTGTTGAAGTTATATAAGACATTGGTAAACCCACACTTGGAATATTGTGTACAGTTCTGATCACCTATTATGGATAGAATATTATTAAATTAAAAAGAGTGCAGAAAAGATTTACTAGGATGCTACCAGGATGGTTTGAGTTATAAGGAGAGGCTGGATAGACTGGGACTTTATTCTCTGCAGCATGGATGGCTAAGGGATAATTTTATACACAGATCAGCTAAATAGTCAATATCTATTTCCAAAGGTAGAGAGAGGAATCTAAAATGAGAAGGCATAGATTTAAGGTGAGAGGGGACAGATACGTAAGTGTCCATAGGGGAATTTTTTTCACACAGAGGATGGTGAGTAAGTGGAACAAGCTGCCAGAGGTAGTAGTAGAGGCAGTTAAAATTTTGTTTTTTAAAAAGTGTTTAGATAGTTACATGGGTACAATGGGTATAGGGGGATACGTGCCAAATGCAGGCAATTGGGATTAGCTTAGGAGTTTAAAAAAAAGGGCAGCATGGACAAGTTGGGCTGAAGGGCCTGTTTCCATCTGTAAACCTCTATCAGTGAGCACCAACGTCTGGAATGCAGAGCAGGAGTGAGGGGTGTTTCTCAACCGTTGTCTTGTTGCAATGTGGGATAGGGGGACTCAGGTCAGGGATCACCCCTGGTTCGGGGATCATGTTACACGTCCTCACTCTGGCAACTGGCCTGGTGGATTTCACAAGAAGCTGACTATCAATCCCACGAGTATCACTCTAGTTACACTGCCAGCTGTCTGCAGGACAGACTCTCAGACTGATGGCTGACATCCTACCCCAGGCCCCACTAACAGTGACAAGCAGCAGCTCTGTAATCTGTTGCTCCAAGCAAGGGTGCTTGCAGATGTTATCACGGTTCCTCACACTGCATGCATTCTGCAATGATGCCCTCAAGGTAAACTTATCGCATGCTGGTCATGATGGTGCTACTTCCCTATCTAGCTGAACTGTTAGCAATTCCTGAAAGCTATCATACCAGACATCCAGGAAGATGCACTCATATTTATGCTTCAAGAATTCCCAATGGGGACCCCACACATCCACCCATATGTTCTCTGTGCCTCCCATGACTAGGATATGTCAACGCAGAGTCAATCACATCACTGTGGAACTGGGGTCACATGTAAGCCAGACCAGAGTTTTATAGCAAAGCAAAATTGGTTTCATTGTCATCATTAGACTTTAAATTCCAGATTCTTATGGAATTCAAATTTCACCATCTGCCATTATGGGATTTGAACCAAGATCTTGCCCTATGTCTCTGGGTTACTAATCTAGCCGTGATGTGGAGATGCCAGTTTTGGACTGGAGTAAACATAGTAAGAAGTCTCATAATACCAGGTTAAAGTCCAACAGGTTTATTTGGTAGCAAAACTCACTAGCTTTCAGACTGCTGCTTCTTCATCAGTTAAGTAGAGTTCTGCTCACAAACAGGACATGTAAAGACACAAACTTAATTTACAAAATAATGAATGGAATGCAATTCTTTACAAATAGTTTTGCATTCCAACAGTATTTCGTAAATTGAGTTTGTGTCTTAAGATGCCCTGTTTTGTGAACAAAATTCCCAATTACTTGACGAAAGAGAAGCACTCTGAAAGCTAGTGGCTTGTGCTGCCAAATAAATCTGTTGGACTTTAACCTGATGTTGTGAGACTTCTTACAGTGTTTACTAATCTAGTGACAATGCCACCATGCCACTGCCTCCACTCTCATGTCTTAAATGGCTGGGGATTATTATAGGTAACATGGTGTTCACTCAGCTCAATAACTCCAGAGTTGTCCAAATACAAAATAAAAATAAGCATACATTTAGGACTTCGGATAATCAGGAAAATAGAAAAGAAAGGAAATCTTCGGCATTTTTTAGAACCTAACATTGCACATCATATATTCCTATTTAAACCTAGACAGCTAATCAGCTTCTCAGGGAAAGTTCAACACACAGTATTCAATAGTGAGTCTTTCAGGGGGACAAGGCAGAAGCAAGGTCAAAAAATACAGGTGAAAAGAGCACATTCTCTTACAAGCCAAAGTTCAATCCAATTCAGATCTCTTTGTCCAAGGTTAACAACTAAACATAACTATGCGCATAACAAATTCTTCATTCTCTAAGGCACCTTTCTTGCATTCACCAAAACGGCTTCCACATCCTAGAAAGGCTCAGTGTTCTGCCTTTTTAGTCTATCAAGATTATAGAGCTGATTATTGTTGTACTGATTCCTGATGGGGGGTTTTCCATCAATCTGCCACGTGACTTGCAGGTTGATTGCCATCTTGGTATGGGAAAGTGGGGAAATTCCGTTAAGAAAGTGGAGAATGTTATGTGAAGAGTACTACCCTTCCAGCACACAATGCCTGGTGACACCACTTCAATCCTAGCCCCCACTCCACCCCACTTCCCCCACCTTGCAACCATACCAGGTCACAGCATCTCCAAAAGGCAATCTTTTTCCTGATAGCTTCCCACCATGCCTTTGGAGTCCAGTAGGGCTATAGTCAGACCTTGTGTCCTGGTTTGGTGACCATCTTATATTCCAGGATGTGAGTTTTACCTGGAAGGCTTGAGTCAAAATCATATCAATCCTATTTAAAACTGTGCAACACAAAATGCAAAAATCTCTCATTTGTTGCAGTGCAGAATATTAGCACCATAGATTGCTCAAGCAGCTTTGAAGTGTTCCTTTAAATACAAGGGATCCAATATGCGTAGTTCATTATTATTTCCATTACCATAAAATGTCCAATGCAATTATAATTCTTGGTGAACTTATATCGAGGCAGGCCACGTGTGTTAAGTCTAATCCTTTCATTAAAAAAATGATTTGCATACCAACAGCAGAGCCTCAGTGCAGATAAATTATTCCACAGTGAAGAAGTTCTTATCTCTGCACCTTTCAAAATGCATTTCCATTAGTGAATGCAGTTTGAAGTTCTCAGAAGATGTCTCACTCAATTTGTTTTGAAAGTTCCAGGTTCAAATAGCTGATTCATAATAAAAAATTCCCAGTAGAGGGTAATACAAAGAAGCATGAATCACTACCACTTTAAACTAAAGTCCTTGCCCAGAAGGTGAAGGAAACATATTTGGTTGCTATTTATTTTTGTCCCGAAAAGGCCAAAGCAAGCCCCAATCTCCTATTGATTAAAATCTTGTCTGAAGCTCATATTGTGAGGCAAGACTCTGGATATACATGCCTTCTCTCAAAAATGTTACAAGGATTGCTATGAGTAAAATAACAGAGCTGAACAATCAAAGAAAATGATTTATTCATTCGTTGTACAATAAAAGAGCAAAATTACTAATATTCCATTTCTGGAGTATGAATAAATAAATAGCATTGAAATTCAGTCAGTGCTGCTGACCTGCCGAAAATGTGAAGGAGTAGGCCTTCCATCTGCAGTTGCATCCACTTTGGCAGTAGGGCGGCACAGCAGTTAGCACTGCTGCCTCACAGTGCCAAGGACCCAGGTTCAATTCCAGTCTTGAGTGACTGGCTGTGTGAAGTTTGCACGTTCTCCCTGTGTCTGCGTGGGTTTCCTCCAGGTGCTTTGGATTTCTCCCACAGCCCAAAGATGTACAGGTTGTGTGGATTGACCACTAAATTGCTTCTTAGTATCCCAAGGTGTGTAATTTAGGGGGATTAATGGGGTAAATATAGGGGTTTAAGATGTTTGAATAAGATATTCTTTCAGGGTTTTGGTGCAGACCTGATGGGCCAAATGGCCTCCTTCTGCACTGTAGGGATGCTATGATAAGATGCTTGTGATGGGATCATTTAAATACCAGCAATGTGTGTCTATTCCAAGGGACAGATAGTGCATCTCCTTCCAATTTCAGCAGCGATGTACTCATACCCAAGATCTTTGCTATTCTTCACTCACTGAGAGACTTCCAGGTTTAACTGCTGGTTTATCTTTGAATATGGCATAGTTTGGCCTGCATATAGTTGACTGTGGCAAAGCTTGCCTGGTTTCTGATGGTATATAAGATATTGCTGTGGAAGCCTGAATTCCTAATGTCTTAAAGGTTGGTGCCTGAAGTGGGTGGCTGACATTTCACAAAATGTGTGTGTTAGGGATAGTCCTTCAGTGGGATAGCTGAAGCTGAATTTTATGTCTCCCATTTGGTGCATTTGAAGGCATGGAGCTCACAAAATAAAATAGATTCCATGCTCACCAACTTCCTACCCATCCCTGACATGTCTCCCATATTATGGTGGCTGGACAAGGTGTCAGGCTGCCCACTCTCATGTTTTTGGGCCTGTTCAAGCTCTTAAGTGGTCAATTAGTGGCCACAATGTGTAATATTCCTTTAAGGAATAGCAGCATGATATTGTTAGAAGGGAAATGTGATATGTAATCCAATCTTAATTATACTTTTGTTTTTGAGCAGAGCACGTGCACACACAGACCTCTGCTGCTGATGTCTTCAAGCTTCTTACCTATGAATAAATGTTCCTGTGTACCTAAATGGAAATAAATGAACCACAATCCCTTATGAGTGATTTGTGCCTTTATATCATAACAACACAATGTGGTGCTCAACAGTGGTCAAATGGTGTGACAGCAAGGTTAAGTGCTGATACAACATGTTTGACATGCTTAGGTCGTACCACATGACACAAGGTGGCCACCAACGATCTGGTCAGACTGCAATCGAGTCTCAGCATCAGAGAATGTTGTAAATGCAATATGATGACTGCAGGGAAAATCTCTGAAGACAGTACTGGGAGAGTACTCAGATAAAGAATTGGAAAGCAGGCAGATACCTCACCATGAGATCGTGGTGCACAGCCTGTCAGTTCAGTAAATGGGAGAATGCCATGCAAAGCTTAGCACTAGATTAGCCTAGTCAGTAAAGATGATTGGCTCGGGTGATTCGACTGGATTGAGAGTGAGCAAGGAAAAGTCAAGCAACAAAAAAATGAAAAGTAAAAATTAGGCCATAGAAAAATGTGATTATAAAGGGCAAAGCTTCAGAAAAGCACACAAAAGTGGCTGCAGCAACACTCAAATCAGGAACTACAGGTGAAGGAGAGTCAAAATATTATTGGAATATCTACACCATTCTCCAGTTTGATTTGGGGTGCAGCCTACTATTCAAATTTAAATGTTTAGGCAACAGGTAGCATAATGGTTTCTTGATCCAGGTATGTCTGGACCATACAAACAAACCGTAAAAAGTCATTCAACAATTGGGAATGAAGCTCGACACAGGCTGAATACATCAAGGTTAACACCAGAAGAATCAAAGGAATCCCAAAAGATGTGGACCACATTATAAAACTGGTTCAGAATCTGGTAAACTTTCTGTATTATTTACTAGAGTTCATGTAATTTCGGCAACAGCCTATGCAATACATTGAACACTTCACTAGTAGAGGCAGAGAAAAGCATATGTACTGTAATTGTTCAAATACAGAGCTAACAGCCAAAATTGTTGAACTGGTGATCATGTCTTCTCCAATGGAAGAGTTCTCGAAAGACCTGCTAGACAAACCGAAAGGGAAGCAATCCTTATAGGTTGATAAAGCTGATTGGTTCTAAGTACCACCCAATTGTTGATGCACCCATGACAACACTTCAACCAAGCAAGACATGGAAAGGGTGGATCTTTGCATGCAACAAAGAAATTTCAGTTTTCCAGAAATTTTGCAAAAGATGTAGTAGGATAGACAATTGGCAACGAAAGTGCACCAAAATCATGCACTGATTCAAATAGAATTGGTATCTTAATAAGAATGACCAATGGTAGGCTATCAAAAACATACATGTGAGGTGATTGACAAAAGTGATGATTATGTAAATTAATAGCCCCTTAAGGGTCTCATTCTGCCTCCTTCAAAATTTTGCATGCAGCTGGCGAAGATAAGCAGCCGGGCAAATTTCACTATGCAGGCAAGATGGGAGGTATTTCCTTTGGGGGTTCTTTGTGCCCATGGAGTCACTCTCCAAGTTTGCTTCTCCCCTTAATCCTGCCACGTCTCAAAAACTTGTCCCTAACTTCCCCACCACCTCTCTTGCTGGGATCTGTCATGCAGACTCAGTCAGAATTCTGACTTATTTGGGAACGGGGAAGATGGTTATTAGTTAATTTCCATCACTGTTTCACAGGGCAAATAATGGAGTTTTAAGTTAATCTTTATTAAATTTTCCTTTTATTAGGCACAGACCCAAGTGGTCAACTAATGTACTTCTCTTGCCATTGTGAACCTGAGGCTCTGCTCTGTATTGGCTACAGTAGTGGTTCCAACCATCAGCCAGAAGGCCAGAACAACCCTGATGTAGCCTTTTTCAAAGCTCCAACGTACTTAACTGGCCATTGACAAGTTAACTGTCTGGTGTTGGGATTAGGGTGACCAACTCTCATAGAAAGGAAGGGACACTCTGGTAAGGGTATCTGTTAGGGTGGGGATGGGTAGTGCCAGAGCTGTCAGAGGGTGAAATTGCAAGGGGACCTGACATTGAGCATGTGCGAGATTTAAAGGTGCCAATTGACTGAAACACAATATCCCAGATGCATGGAATCTAGGTACAAGAGAACCAGCTCAGTTGTGGGACAGTCCCAGAAGATAAGGGATAGTTGATCACCCTGCATGGGGCTTCCATTCATTTAAAGGTAGAGATCTTGCTTCCAAGATCTGCCAGGCAATCAGACAGCCAGCAGCTGGTCAATCTCTGCAGTGCCACTGGAGTGATGACCACAGGCGGCACTGCAGCTATCTCAAATCACAAAGGTGGAGGAGGCCAAGGATGAAGATACATGTATGGGGAGGAGACAATTACTTTTAAGATCATGGATGGACAGAACAGATCTTGCTATTCTGTGGGCCACAGGATTTCAGATCAGGATTATATCCCCATGCTTAGCTTGCAGGAAAGCCAGAAGCTTTTACTCGATTACCTTCCCACATGGCATCCATCAAATCCAACATTTCCCCTGCCATCCCACTACCCACTGCCACCATTAGAATATCAGTGGTTAAACAACAAGGCACTGAAGTGGCAATTAATTGGCACATAGGGGCCTCATTTGGTCTCTAAGTAGGAAGGCCATCTTTGATTAAGCCACCCACCCTCCAGATTTGGGATCCAGATATATGTATAAAATTCACCAGTCCTTGGTTCCCTTACGATCACTAGGTTCAATCTTTATCCTAAAACTGCTTCTTCTTTGCACCAACATTTTTAATCTTCAGAAAAATGAAAATCTCACAATAGCTTGGGAAGCAATGTTTATTTGATTATTTAAGGTCACCATAGTCCCAGATGACCATTGGCTGTTGTCCCCTCTTTGTTGGGAAGAGCAGACTGGTGGCAATTTAACCTGAAGATCATCATACCTCAGGTAAGGGGTAAAGTTGAGAAAGTGGGCTGTTCATAAATAACCTCAGCCGGGTCAGGGATTGAACCTGCACTGTTGGCGTCGCAATGCATCACTAACCAGCTGTCCAGCCAACTAAATTAAACCATCCTCCCAGTAGGAAGCCTATATTAGGCAAGGGACTACATCTTTGTGGCGTCCATTCTGTGAACAACGCTCCCTGTGAGCCAGATCCTCTCTAGAATCTGAGGAACTCAGAATCACTTCCACATTTTGTCTCTATAAAAGCACAGGGCTGGAGCTTGTGGAGCAGAGATCTCACAGTGTGTGCTGTAGGAAGCATGACCAGAACATGGGGGCATAGTAGGGCACCTGTGATTTTAGTAAGCAATGGGAGGAAAGTGTACCTGCTTCATGAAAGATGCTTAAGGACAGGACAGAAACAGGGGAAAGGAAATGGAATGAATTAGAGTTAAATCGTGTATAGAAAAAAATAAAGGCGGCACAAGAAAGAATGCATTATGAGAGACAACAGAGTGGAAACAGAAAGATTTTTGAAACAATTAACTTTGACATTTTTAAAATCTCCAAAAATTAACTCTAATTCACTACCTGAAGGAGTGGGATTCAAAAGTTTAAATTGTTTCCTTTCTGGATGAGTAAGACTCGATGAGTTATTAACAATTATCACACAGATAAAAAGGTACCCACAGTATTAATTTATCTCAGCTATTTTAATAGATAATGAATGTGCAGATTGAACACATCCTTCAGCATAGTGAACAGGTCAGGCCGAGGTGCTGTTTATTTGAATCAAATAGCAGAAGGGCCTAATTTGAACATCAAGTTTTGGAAATTCACAACTCATCAAAGATTGCACAGTGGTTAGCACTGCTGCCTCATAGTGCCAGGAGTCCTGGGTTCAATTCTGACCTCGGATTAGAGTGGAGCTTGCACTTTCTTCCTGTGTCTGCGTGGGTTTGCTTCGGGTACTCCTGTTTCCTCTCACATCCCGAAGACGTGCATGATTGGCCATGCTAAATTAATCTTAGTGTTGGGGGATTAGGAAGATTAAATGAATGGGATTACAAGAATATGGCCTGGGTGGGATAGTGGCTGGTACGGACTGAATGATTGTACTGTATTGTAGGGCTTGTATGATCAAATATTTCTTATTCACTGGAATTTTTTGTAGAATAATAATGATGTGTGTTTAAATGGCATTACTGTTCTAGCAGGAATTAGCTCACAGCATACAAATTGCAGCAAGTAGTATTCTTTGAAGGCAGTCAGGTCAAGATCATACTTATAGAATTCAGCTAAACTTTTCTTCAGCGCTCTCCTCCCATACCCCACTCCCCCCTTCCTTCCTATTTCCCCCTGAGTAATGCCTTGGGAAGATTGCAGGTTATTAGTTCTCTAAATTTTTTTCCCCGATAACTGGTATGTCTACATTGGCATTATCTCACAGACAAATGGAGCTGTTTCCAGTGTTACAAAGGTCCGGTCAGGAAAGCCTGAAGCTTTGCAATACCGATACCTTTCTTGATTGATTAGATTACTCAACTCGACAAGGGAGAGGAAAGAAAATAAACAGGAAATATTGGAAAGTTGTATCCAAAAGCAGGTACAGCAATGCGTCCGTAGGGATGGATGATGGACTGCACCATTACGAAAATAAAATGCAGAGAATCGAGAGGGTATCAAAACTCAAGGCAAAGTATCGCCAGCATTTAAACATTTATATATGATAGATTTTCAGCTTATGAAAATGCACAATTGAGACATACTGGAATAGAAATGAGAGGAAATCAGTGACCCTCCAAAGGATAGAGCAGCTAACATTAGTCAGGCCAGCAATGCCATGCCTCATTTTCAATTTTCCTTGCAGGAGAGACAGGCATCTCTTAACACAACTCTTTCAGTGGGGGAGATCATGTCCATTACAGTGCACATGGGTTGAATGGACTCCTCCATTTTCTGCAATTACCTCTTTTCCCATGACTCCGGGGGCCCCATCTCAGTGCCAGCTGAGCAGGGCTGTGTCTGTCCTCTCCCCTCCAAATTAATTGTCCACTGCAACTGGTACTTCGTCCTGCACATCCGAGCAGTGCTCATTACTAATTTCAAACTGCACAAGAGGATCCATTCAAGGGATTGTATCTGTGATGATGGAGGGAACACTTGTAAGGTATTGCAGAGCTCTTCAGTGGCTGCTCTTAACAGATCTTGACCATCAGATGGGCAACACAACAGCTCAGTGACTATCGCTGTGCTGTGCAGATACATGGATTTGGGCCTGTGTCTGTGGGAGTTTGCGCATTCTCCCTGTGCTTGCGTGGGTTTTCTCCGGGTGCTCTGGTTTCCTCCCACATCCCAAAGATGTGCTCTTAGGCTAGTTGGCAAAACAAATTCTCCCTAAATTGTCTCAAATATGGTTTTTAATCCATGGATCTATAAACATGGACAGGGATCGCGGGTAGAGGTGGGGACATTGAGGTGGCAGCGTGGGCTCGTTGGGCCGAAGGGCCTGTTTCCCATGCTGTTTTGTTCTTTGTTCTTCTCTGTCTCCTTGGCATCAGTGGAATACACAAAAAGAAATCATGTGAACTAGCCTTGGCCAACAGAAGCATCGGCAGTGCTGAGGAGTCACAATGAAACTTGGTGCTAGGTATGCTGTCAGGAAGCGTGGAGTACAATGCATACCTTAATGAGATCCACCCTCCCCTTCTCCACCCTATAGATATCAGGCAGGATGATCCGCCTCACCCCTATGCCAAACCCTCCCGCACAAGACCCCCATCCGCTCCAGACTCCAATGGCTGTATGACACCTCTCTTTCTCTCCCCTGCCCCCAATCATTGAGTCACTGATTCATACTCTCCCCCGCCCCGCCATCAGCACACCAGCAAGTGCTCACTTACCTTCCCCTCAATGCTAACAAGTAAACTGCATGGAACTTGCTCTGCCAAACTCCCCGCAGGTGATCTGCCCTAACATGGGGCAGCTCCATCAAAAACTCAAGAACGGATAGGCAGGCAGGAATTCCTGCACAAAATGTGTGCACGACCAGCCGTCTGATTTTCTGAGGGAACCTGGAGAGGCTGCTGGATGTGGCAGAGGTGAGGCAAGACACTCTCTTCATCCCAAGAGGACACAGACCTGGTGGGGCTGATGGAAATGTGGCCTGGGAGGCAGTCGCTGCCTTGGTCAGTGCCAGGGCACTGGCCCCCTCTGAACTGGGAAGCAGTGTCACAAAAAAAAAGTCAATGACCTCATCCCATACAGCAAGGGTGAGTGCTGAACCCCAGCTAGCATCTTCCCCCAAGTTTTGCCCAGATCCTCCTACCCTAGCACGCTGCATGCTTCCAGCTCCCGACCCCCAAGTATCTTTTTCCATTTCCTCAAGAACCCCACTGTGTGCTGGCCCCAGGCTACATGCTGGTCCTCTGCGATCACTCCTCCCTCAGCTGCTGGAGATGCACCAACAGAACCAAGAAATGCAAGAGGAGCTGACAGCCACACTGTGAGGCTGTAGGGAGGAGTCCCAAAGCTTTCAGGCAGACCAGCTATTTCCTGTATTGCATGTCCCCAGACCAACACTGCAAGGGGTGGCGTCTGCAGTGGAAAGCCTTGGGCGGAGGATCCTCACCATGAGTGGCAGCCTCCAAGCAATGGCCGAATCACAGCAGGCCACAGCTGAGGGACTGTACAGGCTTTTTGAAATTCTGCGACCCATGGCTGAGAGGAAGCCCAGTGGGACATCTCTTGAGAATGTGGCCCAGTCTCAGAGAGTCATGCTGAGGGGTTGAAGAGTGTGGCCCAGTCTCAGAGGGCACTTGCTGTGGCCATTGAGAGGAGGCCCCTGACTCACGTGACCATCGCAGAGGGCTCGACCACCATGAGTAGGAGCAGGTATTTCTCCAGGACTGGCAGTGCCAGGTGATGCCAGAGCTTCTGGAGCTCACTGTAGAAGCACCGCCATCCCATGGAGTGACCGAGGGACAGGAACCCCAAGGGCTGGAACACATGCAGGGATTTTCCAGCCAGGAGACTGTGGCTGTGGTGACGCCTTCTGATTCCCTCCTTCCTGATATTGGGGCACCTCAGGGGTAGCAGAATGAAGAGGTGTTATGGAAACATCCCAACTCTTGGAACAGACCAGGGCTCTCAAGGTCCAGGGCCTCCAGAAGAAACCCTTCATGTCATTATAGGCCATGGGGCATGGTAGGCAGAAGGCCCCCTCCACCTCTGACGTATATCCTGGGGAGTCACTGAGATAGGATGGTAGGCCACGTAAGGTTAGGAAGTTGTAATTGTACTGAGATGGCACAGCTAAAGGCCTATCCTAGTTGGAAAGCTATTTAAGCAGCTTAACTTTCCCTGTTCACAAGTTTTTATATTAGAATGTCTTATTTAAACACTTTTTATTGCAATTAAATGCTTTTTAACTACCCACCTGTGACTCAGATTTGTCTCGAACAGGAATCCTCTTTCATTGATGATTACAAGAGCGATGCTTCATGTTGATGTCTGTTGGGGAGACCCCTCAATGCTGTGTTGCTGAGAAAAGGAAGCCATTAGTTCCCCAGAGCCCATAAGCTATACCCTCCCTTCTGCCACTTCACCCACACCATGGGGTTACAGATCCCTTACCCATTACTCAGATGTGTGTTCGGGTGCCAGCATGCATGCAGAGCTCAGGCAGAATTCAGACTGGTTTGCACCAGGGCATCATCAAAATGGTGCTTAGAGAGCCATTACCCTCCTACTTGGTGACTTGGACAAGTTGCAGAGCTGGGCCGAGAGGTGGCAAATGGAGTTTAATGTGGAAAAGTGTGAGGTAATGCACTTTGGCAGGAACAATAAATGTGTAGAGTATAGGGCTAATGGTAGGGCTCTTAATAGTGTTGAGGAACAGAAGGATCTTGGTGTATGTGTCAATAGATCCCTGAAAGTAGGCAGTCAAGTGGATAAAGTTGTTAAGAAGGCATATGGAGTCTTAGCTTTTATTGGTAGGGGGATTGAATTTAGGAGCCGCAGCATCATGTTGCAGCTGTACAAAACTCTAGTGCGGCCGCACTTGGAGTATTGTGTGCAGTTCTGGTCGCCACATTATAAGAAAGATGTGGAGGCATTGGAGAGGGTACAGAGGAGGTTTACTAGGATGTTGCCTGGTATGGAGGGCAGGTCCTATGAAGAGAGGTTGAAGGATTTGAGGTTGTTTTCGTTAGAAAGGAGGCGGCTAAGAGGGGATCTTATTGAAGCATATAAGATGATTAGAGGTTTAGATAGGGTGGACAGTGATAGCCTTTTTCCTAGGATGGAGGAAGCTAGCACGAGGGGACACAGCTTTAAATTAAGGGGTATGAGTTATAGGACGGATATCAGAGGTAGGTTCTTTACTCAAAGAGTGATTAGGGAGTGGAATGCCCTGCCTGCAGCTGTTGTAGATGCGCCAAGTTTGGTGGCGTTTAAGAGGTTAGTTGATAAGTATATGGATGAGAAGGGAATGGTTTAGTTAGGAGGGGCATTGCTTTTTATTTTGGTCGGCACAACATCGAAGGCCGAAGGGCCTGTTCTGTGCTGTATTGTTCTATGTTCTATGTTCTATGTTCTATGTTCTACTGCCAAAAACTCACTAACACAGCGTAACCATGCCCAACACTCTGGTGTGACAATGCTGCAGGAGACAGAAGGAATTTTGGAGTACGGGGAAAAGGGAGTGAGTAATGGAACCTACAGACTCAAACATCGAGCAACTGAACCACCTGGTGATCAGGGCCTCCCTTACCAGCCTCGCAAGCCTCATTTGGGTTGCCCTCCAGAACCTGGTTAGTGTTCCTTGGCATGGTATTCCTCTTCTCCCTCCTCCCCCTCTTCCTCCTCATTCTGCTGGTCGCCCTCCCCAGCAACACCTGGATGGTCAACTTCCACATCCCCGTGTCCCTCCTGTAGGTCACTTCTCTACAGAGCCAGGTTATGCAAGGCACAGCACACCACCACTTTGCAGGAAGAGATCACTGGGCTGTATTGAAAGGCCCAGTAAAGTTTTGCAACACCAATTTAAAATCCAACCAATTTATTTGATAGTAAATTGGTTGGATTTTAAATTGGTGTTGCAAAACTTTACTGAGTTTACCCCAGTCCAACGCCGGCATCTCTACATCTTGAAAGGCCCAACCAGAGTGGGTGGCTACATTAGCTTCATTCTTGCGGGTCTCTGCCTTGGAGACAGGCCTCCATACAAGCATCATTCACCATGTCCGCAGGAGGTAACCCATATCACCTAGGAGTCACCCCTGCAATCTGGGCTCCACCTCAAATGCCTCTGGGATGTCTGAGCTCCTGGCAATAAACCTGTTGTGCACGCTGGATGTCTTGCGCAGACATGCTTAACATTCATGTTATGGTCGCACACAAGATGAATATTCAGGGAGTGGAACCCCTTTTAGTTGGTGTTTCTCTGCAGTTTCTGTAGGGGGGACTTTGAGGGTGAGGTCATTGGCCACCTGAATATTAAGTATCCCTGCAACGGCTGTGGACCCTGCAGCCCAGGTTTCCTGACGGGTGTGGTCCAGGTTGAATTTGATGTGCTGTCCAGCCTGGTCACACAGGGCATCTGTGACCTGCTTGACACAGGTGTGCATGGCTGATTGGGAGATGCCACAGACATCTCCATTAGGAAGTGGAGCCGTCGCATAAAAGTTCAGAGTGGCCATCAATTTGACAGCCATCAAGACACGGTGTCCCCGATGCCCCAAAGTGCCAGGTCCTGGCACAAGTGTTGCACTGTCTCCTTTCGGAGGCGGAGACATTGGTAGCACATAGTGCCCGATACTTGTTCAAATAACATTCATCATGGAACTGCCAGACTCTCTGTTCCTGCCTTCTCCTGCTCACCCCTCTGGGTGAATGATGGCTACTTACTGCATCTGGTGGTCATCTCCCTCTATTCCAGCAAATGGTAAGGCCTGGGCATCCTGTACCCTCAATTCTTCCTCCATCTTCTCCTCCTCAGCTCCAGCAGCAACCAAAGAATGATTGGTTACATTGCAAAAACCATTTTGTCACTCCGAAGAGAGGTAGGGTGCAGGGGAGATGGAGAGGAACACATGTAGAGATTAAGGAGCATTGCTTGCTCCTGGCACATCAACAGTCACTGTGTATACCCCCAGCCACACACTCCCCAAAATTACAGTCCCCCAATTCCCCCAGCCACACGCTCCCCAAAATTACAATCCCCAATTTCCCTCAGCCACACGCTCCCCACAATCACAACCCCCAATTCCTCGCAACATGCTCCCCACAATCACAGCCCTCCCCAATTCCCCCAGCCAACACTCCCCACAATCACAGCCCCTCCCAATCCCCCAGCCACACACTCCCTACAATCACAGCTCCCCCACTTCCTCCAGCCACACACTCCCCACAATCACAGCCTCCCCAATTCCCCCAGCCACACACTCCCCACAATCACAACCCCAATTCCTCCAGCCACATGCTCCCCACAATCACAGCCCTCCCCAATTCCCCCAGCCACACACTCCCCACAATCACAGCCTCCCAAATCCCCCAGCCACACACTCCCTACAATCACAGCCCCAACTTCCTCCAGCCACACACTCCCCACAATCACAGCCCCCCCAATTCCCCCAGCCACATGTTCCCACAATCACAGCCTCCCCCAATTCCCCAGCCACACATTCCCCACAATCACAGCCTCCCCAATTCCCCCAGCCACACACTCCCCACAATCACAGCCCCCCCAATTTCTCAGCCACACATCCCCACAATCACAGCCCCCCCCAATTCTCCAGCCACACACTCCCCACAATCACAGCCTCCCAATTTCCAGCCACAAGCTCCCACAATCACAGCCCCCCAATTCCTCCAGCCACACACTCCCCACAATCACAGCCCCCGCCAATTCCTCCAGCCACACACTCCCCACAATCACAGCCCTCCCCAATTCTCCCAGCCACACGCTCCCCACAATTACAGTCCCCCATTCTCCCAGCCACACACTCCCCACAATCACAGCCTCCCCAATTCTCCCAGCCACACACTCCCCACAATTACAGTCCCCCAACTCCCCCAGCCACACACTCCCCACAATCACAGCCTCCCAATTCCCCCAGCCACACACTCCCCACAATCACAACGCCCCCCCAATTCCCAAGCCACATGTTCCCCAAAATCTCAGCTCTTTGCAAAGTTGAGAGGCTGCCGTAGTGCAATTTGTAAGGACTTTGTGCACATCCATCAGCTGGAAGTGAGCTGAGTGCACTGGGACCCAACAGCACCACAGGACTCAAGGTCAGTTCTGCGACCCAGGTACATGCTGCAAATTGAACAGCAGAGATCCTAGTGAGCACCTCACTCCCACACACTCGGACAGCCGCCACCGACCCGAGGAAGAAAATGACCGGGACAAAAGGACACCCATGAGTAGCAGAGAGCTACAACTTACCTCCTCACCAACCCTCACTGATAGAGTGCTTGATTCATAGAACATAGAACATTACAGCGCAGAACAGGCCCTTCGGCCTTCGATGTTGCGCCAACCAATTATGAAAAAAGCAATGACCTTCCAAACTAAACCATTCCCTTCTCTTCCATAAACTTATCAACTAACCTCTTAAACGCCACCAAACTTGGTGCATCTACAACTGCCGCAGGCAGGGCATTCCAATCCCTAACCACCCTCTGGGTAAAGAACCTACCTCTGATATCCGTCCTATAACTATCACCCCTTAATTTAAAGCTGTGTCCCCTCGTGCTAGCTTTCTCCATCCTAGGAAAAAGGCTATCACTGTCCACCCTATCTAAAACTCTAATCATCTTATATGTTTCGATAAGGTCTCCTCTTAGCCGCCTCCTTTCTAACGAAAACAACCTCAAATCCCTCAGCCTCTCCTCATAAGACCTGCCCTCCATACCAGGCAACATCCTGGTAAACCTCCTCTGTATCCTCTCCAATGCCTCCACATCTTTCTTATAATGTGGGGACCAGATCTGCACACAATACTCCAAGTGCGGCTGCACTAGAGTTTTGTACAGTTGCAACATGATTCGGACTGTTATGGAGCATGTCTGTTTCATGCCGATTCCAAATTGGCGAACACAGTAGTAAAGTTGGGTGTGCAGCCCACTAATTCAATTAAAATGCATTCAAATGCATTTAAATGACCGTTTCAGGCACAGTCCCAATCACGGCCATTTTTAGGCCTTAGTAAAGGGAACACGGGCAAGGAGGCAGGCACGGATCCCACTACTCACCTCACACCAGACTTTACCAGCAAAATGGGCGCAACGTAATGGTAAGTTGTGACACGGGTGCATCTGTTGACAGCTCTTCCTTGGGTGTCAAGAGAAGGTACATAAAACATAGAACAGTACAGCACAGTACAGGCCTTTCGGCCCTCAATGTTGTGCCGAGCTATGTCCAATCCCAAGATCAAGCTATCCCCTCCCTATCGTTCTGGTGTGCAAAGATTTTTGAGATCTGCACCACATAATGAGGACAGTACATTTAAGATGTAAGATATGAATTGTTAACATCAATGCAAAGTAACTGAGCATGCACTATGGTTGTTTTAGATAATGAACAAATATCTAAATGAAGCACTATGATTGAATGAGCAATGGGGACTCTTGGTTTGAGCATCTCAATGGAAATACCAATACTCCACATCTTTTATACTTGTCCCCAATCTCTTCTTTCCCTCTAAGATCCCTCCCTCTCTGTGACTGTGGACCTTGTTCCACATTTACATTACATATCAAAGGTATCCAACTCTAACTTGGAGAGGTTTGGGATGTTGGGAACATTGCCTGTTTGCCCGTATTTCAGCGGATCATGACTTCTCTTCTATATGGACAAAAGTGCTTCCAATAGCTCTCCCTCCACTTGCCACACCATACCATCCTCACACCCCCCTACCCTCCACAGGGGACCCCCAGGTTGATGTGTCTGTCAGATTGCATACCTCATCCTTGCCCAAACCGAGCTGGCACCTTTCCCAGCCTTTGACAGCACAGTGATGCGTTCCACTTGACATATTGCCTCTCACACTCCTGAGTCCTATAAAGTCCGACCATGCGCCAAGACATCAATAAATAGTTCCACGTCAACTTGGTATCATCCAGGCAGTCAAGTCGATAAGGTTGTCAAGAAGGCATACGGAGTCTTAGCTTTTATTGGTAGGGGGATTGAATTTCGGAGCCGCAACATCATGTTGCAACTATACAAAACTCTAGTGCGGCCGCACTTGGAGTATTGTGTGCAGTTCTAGTCCCTGCATTATAAGAAAGATGTGGAGGCATTGGAGGGGGTACAGAGGAGGTTTACCAGGATGTTGCCTGGTATGGAGGGCAGGTCTTATGAGGAGAGGCTGAGGTATTTGAGGTTGTTTTCGTTAGAAAGGAGGAGGCTAAGAGGGGACCTGATCGAAACATATAAGATGATTAGAGGTTTAGATAGGGTGGACAGTTGATAGCCTTTTTCCTAGGATGGAAAAAGCTAGCACAAGGGGACACAGCTTTAAATTAAGGGGTGATAGTTATAGGACGGAAATCAGAGGCAGGTTCTTTACCCAAAGGGTGGTTCGGGAGTGGAATGCCCTGCCTGCAGCGGTTGTAGATGCGCCAAGTTTGGTGGCGTTTAAGAGGTTAGTTGATAAGTTTATGGAAGAGAAGGGAATGGTTTAGTTTGGAGGGTTATCGCTTTTTTTTTCATAATTGGTCGGCGCAACATCGAAGGCCGAAGGGCCTGTTCTGCGCTGAAATGTTCTATGTTCTATGTGCTGTGCAGAAGGCCACTGAACCTTTTCCAGCAATGAATCCATACATGGAGCATATCTTCATGCCCAGTCACCTGGACACATACTCTATCTATGCTTTTTCATTTAGTGAGGTAGGCTCCTCTTGCCATTCTGTAGGACTTAGATCTCCTATGGGCTCTCACAGTCTCCATAGGACATGAGGCATTCACAAGAGCATGCCTAGCAGCACTGCCCCTCCTGCCTGGCATGGGCAAAGACTCTTAAGGTCAGAGCTGCTGAGAATAGTAATTGCTTACAGAAAATCTGACACTATTCCTTGAGGTTCCTCAATAAGGCGAAGGAGCTCTCTGAGCAATTTTTAAATTCTGCCCCCGCCAGATGCCAGTGAATCTGATATATGCCATGCTCCTTCCCATCAGCAATACTGAGCCATTGTGACCAGCCATCAATGGTCCATCCAGCGTGAAAAATGAGTTCAGCTTGAGATGGCAGACGGGAGCAAAAATCACATCCACTTTTGAGCTGCCAATCACCCATGCATGCCAACTGTAAAATTCAGGCCCATGTGCAAGAAGAGGCAACATGTAGATATCATGCACTGATTGCAAATGATATTAATATCAACACAACAACTTAGTGACTATCGCTGTGCAGATACATGGATTTGGTCCTGTGTCTGTGGGAGTTTGCGCGTTCTCCCCGTGCTTGCGTGGGTTTTCTCTGGGTGCTCCTGTTTCCTCCCACATCCCAAAGATGTGTTCTTAGGCTAATTGGCAAAACAAATTCTCCCTAAATTGTCTCAAATATGGTTTTTAATCCATAGATCTATAAACATAGACAGGGATCACGGGTAGAGGTAGGAACATCGGGGTGGCGGTGCGGACTCATTGGGCCGAAGGGCCTGTTTCCCGTGCTGTTTTGTTCTTTGTTCTTTGTTCTTATAAGGTTGTTTCCTACGGTGGAGGGTTAAGGCATTGCAGCCATGTGCACTGAATGGTACAGTCGGTATTATCCCATTACCTGCGCATCATTTTGAACTAGGAATCCCTTCAAAGGACAGGTCTGAGAAGGTGCCCTCCTTTCCATGCTTCAGGATATTCCTTATTGCACTATCTGGAAACCAGTGCCACCAGTGGCTTGCAGCAACTTAATGAAGATAACTTTATAATTGGCTGTACCTTGGGTTTTTTTTTTGCGATCTGAAACAGCAATGCTTCTTTGAACTACTGCAAGGTCTCAGTTGATGTCAGGAGCTTTCTTCCCTACAGAATGTAAATTAGGCTGATTCTAGAAATAGTGGTAGTGTCAGCACACTAATAGGCAGACGTGGGCTATTGATGTACTGCCCGGTTTCTGCCAGCAAATAGCTTCCCCACCGCAAACTAGGCCATGACGTCTCTTTAGCTTCAATCTACTCAGACGTGTGTGGCTAATAACCACACTTCAATTCTGAGTCATGTGGTGAATTCTGAGTTTTGAAACTAATGGCAGCACGAAAGAGTTTTTTTTTTAAATCCAACTTTGATGGCACAATCCGGTTTGGATTCTGCCACAAAATATGCAACTAAGAAGTTGGGAAAGCAGCCACCATGCTTGACTGAGTGTAAGGAAGGATATGAGCCAAGCGGGAATAGCATTCTATCAAGTGGCAATGGGGAAGTGCTATCAATTCTTCTGGGAAAGACATGAGGAAATCTTTTAACTTTAGCATTAAATGAAATTTTTTCTTTTTCTTTCTGAGTGCTGTTTTAGGTGGGATAAGGGCAAAGCAGCCTGCCAGCTGCCTTGTTAGGTTTTTCTGCTGTATTTTCAAACACTCAGCAAACAAAAGATCCCACGGCATCAGAGTTCATCCCACCAATAACCTTGAACGCTGAGAGACTCTTTTTAAAGGTGCCTCAATTTAAAAAAGAGGAAAAACCCCCATGGATTCCCCCCTCCCCATAGACGCAGGATCCCTGTGCCAATGGATGCAGGAATTCCCCCCCAGACAAGAGACCAGCCCCAGCCTGAGCATTCCCAACTGAAGCCTCCACCAGCAATATCAAGGCTCTGCCCTAGCACGCAAAGGGAGAATGCCAAGTGGCACTATCAGGAAGCACTGCCGAGGTACGGCCCAGATATTTTTTAAGTTTATTTTTAAAGTTTGTTTATTGTTGCAAGTAGGCTTACATTAACACGGCAATGATAATGTTATTGTGAAAATCTCCTAGTTGTCATGCTCTGGCGTCCATTTGGTGCACTGAGAGAGATTTTAGCATGGCCAATGCCCCTGATCAGCAAATCTTTTGGATTGTGGGGAGAAACTGCAGAGCCCAGATGAAACCCACACAGACACAGGGAGAACATGCAGACTACACACAGACAGTGACCCAGTCCAGGAATCAAACCCAGGTCGCTGACACTGTGAGACAGCAGTACTAACCACTGTGCCACTATTAACTCTCTCCCTTCCTGTGTGCCCCTGGTGGGGCTGTGTGCCCCTGAGTCACCAGTCCCCTATTGGTCCAGACCAGTTGTAAACTCAGCTGTTGTGATGTTATGCTGGCAGTGGGGTATTCCTATAGTGGAATGAAGATACAGTGGGATAGACTGCTCATGAAATGTAGAAGTATGATGATAGGCTTTCTGACCTTTCATGGCAGGAACTTTATCAAAAGCTTTCTAAAAATCTAAATATGCCATATCCATTGGTTCATCCTTATCTATTTTACAAGGTACATCCCCAAAACTCCTAAGTTTTGGCATTTCCACACCACTGATGTTAAGCTAACAGTTCTGTAATTCCGTTTTCTCCCTTTCCTTTTCAAACAGTGGGGTTATATTTGCTACTGTCCAGTTTGCTGGGACTGATCAGAATCTACAGGATTACAATCAATACATTCATTATTTCCATGGCTCCCACCTTTAGTACCCTGGGGTACAGATTATCAAGCCCTGGAGATTTATTGGCTTTGAGTCCTATTAATTTCTTTAGTGCTTTTTTTGTAATACTAATACTAATACTAATACTTTTTTATAATACTAATTTCCTTCAATTCCTCCTTCTCAGTGGACCCTTGATTCCTTTGTATTTCTGAGAAGTTATTTGTGTCTTCCTCTGTGAAGACAGGGCTAAATTAATTGTTTAATTGCTCTGCTATTTCTTTGTTCGCTATTATAAATTCTCCTGTTTCAGGCCATAAGGGACCTACATTTGTCTTCACTAACTTTTTTGTGTGTTTACTGACAGAAGATTTCATAGTCTATTTTTTACCTTACTTGCAAGTTTACTCCCATACTCTATTTTCTCCCTCTTAATCAATCATTTGATCCTTCTTTACTGGATTCTAAACTGCTCCAATCCTCAGACTTGCTTCTAGCGATTTTAAATAACTCTTTCTTGGATCTAATACTATCCTTAATTTATTTTGCAAGCCAAAGTTGGGTCACTTTCTCATTTTTGTACCAGAAAGAAATGTATAACTGTTGCAATGC
Organism: Sphyrna mokarran; assembly: GCA_024679065.1. NCBI lineage: Eukaryota > Metazoa > Chordata > Chondrichthyes > Carcharhiniformes > Carcharhinidae > Sphyrna > Sphyrna mokarran. The sequence goes on from JAGIQG010000011.1 coordinate 28,652,954, forward strand.
ATACATTTGTTGTTGTTGTATGGTGGCATAATAATTAGTACTGCTGCTTCACAGCACCAGGAACCTGGATTTGATTCCTGGTTTGGGCCACTTGTGCGGAGTCTGCACATTCTCCACACATCTGCATGGGCTTTCCCTGGGTTCTCCAGTTTCCTTCCACAGTCCAAAAGATGTGCTGGTTCAGTGTATTGGCCAGACTAAATTCTCCCTCAAAGTACCCAAACAGACTGAAAAGAGATTTTCACAGTAACTTCATTGCAATGTTCATGTAAGGTTACTTGTGATAGTAATTAATAAACTTAAAATTAGCCATTGCTTATCCACTGTCATACTTCTTAATAAAGATTCCCCCATCTATCTTAGTTAACTCACACTTCATACTTGATAGTTACCTTTGTTTATACTGACAACCTTAGTTTCAGATCAGACTTCTTCACTTTCCATCCTAATGAAGAATTCTATCTCGTTATGGTCAATGTTAGCTAAAGGATCCTGCTCAATAGGATCATAACTTAATCTCCTTTCATTGCACATCAAATCTACAATAATATGTTCCCTAGTTGGTTCTTTGACTACTGGTCTAAAATCATTGTAAATTTCTTTCTTATCCTCTCTGTGGCCTTTGATAATATTAGTTTATCAAAGATGGGATACAAACGTTGAAAATGCTAGATTAAGAATTTAGCAAGGTCTGTGAGTAAAGAAAAGGACAGTAATCCTGGCCAAATAGAATGTGGAGTTGTTATCTATTGAGCTAATGCAAATGTTGAGATAGTGGAAAAGTTGTCAAAAAAAAAATCTTTGAAAGACTGCATGTAAAAGATTTTCACAGTAACTTCATTGCTGTGTTAATGTAAGCCTACTTGTGACAGTAATAAATAAATTTTAAAATACTTCAAAAACTTTAAACTTTAAAATATATAAGAACATAAAAACATAAGAAATAGGAGCAGGAGTAGGCCATCAAGCCCCTCGAGCCTGCCCTCGCCATTCAATAAGATCGTGACTAAACTGATAGTCCTTCAGTTCCACTTACCTACCTTATCGATCAGAAATCTATCTACCCGTGACTTAAACATATTCAATGAGGTAGCTTCCACCACTTCAATGGGCGGAGAATTCCAGAGATTCCATAACCTCTGAGAGAAGAAACTCTTCAGAATGGAAGTATTTTTCTTGTAAGGAGCACATGGCCAAGGAAGTTATCAACTACTGCAAAGATTCAAAATATTGAAGCAAGATAGATATTCTAGTTTGTTTAGATGAAATTTACCAAAGAACTAGAATTGGCCACTTTTGAGAGTATTGTCCTAGATTTGAATAGCTACACCTTCAGTGGTCATGCCCTGAGTTCATGAATTCCCTCCCTTAATAGTTCCATTTTTCATTCTTCACTTTTTTTCCCTAAGACTCTTCTTAAAACTTACCACTTTGATAATGCTTCTGTAAGATGGCTGAGGGCATTTCACTTCACTAAAGACACTTCAAGGTAAATTGTGGCTGTTGTTACTGATATTGTCTCTAGAGTATTCCTGTGCTTCTGGTTCCAATGTTGTTTCTTTATAATGTAGAGATGCTGGCGTTGGACTGAGGTAAGCTCAGTAAGAGTCAGGCAACACCAATTTTAAATCCAACCAATTTATTTGATAGTAAATCTGCAAGCTTTCGACTTTTGTCTTCGTCAGGCAAATGCAGTGTTCTGGTCTGCAATAGCACACATAACAGATTGCTGATTATAATGCAAATCCTTACACCTAACCTGCTATTCATTTGCACCTAACACTACATTTGCCTGACGAAGACGAAAGTCGAAAGCTTGCAGATTTACTATCAAATAAATCGGTTGGATTTAAAATTGGTGTTGCCAGACTCTTACTGAGTTTCTTTATAATGCAGTCCTCCCCCTTCCGCTTACACCTGAAGGAGGTGATAATAAAGAGTAAATGGTACTATGCAAAGAGCTACTTTCTTATACAACTGACATATAATAAACAAACTTGGGGCCACACCCCCTTCCCAATACTAGCAGCCATCTCTTCGTTCTTCCAAATTTTGGAGTTCCTACATTCCTCTTCCAAGGTTTCAATGCATCCACATTTCAACCCCTGAATATAAAGGCTTATTTCTCCTGCATGAATCCACACAATTTATTGCTGAGACAGTGCTGTGATCTGGATATACATATACACCTCCATACTGCCCACAATATTGTCCCTCCAACTCCTAGCACCAATCTCTCAGTGACATTGCGGCGGCATAGTGGCACAATGGATAGCATTGCTGTCTCACAGCACCAGGGACTCGGGTTCAATTCCTGGCTTGGGTCATTATCTGTGTGGAGATTGCACATTCTTTCCACGTCTGCATGGGTTTCCTCCAGGTGCTCCAGTTTTCTCCCACCGTTCAAACATATGCAGGTTCGGCTGATTTAACCCATGCTGAGTTAACCCTGGTCTCAGAGGAATCACAGGGTAATACGTGGGGTTGCAGGAATGGGGCCTGGGTTGCATTATGGTTGGTACAGACTTAATGGTCCGAATGGCCTCTTCTGCACTGTAGGGATTCTATGACACTTGGTTAATGTAAGATCATGTTCTGAAATTTCATATCCTCTATACTGGCACAACTTAGACATTTGATTTGATTTATTATTTTCATATGTATTGGGTTACAGTGAACAGTACTGTTTCCATACCCATTCATAGAGTATATAGGGGAGAATGAAAAGATAGGGAGCAGAATATGGTATGAAACAATAATAAAAATAGCTGTCAAAATTATAGCATGATTAACTAATTAAAAACTACAGAGAGCATGCATTGCGAGTTAAAACGACTATTAGATGGCACAGTGGTTAGCATTGCTGCCTCACAGTCCAACACCCGGGTTAACATCAGAATACAAGAACATAAGAACATAAGAAATAGGAGCAGGAGTAGGCTATCCAGCCCCTCGAGCCTGCCCCGCCATTCAATAAGATCATCACTATTCTGTAGTGGTTCAGTACCATTTTCCTGCTTTCTGCCCGTAACCCTTAATTCCCTTGTCAATCATAGACTTAAATATATTCAGCGAGGAAGTCTCCACCACTTCAATAGGCAGAAAATTCCAAAGATTCATCACCCTTTGCGTGAAGAAATTCCTCCTCAACTCTGAATGGGTTTGATTCTCCGTTTGGGTCACTGTCTGTGCACAGTCTACAAATTGTCCCCGTGTCTGCATGGGTTTACTCCGGATACTCCAGTTTCCTCCGACAATCCAAAAGATGTGTTGGTTAGGTGCATTAGCCATGCTAAATTTTCCCTCAATATACCCGAACAGGTGCCAGAGTGTGGCAACTGGAGGCTTTTCACAGTAACTTCATTGCAGTGTTGATGTAAGCTTACTTGTGACGCAAATAAATAAACTTTAAACTTTACTGATCCCAAAATGTAAAAAGTTCAAGGAATCTTGCAGCTGCTGTTTAATGCAACAGCAAAACAGACATGTTAATTAACCTCACTCCCGAACATAAATGTGCATAAAAATCGGAAGAGCCTGAAGGTTGGAGGAGAGCACTCAACATCCATAACGCAGATGAAGTCAATAACGTAGTAGAAGTAAATCCATTACTGGGCTGGTGAATAGCAGTAAAAGCTGTAGTAGGCAATTTGGCATCACTTATTCAAGGAAGATGTGAAGCACAGCTTCAAGAAGCCGAGCGATGTCAATCACCTCTCTTTACAAAGGGAAAAGGGGTTTGAAGTACTTTAATAGCCTCTCTATTATTTATTTATTTTTAACTGCACAAACTAGATTTCTGCATTGAAAACCAAAGTGGTTTCAATAAAGAAATGAAACCAAGTTCCATTAAGAAAGTTGAAAGATGTGAAGCGTACTAGTCAAACGATCTGGGTTCCCAGCAGCAGCTGGCAGGACAACTGAGGTATTTGGAAGTAAAACTTAAAGGGAAGCTGCAGTAATTCTGGGGAGGAAGAATGGGAAAACTAAACCACGAGAAAGGAAGTGGGCTATGATCCCTTTGGCCTCCACAGTGTTCTAAACAGAAGGTGTTACTGCATTCTAAAATTAGAATTTACAACAAGGGAGTTAAATAATTTAAAATGTACAGGGAAATGTCTGAGGTAATTTTTAAAATATTCATTCCCAGTTATGAGCATTGCATACGTTCCAATTCTCTTCCACATCGAGTGGTGCACTAAAGCAGACTTCAACTATTTTCACAGCTAGTCATTCCCGGATAGGCTGTTAGTCTATCGCTTGAGAGGCATCACTCCATATAAATGTGGCTGACCAGGAGTATGACCCGTTCTTGTTGCCAGTCATTGGCGTGTTCGAAGGACTTGCAGATTGACGTACTCAATCTGCTTGACCATGTTGTGAACACATCTTCCTTAGCCATCACATCCTGAGATGAGACTTGAACCCGAAGTTTCTGGCTCAGAGATAAGAACATTATGCACTTTAGTATGATCAATCCACCTAACCTGCACATCTTTGGCTGTGGGAGGAAACAGGAGCACCTGGAAGAAACCCATAGAGACAGAGGAATCCGAGGCCAGAATTGAACCTAGGTCCCTGGTGCTGTGAGGCAACAGGGCTAACCACTGTTGCCACCATGCTGCATGGTCAGCATTTACTGCCCATTCATTTTTGCCCTTGAGGGAGTGATTCTTTTGAACTCATGCACTCTATGTCTTGAAGGTACTTGCACAAGCTAGGGACTTCCAGGAATTTGACTAAGGAAACATTGAAGGGACAATAATATATCCCCAAGCCCATATAGTGTGTGACGCCAGGAGGAATTTGGATGTGGCACAGTTTCCTTATTGGCCTGATATTTTTGGGTGGAATCGAGGACTTGATAGATGCTTTCAAAGTAGCTGCCAAAATTCCCAAAGTTTGAGTTTGAGTCAATTAAAAGATCTTATGGGACTTCAGTTTATGTATGCTATCATAGATAATTCCTTGGTAATTCACAATTATGAGAGCTACTCATTCAGACAAAGAGCCAAGAAAAAAATGATTACCCCAATGGTGCTTGATTTCCTTTTCTTTAGATTTATATGGCATTTTTCAGGAGCTCAAACTATGTGGGTAGCCAGCTAGAGAGGCCCCATATAGAGACTATAATCAACTCAGCAGTGTTTGAAGTTACATTACTTTTGTGTTGACAACTGCCTAGAATATTGATGCAAAAGGTTTAGAATTAAGCATTGATATTGCAAATATTTCATTAGAGATTCCAGGAGGGCAATATTAACACTGCTAAATTCTACCTTAACCTGGAGGTAGACAGACCCAGCAAAAACAGTATGAAATTGGTTTCAAACACAGATTTGGATGCTTGATCAGTCTCCTATTCTTTTAATGCACATTCAGACATTAATCTGTCTTCATCAGAGCCCTATAAATCTTGTGAAATTTACAAAGAAAACAAAGGCGAATGTCTGTCACAGTTACTATTGCGGAGCTGACACAGGCATTGATAATGGTTGCTATAGTGGTTGACAGGAACAGTGACTCTATTTAACAGTGTGACACTGTAGCAATGTTCTGTGTGCATGTGAAATATAATTTACTGACACCTCAACCATGCTTAGATGTCCCTGGCAAGTTTGTCCCTAACATGCTGAGGAAAAATGGATCCACACAGTGGAAATTATTCTTAGTATATTCTATAATTGTTTTATTCAATTGTTAAACCTTCTATATAATTTTTCAAAATAGACTCTGTGAATGAAAGTCCTTTCATAGAATCATAGAATCCTACAGTGCAGAAAGAGATCATTTGGCCCATCGAGTCTGCATGGAACACAATCCCATCCAGGCCTTGCTCCTATATTCCTACATATTATTACCCGCTAATCCCTCTAACCTAAGCATCTTAGGACACTAAGGGGCAATTTTATTATGGGCAATCAACCTAGCCCGCACACCTTTGGACTGTGGGAGGAAATCGGAACACCCAGAGGAAACCCACGCAGACAGGAGGAGAACGTGCAAACTCGCAAACTCCACACAGACAGTGACCCAAGCCTAGAATCAAACCCAGGTCCCTGGAGCTGTGAAGCAGCAGTATTAACCACTGTGCTACCGTGCCACCCAGATTTGAAAAGCAACTGCATCCTGCAAAATTTCACTGATTATTTGGATGAGAGCAGCAATGAGAATGACAACTGACCACAAGAGATCACAAAATTCTTTGCAGAATTGCATTTAGATTGAAATGACTAAAGCCACATCCCAGGTATTAGAGATCACAGTCAAAAATGGCTACAAATCTGCATCACTGTACCCTCTGTACTCTAAATCCATTGAAATGGAGACAACCCAGCAACAGCGTGAGTTGTGACCTGGCTTTGTCCTTAATAGTTTGACAATTAAGAGTTAATCCATTCATTGAGCAGCTAACTGAGAGTTAATAAATTAAATTTTAATTTGGTGAGCAGAGTTATGCATCATTCAGTACTCCACCTATGCTTGGAAGTAAAATACCACTTAGTTAGGTATTATATATTTAATTATTAGCATGATTGCTTTAATAACCGATCATTTGATTTGATGGTGATATCATTAGGGTGTGTTTCAGAGAGTCCTTTCAGCTTCAGTTTGTACTCTGCATAGATAACATAACACTTCTGAATGCATTAGCATTTATTTTATCTCTCAGTTTATAAACAACAGGATATTGAAATTCAGGGAGCGGATGGTAGGGGTGACTGTGATTCCAACAGGTTCCAAACCTCCAACCTGGCTGTTCTGATCTCAGAGGCGGGTTTTGAACTATAATCTTGGTGGGTCCAATCCTGTGGACTGGCTAATTCCAGAAAACCTAATTCCAGGAAGCATCCTAATTTCAACCCAAGGAGCCTAATCCCCAGAGATCCTAAGAACAGTCTGAATCAACTGTGGGTCGCAAATTTGACTCAGGACTTTCAATCCTAGGAACCTGGGTTCGATTCCCGGCTTGGGTCACTGTCTGTGTGGAATTTGCACATTCTCCTCGTGTCTGCAGGGGTTTCCTCCGGGTGCTCCGGTTTCCTCCCACAGTCCAAGATGTGCTTTAGGTTGATTGGCCATGCTAAAATTGCCTCTTAGTATCCTGAGATGATTAGAGGAATTAGTAGGTAAATACGTGGAGCTAGGACCTGGGTGAATGCAGACTTGATGGGCCAAATGGCCTCTTTCTGCACTGCAGGGTTTCTATGTTTGTTTCAAATCTCTGTGGAGACATGATTCCTGACAACTGAAGGATGGATAAGAACCAGGTTGGAAGATTTTTCTGTTGGTTGGAGGTGGGATAGAAAGATGTATTTCTGACTCTCCTGGTCCACAAGCAGTGCTGTGGAAGCTTTTGTTTCCTCTCTGCAACTATTATTTTGCTTAATTGTGGCTGTCTGTTCTCCTGAGGCCTGGGAAATATGATCAGCTACAGTCAAGCTTGCAAAGCAGTTTAAATCTAGACTTCTGGTCTCATTAGCAAGTTTAAAATGGCGACTTTCCTCCTGGGTGTGGGTTGGCTGCCTGCCTCTTGTTCAGCCTCAGTAAAACCTGGAAATCGGTGGACTGGGGTTGGCTTCATTCAGAATTCCTTTGTCCATTTATCTTCACAAATTTACCAGTATTAAAGTTCCTTCCAGCTCCGAAAGCAGTTCTTCAGCATTCTCAGGTGGACATTCCTTGCACTGTAGAGAAAACAATCCCTATATCATTCATTAAATAAAAAGGTACATTTTTAAAGAATCCCTTCCATGCCATGGAGCTTTAGTGTTCATTTAATTGGGTGAGCTTTGTAATGAGTAGGAATGAGAAATGAAAGGAAGATCATGTATTGCCTCATTATCCCCCAATCGAAAGGAAATGTCACTGCCTAATGAAGCTCTCCGATATTTAACACGCCAGGGGACAATAGCTCAAGAATCCTGAATAGAGTGGAAAAGCAGACAGGGAGTTGGCTCCAGCAGTTTCCCAGCAAGACTTTCTTTCCTATCAGTTGTCTGTTTAAAATGTATTTAGATCAGTATGCCCGAGCGCACCAGCATCACGTTTCTGTTACAAGTGTAGAGTTTTTAAAACGTTGGGGCGCCGTGGCCGAGAGACAAAACTGGTTACACATTCCAATCAGCAGATTTCCCTGGTCAAGTGACAATAAAATCCAACGGGGAAACTGTCAGGCATATGTTGATTAATGAAAGCCCGAGCTTTGAAAAGAAAGGAAGCCAATGTTATTCACAATCAACCAGCACATTAATCTCCAAAACACGCAGCAAAAGGAAGACAGACACTTGCATTTAGATGGTGCCTTCCACATCCTCAGGACATGCCAAGTTGCTTCACAGCTCATGAAGATGTTCCTTATGGTTCAGTAACTCTTACAATGTAGGATACACATTATCTGCACACGAGTACCAGAATAATGTATTCCGCGCCTACCCTTATAACCTTTCTCCAATACTGTGAGCAGCTCCCTCTGAGCAGCAAGATAAATTGTGAATCACATGATATATCATTATCCTTGTATATAGTGATATCTTTGCACAAGCAATGTCATGGAAGGAGCATGAGTACCTACAAATAATTGGAGCTACTGAATTATCTATAACACTAAAAATGCTGAAGTTTTTTCTGTTCATCAATCTCATAGAATCACAGATTCCTACAGTGCAGAAAACAACCATTCGGCCCATTGAGTCTACATCGACCACAATTCAAACCAGACACTATCTCTATAACCCCGTGTATTTACCCTAGCTAGTCCCCTGACACTAAAGGTCAATTTAACATAGCCAATCTACCTAACCTGCACATCTTTGAACTATGGAAGGAAACTGGAACATCTGTAGGAAACCCACACAAGTGCGGGGAGAACATGCAAACTCCACAAGCAGGATTTGAACCCTGGCACTGTGGGCAGCCATGCTAACCATTGTGCCCATATCCCGCCCATCTCTCTCTAATTCTTGTTCTTTAATAATTCTTAAATACAAATTTGATAAATACTTCATAATGTCAAGATAGAAATGAGCACTGCAACAAACTGTAACGCTAGCAGTGCAATTGGATGGCTGTTAGTGAATAAGCAGTCCACTGGTTACCAATAGAAACTCAGACATTACATAATATGGAATGCCAATTTGTTGGTGTTGTTGTTATGGTGCCAGAATAGAGCACCATATTGCATTGTGGGTTTGGCTGTGGTGTCTCAATTATGAAAACATCAGACTTATATGTTTAAACATGAACTATTTATTATTAATTTTTAACTATTTACAGATTCCAGTTAATGTCATTCATGGTGTTGCTGTTTTGGAGTGTTCTCTAAAAGTCAAATACCATGTACTTATAAGATGATCAAGGGATTGGATAGGGTGGATAGTGAGAGCCTTTTTCCTCGGATGGTGATGACCAACACGAGGGGACATAACTTTAAAGTAAGAGGTGGTAGTTATAGGACGGATGTCAGAGGCAGGTTCTTCACACAGAGGGTGGTGAGGGCGTGGAATGCCCTGCCTGCAGCAGTTGTGGACTCGCCTACTTTGGGGGCATTCAAATGGTTGGTGGATAGGCATATGGATGATACTGGAATAGTTTAGGTTAGAGGGTCCACTGGCCGGCGCAACATCGAGGGCCGAAGGGCCTGTACTGCGCTGTAATGTTCTATGTTCTATGTGACACTATACATCATACCATGTGCAGTGCTTTTCTCCAATCACATATTACCCCCATGCTGTGCCAAGCAATTTACAAGACAACGGCATGCAGGCACATATTTACAGAGTTCAAAAGTTACCATTCATTTTGTGCTATTACCAATTTCACCCCCTTGAAGAAGAGCTTTTCCTTTGGTATATTCTTTGTTTTATTCATGAGTCATCACTGCTAAGTGCAACGCTGTTTCATGTACTATTGTTTTTATTAAGAATGCATGCTGGATGTTCTTGCCTCCTTCAAAACTTGGAACTGCAGTGAATTTGGACACTCTCAATGCAGTTCGGAATAAATGTGAGTTCATATTCTAACTCTGTTTTTGGCAATCCCACAGGCACAGGAAGACTATTCATTCACACTAATAGAATTCGTATCACTTCTTGCTTGTACTGAGACCTATCCAAGGTAGATAGGTTTTTCTCAGCTCTTTTGTAACATGAACAATAGACATAATGATAGAGAAAATGTTCGGCCTAACCAAAGCAGGTAGTGCTGAGGCATGGTCAAAACAGGATCTCTGACCTCTTTTTTTTAGCCTGTTGAACTGGACATCAATTGCCATCAGTTTCAGTACTCAGAGTGTTTCAGATGAGGGCCTTAGAACTTCATTATGAAACCATTGTCCATATAGTAGGGGAGTCATGGATATGGGAAATAAAAGCACATTCAGTGGCTTCAGAGAGGAAAGGCAAGCTGGGGATGTGGTGACAATTTGCAAGTTGTTAGGAATGAGCTTGTTAAGGAGATAGGATGATGATGGCAGTTTTGAAAGAGAAGGGGAATGCCTGCAGAGAAAGAACAAGGTATAATCCCAAGGCATTTTATTCATATGTAAGGAGCAAGAAGGTAGCCAGGAAAAGGGTGGGTCCACTCAAGAACAAAGGAGAGTATTTATGCTTAGAGTCAGAGGAAATGGGTGAGATCCTTAACAAATACTTTGCACTGGTATTTACAAGAAGGACTTGGCGAATGGTGAATCTAGAGAAGGATATGTTGATATTCTAGGGCATGTCGATATAAAGAAGATGGAGGCGCTGGTTGTTTTGCAAAGCATTAAGGTAAACATGTCCCCAAGACCTGCTAGGATCTATCCCAGAATACTGAGGGAAGAAATTTTTGTGGCCTTGTTCAAAATCTTTGTAACGTTTTTTGTTATGAGAGAGGTCCCAGAGGACTGGAGAACAACAGTGCTGTTCCTTTGTTTAAGAAGGGCAACAAGGATAATCTGGGGAACTGCAGGCTGGTGAGCTCTACATCAGTGGTATGGAAATTATTGGAGAGGATTCTTAGCGACAGGGTTTAGTCACATTTCGGAAAAATTGACTTATTCATGATTGACAGCATGGTTTTGTGTGGGGGAGGATGTGTCTCACAAACTTGAGCCTTTTTTTAGGAAGTGACAAAGATGATTGATGACAGCAGGATGGTGGATATTGTCTACATGGACTTTAGCAAGGACTTTGACATGGTCCCTCGTGGCAGGCTAATAGAGAAGGTGAAGTCATATGGGATCTGAGGTGAGCTGGTTAGATGGATACAGAACTGGCTTGGTCAAAGAAGATAGAGAGTAGAATGGGAGGATGTTTCTCTGACTGGAGGTCTGTGATTGGTGGTGTTCCAAGGCATCAGTGCTGGGGCTCCTGTTATTTATAATATAAATGATTTGGAAGAGAATGTAGGCAGTCTGATTAGTAAGTTTGTGGATAACATGAAGATTTGGAGAGCTGTGGATAATGAGGCAGATTGCTAGAGGATATAGCAGGATATAGATATGGGTGGAGAAATGGCGGATGGAATTTAGTCTGGACAAATAAGAGGTGATGCATTTTGGAAGGTCTAATGAAAGAGGGAAGTATACAATAATTGCAGAACCCTTAAAAGCATTAACATACAGAGAAATCTAGGCGTACAGGTCCACAATTTCCTGAAAGTGCAACATAAGTCGGTAAGATTGTCAAGAAGGCTTATGGCATGTTTGTTTTCACTAGCTGGGGCATGGAGTATAAAAATTGGTAAGTTATGTTGTAGCTACATAGAACTTAAGTTCAGCCGCATTTGGAATATTGCATACAGTTCTGATCGATACACAGCTAGAAGGAGGGCGAGGGTACAGAAAAGGTTTATCAGGATGTTGCCTGGTTTGGAGGGTATTAGCTATGAGGAGAGATTGGGAAAAGTTGGTTTGTTTTCACTCGAAAGTTAGACGCTGAGGAGCAACCTGATAGAAGTTTATAAAATTATGAGAGGCATGATAGAATGGATAGTTGAACTTTTTCCCAGCGTAGAAATGTCAATTACTTGGGAACGTAGATTTAAGGTAAAAGGGGAAAAATTTAAAGGAGTTATGAGAGGCAAGTTTTATTACACAGAGAGTGGTAGGTACCTAGAATGCATTGCCTGGGAGGTGGTAAAAACAGAAACAGGAGCAACATTTAAGAGGCATTGTGACAGATACATGAATAGGCCAGGAATTGAGGGACATGGACCATGCAGAGGCAAAGGTCTTTATTTAGTAAGACATCATGTATTGTACAAGTTTGATGGGCTGAAGGGTCTGTTCCTGTGCTGTACTGTTCTTTGATCTTTCTTCTCTTTTTGTTCCATGTAGCATGGGAAGGGCAGACAGAAGGTAGGTGGTAAACAATTTAGTGGAAAAGAAGTCATGCGGTCTTATGTACAAGGTGGGCTTGGAGGAAATGAGTGGAATTAGGAGAGAAAGTAAAGATAAACAAGCTAGGGTAGAATGGAATCTGGGAAGATTTAACTTGATGGCCAAGGAGACTGAAGAAATATGGCTGAGGCAACCAAAGGATGATCTCAATTTTGATGATAAAGAGGTCCGTGAACTTGCCACATTCGTTGTTTGATGTGAGGGCGGAAGGAGTGAGATTCAGTAATTATTTGAAAAGTTTGAATTTAATTACCCTCGTTCTCTGTAAGTTTGTTCTTGAATGTGTGGGGAATTCCTTAAAGTGTGATGCATTTAACATTTTTAGTTTGTCCATTTAAGATGTGTGGCTATGCACTCTGGGATAATTTGAAGGGGACATGCTGCGCAGTTAAAGTGAACACTGGTGCTAGGTCTTAGCTAACTATTTTGGAAACCTGTGGGATTTTATGTCAAAGCCATCTAGATAATCCTTCATCACTATTTTCAACTGTAGTAACCTAATTTGCAAAAATTGTGTCACTCTGGCCACAAGAGATGTATGTAGCACTGACGGCACAAACAATTCACATCTTGCATGAATATAGTGCTTGTTAAGTGAAAAACCACTCTCCACATGAAAGCTGTTAACAGTTATGTCCCAAACATAGTCAGAAGGAGCTAGCACTAGTACAGTACATATTGGTAAATTTATTATAGAATACAATATAGCACATTTTGTTCAGTAAACTTCTTAAAAAAATATACCTTTTTAAAAATGTATTTTAAAAATGATATACTTCTCTGAAAAAAATCAAAACGCAGTATATTTATGAAAGGAAGTTTTTTAATATAAAGTGAGAAAAATACTTTCATACAGTGATTATTTGCCATATATGCTTTGCCAAGGTACTGCATGGTAGATTGTTGCATAAGGTTCAATCTCACAGGATCCAGGGCAAGGTAGCTAAATAGACACAAAATTGGCTTGATGACAGAAAACAGAGAAAGAAGGTGATTGTTAAGGGTTGTTTTTTCAAACTGTGACCAACAGTGTGGCTCAGGGAATGGTGCTGGGTGCACTGTTATTTGTCATTTATATCAACGATTTGAATGAGAATTTACGAGGCATGATTAGTAAGTTTGCAGATGACCAAGATTGATGGCATAATGGAAAGTAAAAAAATTATCTAGTATAACAATGAGATCTTGATCAATTGGACCAGTGAGCTAATGAATGGCAGATGGAGTTTAATCTAGATAAATGCAAGGTGATGCAATTTGCAAGATTGAACCAGGGCTGGACTTACTCAGTTAATGGGAGGGGGTTGGGAAGAGTTATAGAACAAAGAGATTTCAGGGTACAGGTTCATAGTTCCTTGAAAGTGAGTCACAGGTGGACAGAGTGGTGAAGAAGGCATTTGGCAAGTTTGGTTTCATTGATCACAACATTGAATACAGGATTTGTGGTCTCCTGTTGAAGTTGTATAAGACACTTGGAATACTGTTCTGGTCACCTTTTATAGAAAAGATATTATTTAACTAGAAAGAGGGCAGAAAAGATTTATTGAGATGCTACCAGGACTTGAACATTTGAGTTATAAGGAGAGGCTGGATAGACTGAGATTATTTTTATTACTTTTATTTTTATTATCCTATCCTATTATTATTATTATTGCGCTGTAATGTTCTATGTTCTATGTTCTATTTTCCCTGGAGTGTAGAAGACTCAGAGTTGATCTTATAGAGGTCTATAAAATAATGAGAAGGATAGATCAGCTAGATAGTCATCTTTTTCCAAAGGAAGGAGAGTCTAAAATGAAAAGGCATAGGGATAAGGTGAGAGGGGAAAGATACAAAAGGATCCAGAGGGGCAATTTTTTCACACAGAGGATGGTGATGGTCTGGAATAAGCTGCCAAGGGTAGTAGCAGAGGTGGCTACAATTTTATCTTTTAAAAAGCATTTGGACAGTTACATTGGTAAGATGCATATAGAGGGATATGGGCCAAATGCGAAAAATTGGGACTATCTCATTGGTTAGATAAAAAGGGAGGCATGGAAAGGTTGGGTCATAGGTCTTGTTTCAATGCTGTAAACCTCTATGACTCTACAGATCCTATTTTACCATTTTGATTCCAAGTGATGGGCGGACTTGAAACTGGGAGTGTTTCAGATCTGACTTTCAGGCCTCAGGTACCCCCATACCATCGGCCTGCAAAAATATCGGCAATTCCAAATCGCACTGCTGAAGCCTTGGGCAGGGCTTAACACATCCAAAATCCTGCATCTCTGATCGGCGCCTCCAACTGCGCATGCATAGAAAAAAATTCGAGAATGCGACTCCCAGGCCAAATCGCTCCTGGGGCAGATAACGTCTTCTCCTGGCCTCCCCCAGACATTGCCCCACACCCAAAACATTACTGACCCCTTTATCCCACGAGTCCTCCCATCCAGACCAATTGCAGGCCCCTCCCGCCTGCCCCCTCCCTCTCTACTGATCTCAGGCAAAGTGGTAGTGGACCTTCCCTTCTCCCCTCATTGTTCACAGGCAGAGTGATAGCGGACAGCCCCCTTCCCCCTCATTGATTTCAGGCAGAGTGGCAGTGGCTCTACTCCCCTCCCCCCTCCCACCTCAAAACATCGATCTCAAGCTGTGAGCTGCTGGATGCTCGGCACTAACCTCCTCACTAACTGGAGTGTCAGAATCAGACTTTTGTAGAGCATGTCTGTTTTGCACCGAACCTGGATTGGCAAACACAGTGGTTAAGGGGAAATCGCTGGTAAGGTTGGGTGTGCAGCCCATTAAGTCAATTTAAATGCATTTAAATAGCCGTTATGCCCATTCGAGGTGCAGTCACAATTGCAGACATTTTTGGGCCTTAGTAAAGGGGAAACCAGTGAGGAGGCAGGCGTGGATTGTGCTACGTGCCTCACACCTGACTTTACTAAGTTTTCGCGCCTATAAATGAGCACAACTTGATGGTAAAGTTGGACCCTATGACTCTATATGTGATTGTTAGGGCAGATGCAATGGGCTGTAACTTCCAATGGAGTGGCAAATGAGACACTTGAAATTATTTACCTTGAAATCCTCCTATTTTGCCTGATTTTATGGCTCCGATTGGGTGAGGTCGATGCAGCATAGCAGGTTCGTGAGGCCTACACTCAAGCTGATTTCAGTCACAGGATGGTAGTTAGGGGATGATGGTGGAGAGGTGGACGGAATCCCAATAGGAGTCAGGGTAGGGGAATCTTTTGGGGCAGGCCACTGTGGATCAGTGGTATAGTTACCAGAAGGTAGAAATGGCTTCAATTCTTAGAAGTTTCTCTCAGTAACCATTGATGTCACACAGTCAGAATCATTTGAAGTTTATAATTTAAATCACATTTTCAGAAGGTTCTAGAGCTTTATCAATCACTGGCCCGCTCCCGTCACTGGTCTTCCGACTGTTCACCCCCCCCACTTCCCCACAACCCTAATTGCTGGCCTCTCTCTAGGCCAGCCCCGAACTACACGTTGAAGGTCTTAGTACTAGAGATGTGTGGAGGCTGTGGCGCCTGGCAGGAAACCTTCAAAACTGCCTTCAATGAAGAGTTCTGGCCCATTGCACTGCTAGAGAAGTACATTGGACTGGGAGAGTCGTCCTCAGATTTTGGTGGATGGACAGATCCAGTGAAGAACTTCATTACACAGTTCAAAGGACCAGTGTCAACTGCTGTACTGTCCAACATTCTGTACCGAGGGAAGGCTATTGACTCAGCCTGAACAATGAGGAGTTTTTCAAGTTTGGCCTGAGGGAGTTTCAGAATGCAGCAACTTGCAAGGGGTCAACACTGGCCAAGGTCATTAGAAATCAATTATACAGTAGGCATTCAGATTGGCCACTGCAGTGTAGCACACTGGTGTTTTCTATGATGCCAGTTGGTAAGAAAAGTAACTTCTTTAAAATCAATTCTAACTTTAGCACATGACCAGTTCTTGAACAGTTCTTGAGTGTCCAGTGGCCACTATTTACCACATGAATATAAACTGACTACTCTCTTTCAAATGTTAGGTGAATATTGATGAATAATAAAATACAAGATTAGTCTAATATGTCTGGTAATAGAAACATAGAAGGGTTGACAGCACAAAAAAAGAAGCAATTTATGTCTATTGTCCCTACGCCATTGAAAAAGATCTATCCAATCTAATCCCCACCTTCCAATTTCTTCCCCATAGCTCTGTTGGTGATAGCACTTCAAGTATATAGCTCAGTGTTTTAGTATTCTTTCAGGTTGTGAGTTCCAGACACCCCCACCAACCTCAATTCCCCTCTCTCCTAACCTTTCACCAATTATTTTAAATTTGTGACCTCGCTTATTGACCTCTCTGCTAACAGAAGTAGGTCCTACCATAAAATTATACACTTCAGTTGGACCTCCTCTCAGCCTCTTCTGTTCCAAAAAAACACAAACTTATTCTCACTGATAAAATTCTTCAGTCCCGGCAATATCCTCACAATCCTCACATAACATTTGGACCCTCTCTGAGGTGATCACTTGCACTTTGGAATGTAAAGAGAGGAATCTAACAAACCACCTCCATATTGATTCCCCTTGTTTACTCAGGATCATTACTGACTCTCTCCTCAGTTACAAACTCTATGTGCCAGCAAAGAGTCAGGTTTCCAGGAGAAGCATCACCCCCACCAACTGTGCTGTGGTGGCAATTGGCTCGTGGCAGCTGACTGCATGTTTGAAAACACAGCAACATAGAAAATAGGAAGAGGCCATTTGGCCCTTCAATCCTGCTCTGCCAATCATTATGATCATGGCTGATCATCCAACTCAATAACCCGAACCTCCTCCCCCCCCATACCCTTTGATCCCCTTCAACTCAAGTGCTATGCCTAACTGCCTCTTTAAAGCATACAGTGTTTTGACTTCACATAACTTTCTGTGGTCGCAAATTTCATAGACTGCTCATTCTCTGGTGAAGAAATTTGTCCTCAGCTTGGTCATAAACCATCTACTTGGTATCCTCAGATTGTGACCCCTGGTTCGGGACATCCCGTCTCTGTAGCCTGCTTCCGTCAGCAAGAATTTTGCACTCAGGGAGGAAGCTGGATTCGAGACTTGTGCTGCAGATTTGAGAGATTGCACTAACAGAAATGGGCCACTGGATCTGTGCTCCTATTAATCTATTGAATGGCTAGTCTCAGGCATTATCAGGTATGCCCAGCCTTGAAACATTGCCGAATGTGCATGCCAACTTTACACCAGCTTTGGAAACATGCCAAACTTCTCCTGCAAGCAATCCTGCGAAAGAGATCTTGTTAGTGACAACAAATACTACCAAATCGTAATGCACTTGCAATAATGACCCTTTAGCACTTGTCAAACATCTAATGAGTTACATAACCAGGCAAAATCTCTTCAACTTCATTAATTCAGTTGAGAAGAAATAGCTTTGTAAACAATTGAGTTTGGTATTTGTATAAACAAAACAACAAATGAGCTTTTTATGCTAACCAAAGTCAGCCTTGCATTAAACGAAAAGTCTAGCGTACTCATAGTTAGCATGACATGGAGATTTGGGTTGGAAAATAAATGAGTATCAGTATGTTTGGACTGATCCTGAAGGCATTGCATTGATTCACCCTTCAGTGACAATCTTCACTATCTCCAATGGTCAATCACCTGGACACCAATTTAACAACAATACCAAATAATTATAAAAAGTCACTAAGTTAAATACTTTACAAGAGTTTTATTCAACACCAGAAGTACCAATTGGAAAAGCTGGATCCATAATAGTTTTTAAATGGGGGTGAATGTATATTAAATAAGAAATATTTAAACAGCTATCAAAACAACAATAAGGGATGAATTAAGTGCAAAGTATTTTCCAACAGCACAATGGGCCAAATGGCCTCCTTCAGTTCTGTCAAATTCTATTGTTCTTCCTCAAGAGTGCTTTAAATTGTAAAGCAGTTAAAGATTTTGTGCAGAATTCACCAGCCTTATCAGACAGCCCAGGGGAATCCTGATGCCCCGCTGAATGGTGCGTTGGCCAAAAATTGGGTTCCCCTCTGGGGGTGAAGGTAATCACGATTCACTTGACCAGCCCTTTTTGGGTTCCTGTTCAGAGCAGGCAGCAACCCAATTTCTACTCAAAATACTTGTTTTAAATCTCATTAGTGGGCTCAAAGCAGAATTCAATGCCCTCTCGCTATTCACCCGCCTCTCCAGTGGGAACAACATCATGCAGGTTTTGGTGCTGGTCATATCAAACATGGACCTGGCATGTTCGATCCTTATGGATCTGAGTCCAGGGGCCATTTGTCCTGATTTTGAAGACCACTTATTCCCTTTGAAGAAACCATAGCTGTCAATCATTCTTTGTAAACATTGTGGTTAAAAACCATGATGGCAGGAGCCAGAGTTGGTATTTCAAATGCATTCAGCCATTAAAGGAAAGATAAATATAGACATAACACAGTGCCAGACTGGAGGCTGAGTAGAAAACTATTAAGCTGTTAAGCAAAGCCTATTTCCAAGCACTGTACAATGAAATTGAAAGAGATCAAAGGTTTTCAATATAATACAGAGGATTTCAAAGGTTTCAGTTCTCTAGGAAGGCACAACAACTTCAAATAAAAGCTGTGTGAATACATTGGGACTGAATGAACAGCTCTGGAGAAGGGATCCCCTCACCCCCATTCCCACCAGTGAAAGTGGTATCTCCTCTCCATTAGTGGACTTCAAAGGGGTCTGCTCACACTTGCAGCATCTGACAGGGAGAGGGAAAAATCCTCCATGCAAAATGGACTCTTGCCATGATTTAAAAGCCTGCCAGATGACCAGAGGACATGGAGATTAAGGTGACAAAGCCACTTCAAAGTTTTCGCTGATGACAGTCAGGAATGAAGTTGTTGAGCAAAAAGCTGCCTGAAATCCTTATGATGCCATGGTGATCTTCAGATCTGCCGGGGCTAGAAGGAGCAGTTCGGCTACGGGTGGGACCACCATCCCAGGCAACAATGCCGAGATCAATCCCGTGCCTCTAAATCAAACCCACCCAACCCAACAGGATTCTTAAGGGACCCTTCCTCTGCAGCCTGGCAGCAGCAAAGGGGCAAATGGTCGCGAGGTCCATCTTCTTAATCTCCACTACTTGGTGCCCAAGGTGCCAAGATCAGGGTGTCTGTATCAGTGACTGTGCATCATTGGCACTGTTAAGGTATGTGACCTGAAGGGTTGGAGTGTGGTTTTGAGGGAGTAGGGTTGGGGGGAGGAAGTGTCTGAGAGGGAAGGGGACAAAGTGGGAGGAGTGACTGAGCAGAGAGGGGGCTCAGTAGAGTCTGTGAGGAGGGGGGCGGAATGGAAGTCAAAGAAGGCAAGGGGGACTAAAGTACGGTGCTGATGGGGTTGATGCCCAGAGAGAGAGGGGGGGCATTGGACCACCATCCTACCTGGGTGTAGACAGAGGGGTGGGAGGAGGACCTGTCATTTGAGTGCTGAGTGGGAGAATGCCTCCCTTTTGCTGAGGGATTGGTGGTGTTCCCCTGCCTGTTGGGGGTGGGGGGGGTGGAGAACTGCCACTATTTTCATTTGCAGGGAGTTCTGGGGGTGACCTGTCCACGAATGTGGAGACTGGGATGCCCTTTCTCTCTGAACAAGCTGGTTGGTGGACATGAATTGAGAGACATATTTTTACATCCAGCAGGTGGGTGAATCCCACCTAAAGATGCCCCTAGTGTTAATGCAAAACCCCCCCATTTTCACGCCAGCGGGAGCATTTTGAGTGAAAATGGCAATGTTCTGCCTATTAATTATTGATGCTGCTACTGGTTTTTACACAATCGCCCCATTATAACCATTATTTAAATATTCGACTTTCTTTTAATTTTTGCTTTTAAGTAGCATATAATGATGAACAAGAAAATAAGAGCTGTATTTATAAATGCCTTTCACAACTTGAAGATGTTTCAAAATACTTTCTAGCTAATGAAGTACTTTTGCAATAAAGGAAATATAGCAACAAGTTAATTCCCAGTAAATCCCTGGAGATACCAATGATCCAGATCATGTGAGTTTGGTGCTGAGTGCAGGTAACACCGGAAAAAATGAAAACCTTCAAATAAAGTGATCAATACAAAAGATCCTTATATACTTGATGTATTCAGTGTCAGTAATTCAAATAAAGTATCAAACAATTGCAGGTTCACTGAATAACTCCTAAACTTGATACAAGAGACTAGAAATCCTGCCAAATCTCTTGAGTGGATGGAAGTACATTGAGCTGAGACTCTTGTCTGACTGTTTGCCATTGACCTGTTATTAATTCAAACAGCGAGTACATGGAATGAGCACCTACACACACAAGAGAGCTGACCAGCCCACTGTGTAAGTACAAATCAGAGCAACCTCAAACATCTGCAAAGCAGGACATCTAAGGTCAAAGCTAAAGAAGATTTTAAATAATTAGAAAGACATTGTTTATTTTATGGTCATCAGATTCCATCCCACCAACTCCCAAAATTAATCATTTTTATATTGGGATAAATTACTTTTCTTCATTCTTGAGGCCTTCCATGAGTTCAGCATGGAATCTATGCCTGGTTAAAAGATAGTGGTTCTTCTGCTTAGGATGCCTTGCTGGAATTCCCAAAGGCTGGGAATACCTGCACGCACATCTTCAAAATTTTCACCTGACCAAACCCTGGGGGTGTGGGAAGCAGAGGGGAGAGTTATGAAGATGTCTGGGGAACCTTAAGAAAAATGCTAAAACTCCTTGCCAGTTCAGGTGCATCGCAAATGTCCCATAGCATTGTTTGAATATGTGCTTTGTAATGTGCTCAGGAACATTGCTTCCTTAACTAATAACACTAAAAACAGATGAACTAGTTCTACCTGATGCTGTTTGCAAATTCTTCTTGTATGTCAAAAGAGCTTCTGCTCATAGAATCATACAATCTACAGTGCAGAAAGAGGCCATTCAGCCCATCAAGTCTGCACTGACCACAATCCCACCCAGAATCTATTCCCATAACCTCTCATATTTATTCTGCTATTCCCCCTGATGAAAGGTTAATTTAGCATGGCCAATCAACCTAACCCACCCATTTTTGGACTGTGGGAGGAAACTGGAGCATCTGGAGGAAACCCACACAGACACAGGGAGAACATGCAAACGCTACACAGACAGTGACCCGAAGCTGGAATTGAACATGGGTCCCTGGCACTGTGTGGCAGCAGTGCTAATCACTGTGCCATCGTTTCTGAGAAGTATGATCTGGTACTTTATGAATAATTATTTTGCATTCACCACACATTCCTAAAACAATAGTTGAGCTGTGACCTATACTTATAATACTTTTCAACACTTGTATGGTTAACAAGCTTGCTGCACACTTCAAAATACTGCAGCACACATAGACATTCCTAGTATACATTATGAGGTATACTTAGGAGGGTGCCTTGAAGACATTAGTACAGGTTGTTATCTCAAGGAGCTGTATTTTTGAACTGCTGCATTTGTTTTATTGTGATTGGAGATGAAGGCTTGATGAGTTCTGCAGTACAAAAATTAATTGTGAAGTACATTCCATTCTCTGCTTTGCCAGCCAGAACATGTACTGTACATATTGTCCTAGTTTGAGATAGAATCAGTCAACACCCACATGTTCGCATATATATAGCGAGTAAGTTGTTCCTCACAGGCTTATGGTTATAATTATTTCTTCAAACTATTATGCCACCGTAACTGGGCATATACCTCTCACAGAATGACTAGATATGATGAACAAATAGTTTTACACAAGCTATATTAATTGGACATGTACTTACCACAGGAAACACATTATAAAATAGCTGGACATGTTGAGGAAATGCATTGTAAAATTATTGGCATAAATCTGCTATATAAATAGAAAGAAAAATCAGGTTGCATTTATATAGTGCCTTTGAAATTCTGAAAACATCTCTAAGTTCTTTACATCCAATGGATTACTTCTGATGTAATACACTGGAGATGAAAGAGGCAACTATTTTGTTCACAGCAAGCCCCACAAACATCAGTGAGGTGAATAACAGTTACTCTTGTCTATGTTAAGCTATAAGTATTGGTCAGAACACAGGAAAACTCCCCTGCTTTTAAAAGTGGTGTTGTCAGACCTTTTACTGAGTTTACCCCAGTCCAACACCGGCATCTCTAAATCATTTTTTTAACATTGCCATGGGATATTTTATAATGTAAAATAACTGAACATTAAGAAATGGACCTTGACTTTATGCTGTAGAGATGCCAGCGCTGGACTGGGGTAAAGTCAGTAACAGTCTGGCAACACCAATTTTAAATCCAACTGATTTATTTGATAGTGAATCTGCTAGCTTTCGACTTTCAAATGCCTGACGAAGACGAAAGTCGAAAGCTTGCAGATTTACTATCAAATAAATCGGTTGGATTTAAAATTGGTGTTGCCAGACTGTTACTGACCTTGACTTTATGCAACAGTTTTATATGGATGAAGGTGGGTGAAATCTTCTGAACCTAGTCCTGCCAGAAGCCTGGAAGAATGGCTATCAAGTTGTCTTTTAGTTACCTATTTTTAAAAAATGCTAGGAATACTAAGAAGGCAGAGCAACATCTGTGGAGAGAAGAGCCAGTCAATGTTATGGTCAATGACCTTTCATCAGAATTTCTTCAATTATGCAAATGGACTGCCTGTCTCACCCAACCACATCAGGAAGCCTCCTTGAAGCAGTTTCCCAGCGTTTTGCCAGCACCCTAGCCTCCACTACCAGGCTCGATAAAATCTAGGTACCTAACACACTACCACCTGCTTTATATCATCACACAGAGGCAACATCTACCCCATAGTGTGGAACTTTCAACCTCTGTAGGAGTGTTTGGATGGGAATGTACAATGTACAGTCATGGATTCTCCATACGCTGTCAGATTTCCATTTCATTGATCTCAGTGGATAGCAAAGCAGGTGATTGATCTATTATTATTCTTTACACACAATGCTCCTGCAAAGTTCCAACCATATTTATTACAATCAATCTAATGTAAAATGGCTGCAGCTATTTCTGCCACAGTAACCTGGCATACTGTAACCTGACAAGAACATCTAACACTTGCTCGCCCTTCTGCCAGGCTTATTTTCCCACCCAAACCTGGCAACCCCATGCATTTACCATTGCTAATCCAGCTACTCTACACATCTTTGGAAACTGGAGTATCTGGAGAAAACCCACACAGACACAGGACGAATGTGCACACTTCATACAGGCAGTCACCCAAGGCTGGAATCGAACCCTCGTCTCTGGCGCTATGAGGCAGCAGTGCTAACCACTGTGCCACTTTGCCACCAATTATGGCAAAAGTATATCAGGTTACTGCATTTTGCCATAAGTGGTGGCAAAGTGGCACAGTGGTTAGCACTGCTGCCTCACTGCGCCAGGGACCAAGGTTCGATTCCAGCCTTGGGTGACTGCCTGTATGGAGTGTGCACATTCGTCCTGTGTCTGTGTGGATTTCCTCCAGGTATTCCAGTTTCCAAAGATATGTAGATTAGGTGGATTAGCCATGGTAAATGCATGGGGTTGCTGGGTTTGGGTGGGAAGACGAGCCTGGGAGAAGGGTGAGCATGTGTAAGATGTTGTTTCGGAGGGTTGGTGCTGGCCTTTTGGGCCAAAAGACCTTGTTCTGCACTATATGGATTCTATGGTTCTATAATGTGAGGAAGCTGGCATAATAATAGTGTCATATGTGGGATAATGTAAATAATATAATTAACAAATTCAGAGACCTTGGTAGGGAAATGTATTTGGAGCATTAATGTTAAATATGTAAAGAGATAGTTCTATGTGAAGCTTTATCTGCCATCCTTACCTAACCTACATGTTGGTGAGGAGTTTGCACATTCTCCCTGTGCCAGTGTGTGAGTTTCCTCTGGGTGCTCTGCTTTCCTCACAAAGTCAAAAGATATGCGGGCTCGGTTGATGGACCATTCTAAATTGTCCCTTACTGTCCCAGGATGCATAAGTTAGAGGGATTAGTGGGTAAATATGTAGGGATATAGGGATGGGACCTGGGTGGGATTGTGATTGGTGCCGACAAGATGGGCCGAATGGCTCTTTGTGCACTGTAGGATTCTATGCTTTGCACTGTACATGGATGAATGTTTAATAAAAGATAAAGTTTACCAACAACCTTGCTTCCAATAGTTTCTGTTGATCCTCACTTAGATAATCTTATCTCAGACCCATTCATGCCAATGATAATGGATCACTAGACTGGTCGTCTAGAGGACCAGGCTAATGCACTGAATACATGAGTTTAATTCTACCATGGCCACTGGTGGAATTTAGATTTCATGAACCTAGTATGTAAAGCTTGGAATGGTGACTATGACAACTATCATTCACTACTGTAAAAACCCATTTGGTTCCCTAGTGCTCTTTAGGGAAGGAAACCCACCATCTTTACTGCCCTACATGTAACTCCACTCAACTGCCCTCCGAAATTTGCCAAATAAACGTCTCAATTAAGGGGAAATTAAGGATGGGTAAAAATGTTGGCTTTGTCAGAAATGCTCACATCCCATGAAAAAATAAGTGCAATGTAAATTAACCGCAGTTCCATTTTTCCACAAAGAAGGTGCTCTGTTCTGTTTCATCAGAATCATCAGGTGATTTGTTTTGATTCCAGCATTAATGTTACATTTCATTCGGCTTTTAAGCTGCATCTAATGGCTATCGCGAAAATATTGAGAAAGAGACATTGTTTTGTTTTTTTTTTAATTACTAACACAAATAGACTTACATAAAGCTGTGAGGTGAAAATTCCCTAATCGTCACACTCTGATGTCTGTTTGGGTAGACTGAGGAAGAATTTAACATGATCAATGTACCTAAACAGCATGACTTTTGGACTATGGGAGGAAACTGGAGCATCTGGAGGAAACCCACACAGATACAGGCAAAACGTGCAGCCTCCACTTAGTAACCTAAGCTGGGAATTGAACCTGGGCTCCTGGAGCTGTGAAGCTGCAGTGCTAATCACAATGCTACCATCTTGCCCTGCAGCCATGGCTAATTAATACCATTTGGAAACTGCACCAGTCAACAGAGCAAAGATGCTGAGTGAGAGCTTGGGACCAGATGAGAGTGAGATTTATCCACAACTTGGACAATTTGCTCCAAATCTGATTACAGTGGACCAACCATGGCAGTGTTATTTTATCTTGATGTTAAGTTAATGTGTTCCCTGATTCTGCTGCACTTGCTACTGAAAAGACATGGATCTGGTGACTGAGAACATTGTGACATCTCACATGACAATTGTTACAGTGACCACAAAGGACACAAAAGTGTCAGTAACAAATCCACCCCCCTTAGACTTTGTGGAATACAAGTTTCCCTATTAAATGAGAAGGTGTTCACCCAATGAGAGACCAAGTGGAACAAGAGTTTACAATCCATACTCACAGCCTGGACCATGATTATGTAGGTCCAAAGCACAGGCCTTGGTTTGTTGCAAGCCACAGACATGACTTTTCTTTTGTACTAATAAAGCTGTATTGTAGTGGAGGACTGGGCCTTGGCAAGGTTATTACACCAATAACAGAGTGCATTCCCCACTGGAGACTGGTAGCATAGTGGTAATGTCACTAAAGCTGTAACCTGACAGCTGATGGAATTTAAATTTAATTCATAAATCTGAAATATAACACTAGTCTTGGTAATGGTGACAATGAAACTGTCAGTGATCACTGAAAAAGATATTGGCTTCTTGAATGCTCTTTCAGGAATGAAATCAAGTATCTTATTTAGTCTGTCCTACGTGACTCCTGGTCCAACCCATGTGTCTCCTAGTCTGACTCACATGTCTCCTGCTCTGACCCATGGGTCTCCTGTCTGATCCATATGTCCCCTGGTCTGGCCCCCGTTACTCCTGATCTGACCTACGCGATTTCTGGTCCGACATACGTTACCTCTGGTCTCCCTATGGACTCCTGTTCTGCCCTACGTGACTCCTAATCTGCCCTACATGACCCCTGGCTTGGCCCACATTACTCCAGGCCTGGCCCAAGTTACTCCTGGTCTGACCCAAGTTAGTCCTGGTCTGTTCTACGTGGCTCCTAGTCTGGCCCACATGACTTCAGTCCAAAAGCATTGTAATTGAATCTTAAAAGTCCCCACATTTTAAGGGAAATCAAGTTTGCATAACAAATGTTGACCTTTCCAGAAATGCCCACCTCCCATGAAAGAATAAAGAAAACAAAAAGAACCTTAACCTTCGCTATGTTTAGTTTGAGAGATTTAAAGGCCCTGTTGATGGCAGACATTGATGGCTAATTTAAATATCAAAATGCTTGCAAATTGGCATGAGAGATCTGAAGCAAAAGATGTGAGAGAATTAATATGCTAAAGAAGAGAAAAGGATTTAGATTTGTAACTAATTGCAATTGCATAGCCAGAACGTAAAGGCTTAAGTTAGAGCCTAACTTGAACAAACTCCACTATGATGGGCTGATTGCACAAGTGTTGCTTCAAGAAGGTTAAAAATGTACTAGTGCCCACGGTGGGTAAGGGGCACTGGTCACACTGCATTGCCAGACTAGTAAAGTTATTGAATTTCTGGTGGCTCTATTGGTCAGAGTTGGGAGTGAAAGAGTTGACACAGTGCTGGTGTCACTTCTCTCCAGGGAGTACAAGTGACAGTGCTGTAACCCTGCTGACATGGACACTAAACAGCTTTACTTGGTTTCATCAGCGATGACTTATGCGCCCAGGTGCCGTGTCCTGCTACCCTGTGTGGCTTCTTGTCCCAGCAATTCCAGCTGCAGAAATGTTCTGAAAATCTGAGGCAGATTCTGGCCCTGATAACTGTGTGGAGCCTGCACATTCTCCCCGTGTTTCCTCCAAGTGCTCTGGTCTCCACCCACAATCCAAAGATATGTGGATTAAGTTGATGGGCCATGCTAAATTGCCCCTTAGTATCAGGGAAACCAGCAGCGTAAATACATGAGGATATGAGGATGACGTCTGGGTGGGATCAGTACAGGTTCGATGGATCAAATGGCTTCCTTGTGCTCTGTAGGGATTCTATGATTCTATCTATGATATGCACTGAAGCTAGTGGAGTATCAAGTGAATAAGCACAGCGCTGTTCCCTCTTCCCCACCCCTCTCCTACCAACCTGATACTGATGTTTGCAGGGTGAACAGTCTTTTTAAAAGCTGCGCTCCAACTTTCTCTTGAGCAATTCATACTAGCTTTCCACGAGATTTACGTCAATCACTAAACCAATGGATTTGCCAATGAAGAGTCCCGAGAAAACCCTTGTGAATACCTCCCCTGCCCTCCAGAGGGCACCAACCATTCTCCTTTGGCATGCTGCTGCTCACTGGGCTGAACTTCACTCTGAAGGAGCTCAAAATACTCTGGCAATCAAAGCAACATGAGTGAACTTCAAACTGGTTTCATTGAAAAAAAACAGGCTATTCTCGGAGTAGGCGCTGGATAAGAAACATTTGACTGAATCCATTTCCCGTTGCAGCCTGCTCTGTAAATTAATGCCAATAATAAATTTGAACCTCAAGAGGGTCAGAGGTGGGAAGGGGGTGCGGGGGTTGAAGAAGGAGCAAGATTATAGGTAAGGATCAGAAAACCACAGAAGTACAAAATCGGGTGAAGCATTGAATGCCATATTTTATCAGTTAAACAGTGGCAGAAAGGCAAGGTGTTTATCATAGCTCCATCTGCAGTTTTTTTTTTATGTCCCCAGATCTCTTAGAAAAGGAATTTGTAAAATCCAACATTTTGAGTTGGATTGGCAACGATGATTATTTTATAGAACTGAAACATTTGTTATCACTGTAGAATTTTGATGGCTTGTGTGGCCATCTCAAATTGTAGACGTACATATGAAATATTAGTATTCATCTTCATTCATTTGAGTCATAGTACATCAGATCAATCACTTGCTTTTATATAGCATTTTCAGTGTACATCCAAAGATGTTTGAGTGACATGTCATACATGTCTCTTACTCCTCAAGCACATGCACTAATCTCCCTTATCATTTTAGTTGATATTTTAACCAGTCACATTTTAGCTGTATGTGATAAATGACAGCATTTTAATTTTTTCATTGTTAAACATGCAGGAATCTATACCTGTTTCTGTTTACAGGATGTAGATGGTGTATTTAATTTGTCCTGGAGGTAAATATATCAGATTACATTCTTTAAAATCTGCCTTAATAGACAAGGGCTGAACTATTGAATTGGTACTGCACGTCTCTGCACTGTGTTATTGCTAAGATATGTCAATTCAAATTTGTTCTATCCTTCAACGTTGGATACAATGCTTTCTATTTTAAAGATCTCACTCAGCCATACCATGACATTTCTCACCTTCTGGTGGTATGAAGAGAAATGAGCATAGGTGCATTAATAATTAACATTGCAGCTTCTTCTCCATGGCAAATGAAAGAAAGGGGTTTTTTTTGTGTGTGGTAATAAGCCACTCATTTCTGATATACATTTATATTCATTCTGTTTCAATTATCCTTCTTAAATTAAAAACTAAGATTTGAATAATGAATCTCACTGAACACTGAAATATTGGGCACTATATGTCTCTCTGTTCAATATATTTATTGGAAAAAATTACATGTGAGTAAAAT
The DNA here is from genome assembly GCA_024679065.1 of Sphyrna mokarran. Taxonomy (NCBI): domain Eukaryota; kingdom Metazoa; phylum Chordata; class Chondrichthyes; order Carcharhiniformes; family Carcharhinidae; genus Sphyrna; species Sphyrna mokarran. Next base: position 28,682,002 of record JAGIQG010000011.1, read on the forward strand.
TGGATGTCCTTTTAATTGAAAACAGTAATGAGCTATTCATCTGTGCGTAATGCATCTCTAAGTGTTCCTTCTGAAAAAATGAAATGCCATTAGTAAAACGAGAGAGAAAAAGCTAATTTTATTCAGGCCAGTTAAGCTATTTAATACATGGGCTGAAATTCTCCAGCCATTCATGCTCCGTCGCTGCAAAGAATTTGGCACTCGGCCAAGTCTCCGTTCACTGCAGCGGGACTGGAGAATCCCAGCTGCGGGCGAGGTTGGAGAATCCCGGTCCATGGTAGCTTTGCAGTTACATCAAGAACAGAAAAAAAAAATGGAGAGTTGAATTCCAGGTTAGATGAGCAGTTTAGTTGTCCCAGATTCGCTTCCCCTTCGCCCAGTGCCTGAACGTCAGGCGGTGCACTTCACCAGAGTTTTAGCTTCAGTTATTTTAAACACGTTAGACAAGTGCCAAGAGGACTATCACTTGGGAATTAGCACTTGCTTCAGAAATGAGGAGGGAAGTTGTGGCTTGTAGCAGCACACGCATTCCAAGCTCTATTTTGACCTGCTGGTTGCTATTGGAAACAGCTGCCAAACAGCGTCGAACGCACCACAACCCCATTCCAGCGAAGAGGAAAAGAAAACACTTTTGTCAGTTAAGAAGAAGCTACTGGCTCACTCAATGCAGTCACTCTCATTGCTCGGGGTTGCCCCATAACCTCTAACGCTATGTTTCCATTGGGCTGTGTTTAACACAGGCCTGGTGGAATCCTCAGATCTCAACATGTGAGCTTTTATGACTGAGACAAAAATAAATTGTTCTCCCTAAAGGGCACGGCAAGTAAATGTAGCGTGGAACTGGAATCACAGTGTACTAGATCAATAGCAGTGCCAGATCTTTTCTTTGAAAGACATTAGAAAGCCAGTCATGCTTTTGAAATAATTCAGTGCCTTTATAATTATTTTTTAGTGAGTCTATACATGACCAGTTTTAGTGAATTCAGTGCTGTGCTATGGTTAGATTTAAACTCATAACCTCGAGATTGCTGGTGCAGCTCCGTTACCATTGTATTATCATATTCAAATACTATAGAGGGATATGGACCAAATACAAGCAATTGGGATTAGCTTAGGAGTTTTAAAAACAAAGGTAGCATGGACAAGTTGGGCTGAAGGGCCTGTTTCCATGCTGTAAACCTCTACGACTCTAACTGACACTTTTCTCCTACACAACTGAAGAATCACAAACTGCAAGACCCAGAATCTGGAGAACTCAGGTGAGAAAACCAGTGTGAATCCCACTAGCAACGGGGAATCTCATGGAATATTAGGCCTCCTTAACCAACTTTTTGTTTCCCTTTTCCAACTTTTTGGTTCACTCAGTTTGGGAAACTTAATCACAGCAATCACTGGGGGTCTCCACAGTAACACTCCCACTACCCCCACTCCCCCCCAGGACCTGTTCCAGATCCAATCGATGGGATACCTGCCAGGAAGTCTGTGCCAAGATTCCTCAAGAAATTCCTGACCAAACTCTTGGAAGGTGTGCAGCAGAGGCAGGATGTCCTCTATCATTGGATACACAGACATCCAACTAGTGACGTGACCATCCCGCCTGGGAGGCAGTGGCAGGTCTGGTGAGTACCAGCTCACTGCAGAAGAGAATGGGGCAACACTAGCGCAAGAAGATAAATGATTTTTTTTGTGCAGGCAGGGTAAGTTTGCATCCAGACTCTCCCTGCATACACCCTTTACACATCCAAGATGATCTCTCACCCAGTTCCCTTGTGGGTTGCCAATTCCTATCACGAGGCACCCACCCCCCCCAAATCCCCTGTAGCTTCTCTGCCCCACACATTCCCGCTCCCACTCAAGTATCACGCATGTCAACTGGCAGGACTCCCACCTCCACCCTCCCCATCTGTCTCATTGCAGGACAAACACAAGTACCATCACTGAGAGCAGGTACAGTCACCTGGAGTGATACCCAAGCTGAGGACCAAACATCCTTCAAGGACAGAGCGCTTAAGCAAGTCGGAGAGGAGCAGAACCGTGCCTATGTAATGGGTGAATTGGGGGGCTGCAGGCAAAAGTGAGAATCCTCAAGGCACAGTCATTCTTCAATCCTCATTTTTCCCCTTCATTTATTTGCCATGAAGCATTAATGCCATCTTCATTTTCTTTCAGGGCAATCAGTCAAGCATTTAGGATCGTCTGCACTCCTTTGAGACCAGATTGAGAAGCTCTGAGGAAGTAATCTTGGACATCACCACTGAAGAAACATCAAAATTATCACCTGTATCCTCCACCAGAGCAGAGCCACAGCAGGTAGAGAGAGGGACATCCCAGGGATCCAGCACTTGCAGGGATACCAGAGCCCAGAACTCCACTGAGCCTCTGACTGATAATAGGCCTCTAGGCTTGGCCATCCCCAGATTGCTTAAGCTGCAAAGACAGAGCCGGAAGTGTCAGGAAGGGTTGACAGCATCCTTCTGACTGAAGGAGTGGTGCCGTCACACCGACATAGCGAGGCCAACACTGCGAGGATGGTGTGGAGACATTGGTGCAAGAGGTGCAGTCATAGTGGGGGATGCCCACAGAGGGCATAAGCTCCATGGTGCACGGCTTCAACTGCGTGGTGGAGGCAATGGTGAGAATCCATGAACGTGGTAAATTTTCTGGATTGATATCCAGCTATTCCTCTATCTCAAAGATGAGTCCAGGGCTTCTGGGCATGCTAAGGAAAGAGGATTGGCATAAGTACAGCTGGGGCCTTCCACTAAGGGGACCCTCAGAGTGACAAGCAGATCTAAGACCCCTGTCCTTATGAGCAGCAAGCATCCAGCCCAACGCACCAAGAACAGCAACAAGGCAACGCCCTCCAAAAATAGACCAGGGCTTGCAAAGTTCAGTCCTCCCCAGGGGATGCCTGCCAAGGACTCAGGCAACAGGACGTGGAAGTCAGCGAGCCACCTCACCCTCACCCGTGGATCCAGGGAAAATACTTAGATGTAGCAGGAGGGTGTGGAAAAGTCAGATACTTTAGGCACTTAGCAGCAGGAGGGAAGTTATGCACAGAAATAAAGAAGTCACCAATGTAATATACTTATGAAATTAATCATCACTTTATTCACACATAGAGTCTCCACCATCTCATGTCACCATGCTCCGTGAACTCTGCCCGCTCTCAACGTTTCATTCCTGTGGACTATGAGAATGGCAACATCATGTCCGTGCCACCTCCCACACTGATGACATAGTAACAAATTGCTGCTGGCACTGAACTCCTTCCCCTGACCCACCTTTCATCAACATTCGCTCTGTCATGTCTGCCACCACTCTTAACCAGTAATGAGGAGGTCAAGGCTGATGGAGTGCTGAGTGCCTTCCACCCCACCTGTAAGATGGAAGTGAATAGCAGCATACCTAATCTCAGATGGGGCTATAGTAGCTGAGATAAGTCATCCAGAGTCTCTGAACCCCATAAGAAGCCCATTTAAAGGCAGGATGCATTCAGCTTTCTGTCAGGCAGATATATTGCTGAGGATGAGAGGAACACCATTCTGGCCTCAATTCCACTCTTTGTCACTCTCCTGCTGAGTCTGGCCAATGGCTTTAGCATCCTGCCCATAGGCATCATCATGAGAACCCACTACAGAGCATCACAAGAATTTTTCAATGGCATTGAAACGTAGAAAACAATAACAGGAGGAAGCCATTCAGCCTTCGAGCCTACTCTACTATTCATTGTGATCATGGCTGATCATCCAACTCAATAACCTGATCCAGCCTTCCCGCTGTACCCTCTGACCCCCTTAGCCCAAAGAGCTATATTTAACTCTTTTTTGAAGTAAGCAATGGCCTAAATTTTACCGACGGACTCAACACAGGAATCAGAGCAGGAGAGGGAAGGACATCGGAAAGGTCCATTGATCTTGGGCAGAATTTTACAGTTTCAGGATGAACGAGGCTGTAAAATCCCACCATATCTTTTGGCTTTAATTACTTTCCACGGTACAGAATTCCACAGGCTTACCACTCTCTGGATGAAGGAATTTCTCGTTATGTCAGTTCCACAAGGTTTATCCCATATCCTTTGACTGTGAACCCTGGTTCTGCTCACCCTTTCCATCAGGAACATCCTTCCTGCTTCTACCCTGTTAGAATTTTATAGGATTCTCTGTAAACCTCCTTCATTCTTCTAAACTCCAGTGAATACAACCCGAATTGACTCAATCCCTTCTCATATGTCAGTCCCACCATACCAGGAATCAGTCTGCTAAACCTTCTCTGCACTCCCTCTGGAGCAAGAACATTCTGCCTTCGATAAGGAGACCAAAACACAATATTCCAGGTGTGGCCTCACCAAGGCCTTGTATAATTGCAACAAGATATCCCTATTCCTGCATTCAAACGTCACATCCAGTGAAAGGAGGGCTCTTTGCTCTGTAGTCCTGCTTGTCCCCAGACCAAGAGACTATGATGGTATTCTTAGCCCTGCTCCCTACATGGGCTAAGGTTCTTCCTCCTCCTCTTCCACATGTTGATCCTCATCGCCTTCCTCAACATCCTTCTCATCCAAGCAGTGGTGGCCCTTGTCCATGCTGTCTTGTTCTGTTGGTCTTCCTCGGCAGTACCAAATTGTGCAGAACATTGCTGACCATTATGTTGTGGGACATCCTCTGGGGTTGTATTGTAGAGCACACCCAGACTGGTCCAGGTACCAGAACCACACTGGGACCAGTGCAATTGCCTGGTTCCACCAGCAGCCTAGTTGAAGCATGAGCGCCATTGTAGTGAGTCTTACCAGGCATTTGTGACCTCTGTGTTCACGTCATCAGCCATCTCCTGACTGGTTATCCATTGTCCCGAGGAGCCATCCTTCCAACTGCTGCTCTCCCACAACAATGACTAGAATCTGAGAACGGCCCAAGATGTAACTATCAAGGACGTTCCTCAGGAAACGGGCACACACCTGCAATATGCACATCGTGTGATTACAAATGTGTTGGACATTGAAAAAGGTATATTCTTCAAGGTTCATAAATGGTGCTATATGCTACCATAGGGATCACAGGGCCACGTAAATGCTGTCAATCACAATCTGCACTTAGGCTTGCCTACTGATAGGGTGAAGCCCATGACTCTATCTTCCTGTCTTGCCTGGTCCCAGTCAAAGTCTATATACATGAGTGCTTTCACATAAAGGGGACCTGTCACCTCCCTTATGCATGTGTATAATGTGCTGAATGTGAGATGCCACACAAGTCACCCATGCCGCTGCCCTGAAATGAACACTTGCATAGAAGTTCAGAGTAGCTGTGACTTTAAGGACCACAGGCAGTCCTCCCGAGATATATGGTCCCACTTCTTGCAGGACCAGGCAAAGGTGGTGCACCATGCCCGAGGACAGACACAGTCTTCACCACTGAAGCTCCGATATCTACATGAAGAATGTCCAACATCGGAAGAGCCTTTGCCAGTGTGTTTCCTGCAAAGCTCTAGCATCAGTGGTGCTACTCCTGGAACAGTCACAGGCCCAGCTTCTCCCTCCTCTGCAGGGCACTGGGCCTGACCGCATGAGGCATCATGTCAATGTTTCCGCTGTTCCTCTATGGAGATATATAGAAAGATCAACTCTACTGGCTCCATAATACTCGAGAATCATACACTTTAAAGACAGAGCCCTGACCCTTATCCCTCCATGCCTCTGAGACATGCACCCCAAGTACAACCCTTCAATGGGTGCCTCCCTACTATCCCTCACACTCTCCTCTCTGACACAAGAGCCATCTCTCCACATCGGATCCACTCAATTCCACCAGGAATGTGGACCCCGAGAATATCTGTGGCATCTAACCTCAGCATTTCACCCACCCGCCAACCCTCTCGATGCAGACCTGATGTTAAAGAGCACTTGAGTGGATGTTTGTGACCAGCATCAGCATTCTCATGGGGGAATCTCAGCAATGTCCCCCCTCCCGCCCTTCATGATCTTCAATGAGGTATGTGATGTTAGCTATCACCAGCATGCTCTATACAGTGGGTGTCAGTGTTATCTGTGTATTGTTAAAGCTTCTATGAGCCTTGGAGCTCTATGATTGGGGTCAACATGAAGAATTTGACTCCAATCAGTGGCACTGATGTTTAGCTCTGCAGATTTCAATAGCACAATTGACTAGTTATGGAAGGGACAAGTATTTCATCCGGAAATTGACTATCTCTTGCGGCAGTCGAGGCACAGCTAAATCGTGTGAAGGCTGCAATTAGCATGTCAAGCACTTCCCTAGACCCCACCCTCATTCCCCCAAGAGTTGCAGAGTTGACCATCCTCCTATCAGCCACAGCCATCCACCCAACACTCATTCCTGACAAACGGATTTGAACTGCCATGCAGCTTAACCCCTCCCCCCCCCCCACCCACCCTGTGCTGCCGGAGTGTGGAGTTCAAATCACACAGCTGTGATCCTCCCCTCAGTGAGAGGGTCCTCATGTCTCACAAGATGCACCCCCATTCTTTAGTCACCTACTCTGTCCTTGCAGCCAGGCACCTCATGGAACCCTGTCCAGTTACCCTCTGAGTTGGCACCACTGTTGACCCTCTATTTTCACCTCCTCCCACTACAGGAGGGCACTTCCTCAGCGGCAATTTGGATAGAGGCCCAGCAAGGCGTACATGGAATGCATTGCCTACATATCAGCTTTCAAATCTCTTTCAAGCAAGGGGCACCCGGACATGAAGGGAAGGTAAGGACTGAAAGTGACCTCTCCACATCACGTTCACAATACTGAACCCACCCACCCCCCGCTCTGAGTTTAACTTATCTGTGTTGCCACATTTTCTCCGGTATCCCTTGAGCATTTAACACCCTGGGGGGATGATGGTTGCCTGTATGCTCATCTCCACAATCCGCCTTGCGCAGGCATGATATCATGCTGATTTCCACTGAATATTCAATAGTGGAGAAGTCCCAGAATGAGTGCTCGCTAATGACACGCTAATGTATTAAAACACTTTTCTTGAGTTTCTATGGCATTGAAAATTGCAAGTCACAATCTGACCTGCAAGATTCACGTTCTCTGACACTCTCTGGATTTTTTGCCTGTGTCACCAATCCCACATGCCGTTAAGTCAGGCTCAAAATCGCCCCTGCCCCCACTCCAACCCCCGGTGTAAGTCCTTCATTCTACTCAGTTTGCAGTGGTGGTCGTGTCCATGTTTAATGGGGTAGTGCGGGCATTTTTACCAGAGCTTTAGAAGCAGGTTTAAAGGCAGGGGAATGAGCAAAGTTGGAGAAAAATTTGTGGCTGCCTGATATGTTCCCACTGAGCAGAAATTTCCATAGACAGTGTAATTTTCATTGCATCACGCGGGCCCCACACTATGTTGGGACATAGAACATAGAACAGTACAGGCCCTTCAGCCTTCAATGTTGAGCCAAGCTATGTCCGAACCCAACATCAAACTATCCCACCCCCTATCATTCTGCTGTGCTCCATGTGCCTATCCAATAACCACTTGGAAGTTCCTAAAGTGTCCGAGTCCACTACCACAGTAGTGCATTCCACACCCCAACTACTCTCTGAGTAAAGAATCTACTTCGGACATCCCTCCTACATCTCCTACCATGAACCTTATGGTTATGCCCCCAAGTAACAGCTACTTCCACCCGAAGAAATAGTCTTTGAACATCCACTCTATCTATTCCCCTCATCTAATAAACTGCTATTAAATCACCTCTCATCCTCCTCCACTCTAAAGAGAAAAGCCCCAGCTCCATCAAACTTTCCTCATAAGATCTACCCTCCAAACCAGGCAGCACCTGGTAAATCTCCTCTGCACTCTCTCCAATGCTTCCACATCCTTCTTTTAGTGAGGTGACCAGAACTACACACAATATTCCAAATGTGGTCTCACCAAGGTTCGATATAGTTGCAGTATAACCCCACAGCTCTTAAACACAAACATCCTGTTAATAAATGCTAACGCATTATAAACCTTCTTCACAGCTCTATCCACTTGAGTGGCAACCTTCAGAGATCTATGGATATGAACCCCAAGATCTATCTGTTCCTCCACATTCCTCAGAACCCTGCCGTTGACCCTGTAATCTGCATTCAAGATTGTCCTACCAAAATGAATCACCTCGCACTTATAAGGTTTAAACTCCATCTGCCACTTTTCTGCCCAGCTCTGCATTCTATCAATGTCTCTCTGTAGCCTACAACAGCCATCCATCTCATCCACTACTCCACCAATTTTGGAGTCATCAGCAAATTTACTAACCCACTCTTCAGCCCCCTCTTCCAAGTTATTGATAAAAATCATAAATAGCAGAGGATCCAGCACTGATCCCTGTGATACACCACTGGTAAATGGCCTCCAGTCTGAAAATATTCTCTCCACCACCCTCTTTCTTCTAGGAGATAGCCAATTACTTATCCAATTGGCCAAATTTCCTTCTATTCCACACCTCCTTACTTTCTTCATAAGCCTATCATGGGGAACCTTATCAAACACCCTACTAAAATCCATGTATATGATATCAACTGCTCTATCTTAATCTACATACTTAGTTACCTCCTCAAAGAATTCAAACAAATTTGTGAGGCAAGGCTTACCCCTCACGAACCCGTGCTGACTATCCCTTGGCTACTCAGAGAAGGGAGCAGTACAGCGACTGATCAGAATGATGTCAGAGTGTGGCACAGTTGTTAGCACTGTTGCCTCACAGCGCCAAGGACTCGTGGATAGTGAGGAGCATTGTCAGGTGATGCAGCAGGATATAGATAGGCTGGTAGCTTGGGCAGATAAATGGAAGATGGAATTCAATCCTGATAAATGTGAGGTGATGCATTTCGGGAGAAAGAATGTAGAGGGGAGGTATATGATAAAAGGTAGACCTATTGAGAGTATAGAAACGCAGAGGGACCTGGAGGTGCAGGTGAACAAGTCTCTGAAGGTGGCAGAGCAGGTGGAGAAGGTTGTGAAGAAAGCATATAGTACGCTAGTCTTTATAGGAAGGAGTATAGAGTACAAGAGCTGGCCTTTAATGTTGGAGTTGTATAAAACGTTGGTTAGACCTCATTTGGAATACTGCGTCCAGTCTGGTCACCTTACTACTGGAAGGATGTGAAGACTCTGGAGAGAGTGCAGAGGAGGTTTACTAGGATGCTGTCTGGTATGGAAGGTCTGAGTTACGAAGAGAGGTGAGGCGAAGTGGGACTGTTTTCCTTAGAAAGATGTAGACTTAGAGGAGATCTAATAGAGGTGCACAAGATTATGAGGGGTATAGATAGAGTAAACAGGGTTAAGCTTTTTCCTAGGATGGACTCAAATAGCATGAGGAGTCACGGGCTTAGGGTGAGGGTGGTAAGGTATAATTTGGATGTTAGACGGAGTTTTTTCACACAGAGGGTGGTGGGGGTATAGAACATAGAACATGGAACATTACAGCACAGAACAGGCCCTTCGGCCTTCGTTGTTGCGCCGACCAATATAAAAAGCAATGCCCCTCCAAACTAAACCATTCCCTTCTCTTCTATATACTTATCAACTAACCTCTTAAATGCCACCAAACTTGGCGCATCTACAACTGCTGCAGGCAGGGCATTCCACTCCCGAACCACCCTTTGGGTAAAGAACCTACCTCTGATATCCGTCCTATACTATCACCCCTTAATTTAAAGCTGTGTCCCCTCGTGCTAGCTTTCTCCATCCTAGGAAAAAGGCTATCACTGTCCATCCTATCTAAACCTCTAATCATCTTATATGTTTCGATTAGGTTGGAATGCACTGCCAAGTAAAGTGGTGGAGGCAGGTACTCTGGAGTTATTTAAGAAATATTTAGATGGGCACATGAACTGAATGGGAATGGAGGGGGATAGATAACTGATTTAAAATAGGGATCATGAGCCTTGGGAGTCCCTGGGAAGTGTGTAAATAGATGATGATATTGATGTACTTGTTTTTATCCTATAGGTGCTTTGGTCCACCTTGTTGTCTAACAAGAGGCATGCACGAGATGGGTCGTGAGAGGGCTGCCCTTGGATTTTTTTTTCAAGAGTATCCTAGTGCTTCACGTCATTAGTGTATGCCTGACCTGGACCATTTGATGGGCAACACGACAGCTCAGTGACTATCGGTGTGCTGTGCAGATACATGGATTTGGGCCTGTGTCTGTGGGAGTTTGCCATTCTCCCCGTGCTTGAGTGAGTTTTCTCCGGGTGCTCCAGTTTCCTCCCACAACCCAAAGATGTGCTCTTAGGCTAATTGGCAAAACAAATTCTCCCTAAATTGTCTCAAATTTGGTTTTTAATCCATAGATCTATAAACATAGACAGGGATCACAGGTAGAGGTGGGAACATTGGGGTGGCGGCGCGGGCTCGTTGGACCAAAGGGCCTGTTTCCCGTGCTGTTTTGTTCTTTGTTCTTGTTCTTTGACTCAGGTTTAATTCTGGCTTTGGGTGACTGTCTGCTTGGAGTTTGCACATTCTCCCCATGTCTGCATGGATTTCCTTCCTAATTACCTCCCAAGGTCCAAAGATGTGTAACTTTGGAGGATTGGTCATGATAAATTGCCTTTTAGTGCCCCAAGATGCCTATATTAGGGGAATTTGTGGAATAAATTTTTGGTGTTAGGGCTGGGTATGATGCTCTGTCGGAGAATCGATGCAGACTCGATGGGCCAAATGGTTTCCTACTCCACTGTAGGAATTCTATGATTCTATGATGTGAAAATAAAATACAACCTGATCACACAATAGTTCAAATGGCAAGACTGACATAGAACATAGAACATAGAACAACACAGCACAAACAGGCCCTTCGGCCCACGAGTTTCGCCGATCACATCTACCAATCCACAGACCTATCTATCACCCCTTATCCTATTCTTTTCCATATACTCATCCAGAAGTCTCTTAAAAGACCCCAGTGAGTTTGCCTCAACAACCTCCGACGGCAGTCAGTTCCATTCACTCACCATCCTCTGAGTGAAAAACTTACCCCAACATCTCCTTTGTATTTGCTTCCCTGCACCTTAAATCTGTGTCCTCTCGTAGTGACCATTTCAGCTCGGGGGAATAGTCTCTGAGAGTCCACCCTATCTATCCCTCTCAACATTTTATAAATCTCTATCAGGTCGCCTCTCAACCTACGTCTCTCCAGTGAGAAGAGTCCCAGCTCCCTAAACCTATCTTCATAAGGCCTGCCTCCCAATCCAGGCAGCATCCTTGTAAATCTACTCTGAACTCTCTCAATAGCCTCTACATCCTTCCTATAATGAGGCGACCAGAACTGCGCACCATACTCCAAGTGGGGTCTGACAAGAGTCTTATAGAGCTGCATCATTACCTCCTGACTCCTAAACTCTATTCCTCGATTAATGAAGGCCAGTACACCATACGCCTACTTGACCACTTCCTCCACCTGCAAGGCTGATTTAAGAGTCTTATGGACCCGGACCCCGAGATCCTTCTGTTCTACAACACAGCTAAGACTCCTACCCCTTATATTGCACTCCTTCATCCCATTATTCCTGCCAAAATGGACCACTATACATTTATCTGCATTGAAGTCCATCTGCCATTTCTCCGCCCAGTCTTGCATCCTGTCTATGTCCTGCTGCAACTTTTGGCATCCCTCCAGACCATCCACAACACCACCGATCTTTGTATCGTCGGCAAACTTGCTAACCCATCCCTCCACTTCCTCATCCAGGTCATTTATGAAAATGACAAACAGCAGGGGTCCCAGAACAGATCCCTGGGGCACTCCACTGGTTACCAACCTCCATGCAGAACAAGACCCATCCACAACCACTCTCTGCCTTCTGCCTGCAAGCCAGTTCTGGATCCACGAGGCCAAAGCCCCTTGGATCCCATGCCCTCTCACCTTCTCCAGAAGCCTTGCATGTGGGACCTTATCAAACGCCTTACTAAAGTCCATGTACACTACGTCCACCGCCCTTCCTTCGTCAATGTGTTCAGTCACATTTTCGAAGAACTCAACTAGGCTCGTAAGGCATGACCTGCCCTTGACAAAACCATGCTGACTATTTCTAATCAGTCCAAACTTCTCCAAATGTTCATATATCTTATCCCTCAGAAGCCTCTCCATCAGCTTACCAACCACTGAAGTCAAACTCACCGGTCGGTAATTTCCTGGACTATCCCTGTTCCCTTTCTTAAAGATAGGAACCACATCCGCAATCCTCCAATCCTCCGGAACCTCTCCCGTTTCCATGGACGACGCAAAGATCATCGCCAGGGGCTCTGCAACCACTTCCCTCACCTCCCACAATAACCTGGGGTACATCCCATCCGGTCCCGGCGACTTGCCTATCTTGATAGAATTTAACAGGTCTAACACATCCTCTTTCCTAACATCCACATACTCAATCTTTTCCGTATGCCTCAAACCTGCAGTGCAATCTCCCAGTTCACTTTCCACCGTGAATACCGAGGCAAAGTACTCATTAAGCACCTCTGCCATTTCTTCCGGATTCACACAGACTTTTCCCCCTTCACCTTTTATAGGCCCTATCCCTTCTCTTCTCATCCTTCTACTTTTCACATATTTGTAGAAGGCCTTGGGATTCTCCTTAATCTTACCAGCCAAGGCCTTCTCATGACCCCTTCTGGCTCTCCTAATTTCCTTTTTAAGTTCCCTTCTACACACCTTATACTCCTCTAGATTCCTAACATCTCCTAGCTCTCTGAACCTTTTATATACCTTTTTTTTCTTCCTAACTAGGTTCACCACTACCTTCGTTCACCACGGTTCCCGCGTCCTACCAGAACCTCCTTGACTCCTCGGAACATTGTCTTGCGGTGCCCCAGACAAACATTCCTTGAATGTCTGCCACTTTCCTTCTGTACTCTTCCCCAAGCACACTTCCTTCCAGTTTATGTGTCCAATTACCTGCCTAATGTTTTCATATTTCCCCTTACTCCAGACATACACCTTCCTAGCCTGCCTGATCCTATCTCTTTCCATCGCTATCGTGAAAGAGATAGAATTATGATCTCCATTCCCAAGATGTTCACCTACCGTGAGATCCGACACCTGCCCTGGCTCATTAGCAAGTGCCAGGTCAAGTCCATGATTAATACTGATCCACGATGCTGCTCTATTTGTACCAGGAGTATTCGCTCCCGGAATCATTAAGAATTCACTATAAATGTACGCAACCATTTGGTCAGGGTTTGCAGTGTTCGATTAGCTGTTGCTATGTTACTCCATGTGTGTGACTCCTGGAAGGCATAATATTGTGATGCCCAGAGATCAGTGGGCATCTATCCACCAGTTTTTTATATCTCCAGAAGGTTGCCTGTAAACACTGTCTCAACAAGTTCTGAAAAGAAATGCTAACTAAGAATAATGAGGGTCATTTCCTTAATTAACCAACAAAAAGTTATCAGCCATGCTAGCGAAGTGATGTCTGTGAGAAAATCAAATTACAAATCAGCAAGTTAACTCCACTTAATGGGCTGAAGAAATTTGTATGAGCGATAAAAATAATTCTGGGAAAAAACCCAAATACTGAAGGGTAAATTGTTCACCAATGGAATCAGTTGACATGAATATTAAGTATAACTCACAATAATTACTGACAAGGAGAATTCCACTTTATCCCTCCACTCTGTCTTCCTCGAGGTATCAGGATAATGAACCTGAAGAAACATTATCCAGGTCTTGGGGAGTGAGAGGAAATTTAATGGAGAAGTGGGAGAGGCCAAATCCTGAGTGCGTATATTTAGGAACTTAAATGAAAATGGGAATTTTTGCAGAGAAGCAAAAGATCATCTTTACTTCCTAAATTTATTACTCTTCAGGGTTAGTAAATTTGTAAGCGTGATTAGTAAGTTTGCAGATGACACTAAGATTGGTGGACAGTGAAGAAAGTTATCCCCAAATTGCAACCGGATCTTGATCAATGGGGCCAGTGGGCTGACGAATGGCAGCTGGAGTTTAATTTAGATAAATGCGAGGTGATACATTTTGGTAGATTGAACCAGGGCAGGATTTACTCAGTTAACAGTGGGGCACTGGGTAGAGTTACAAAACAAAGAGATCTAGGGGTACATGTTCATACCTCCTTCAAAGTGCAGTCATATATGGACAGAGTGGTGAAGAAGGCATTTGGCATTCTTGGTTTCATTGGTCAGAACATTGAATACGGAAGTTGGAGTGTCTTGTTGAAGTTGTACAAGATATTGGTAAAGCCACACTTGGAATACTGTGTACAATTCTGGTCATCCCATTATAGAAAGGATATTATTAAACTAGAAAGTGTACAGAAAAAATTTACTAGGATACTAACTGGATTTGATGGATTGAGTTATAAGGAGAGGCAGAATAGGCTGAGACTTTTTTCTCTGGAGCGTAGGAGGCTGGGAGGGAGGGGTGATCTTATAAAGGCCTGTAAAGTAATAAGGGGCACAGATCAGGAAGATAGTCAATATCTTTCCCCAAAGGTAAAAGATATTACCTTTTATCTTTGGGAAAGTCTAAAACTAGAGGGCAAAGGTTTAAGGTGTGAAGGGAGAGATACAAAAGTATCCAGAAGGGCAATTTTTTCACACAAAGGGTGATGAGTGTCTGGAACAAGCTGCCAGAGGTATTACAGAGGTGGGTACAATTTTGTCTTCTAAAAAGCATTTAGATAATTACTTGGGTACGTTGGGTATAGAGGGATATGGGCCAAATGTGGACAATTGGGATTAGCTAAAAAAGTTTAAAAAAAAGGCGGCATGGACAAGTTGGGTTGAAGGGCCTGTTTTTATACTGTAAACCTCTATGCCTCCATTCAAAAATAGGCCAGATAGTTTAACACCTCTTATTAGAAAAATGTTAGAATTAGAATGTTACACATTAGGGTGTAATAGCACAACATTTAGAATTGTATAATATAATCAAACAGAATCAGCCTGACTTCTTGAGGAGAAATCATGGCTGACAAATGTATTAGAATTATTTGAGTTGGTAATGAGCAGGCTAGACAAAGGGGAACAAATAGATGTGATATATTTGGATTTCCAAAACGTTTTGGTAGGGAAATGCACAAAGGCTATTTAATAATTTTGGGGATATATATTAGCATGGATAGAAGATTAGCTAACTGATAGAAGACAGAGACCAGGATTTTACAGTCTCACTCCTGCTGAAATCATAAAATCCTGCCTGAAGTCAGTGATCCTTATCATTGTTTATCCCTCGCTGCTCCAATTCCCGTGGTGGGTGGAATGGGAAAATGCCATCCAAAGAGTCTACAGGGGGATATAGACAAGTTAAGTGAGTGGGTAAAAACTTGGCATTTGGAACATAATATAGGAAAATATGAAGTTATGCACTTTGATAGGAAGAACAAAGACTGTGGTTCTCCATTAAAAATACCACGCGCTACCGACACCAGCAGAAGGTCAAATGTTTCCTGCTGGCAGTTGCAGTGCCTGAGAGGTGGCATTCAATTATATTTCATGGGCAAAGAATTCCAAATTGAAACACGCTGGTCAGCCCAGCTTCACAGCAAGTGGGACACCACTGAGTGGTTATTCATGAATATTTATCCTGATCGGGGCCAGTGCAGTGGGCAGAGATTTGCCTGGTGAGAACTCTGTTTTGGCCCTAACACCCAATTCAACTGGCCAGAAGTGATCCCAGCGACAGCTATTGGCAACAGAGTATTGCCACCAGCAGCACCTCTCCATTCCCCTCCCCCAAAGCAGCTAAATATTATTTTAATAGAGAAATACTGCAGAAAATGGCAACACAGAAGAATTTGGAAATCCTCATACATGAATCTCAAAAAGGTTGCATGCAAGTTCAGCTCATAATGGGGGAGTGAAATGGAATGTTGGTCTTTATTTCAAAGAGAATGAAGTTCAAAAGTAGGGAAGTCTTGCTAAAACTATACAAGGCATTAGCTGGATCATACCTGGATTACTGTGAACGGTTTTGGTTCCTTTATCTGAGGAAAAATATACCGGCATTGGAGGCAGCCCAGAGAAGGTTCAGTTACTCCAGGGTATGGAGGGATTTTCTCATGAGGAGAAGTTGGACCCATACCCATTGTTAAGTTAAGAATGAGAGGTACTCTTATTGAAACATATAGGGTTCTCAGAAGGATTGACACGGTGGATGCTAAGAGATTGTTTCCTCTTGTGGGAGAGTCTAAGACCAGAGAGTATAATCTTAGAATAAGAGAGTCACCCATTTAAGATAAAGCTGAGGAGGAACGTATTCTCTCACAGAATAGTGAATCTATGAAATTCTTTGTAGTAGTGGGCTGTAGAGACTAGGTCATTAATTACGCTCGAAGCTGAGTTTGGTAGATCTTTCATTAATAAAGGAATCAAGGATAAAGGGACGAGGTGGGAGTGTGGAGATGAGGATTATCAAATCAGTCATTATCTAACTGAATAGTGAAATTCAATGGGCTGAATAGTCTTCTACTGTTCCTACATCTTATGGTCTTATGATTATCTTAAAATAGCTTAAATCAGCCTAAGTCAACTGCAGAAGAATCCAATTATACAAAGGCACACATTAACTAGTATGTAAAACCATGACCAATTTAATGTTAATATTAAAGAAAAGTTAATATTTTTGTAGATACTAAGAAGAAAGTGAATTAAGTTCAATATGAACTTGGATAAAAATAGAGAAAATAAATTCCCCATAATTCTAACAACTTGCAGATCCTTGCAAAGTTCACATCAATATTTTTTCAATTAGGAGAATTCCAGTTTTCTATGTAAATTGACCTACAGAGGTTTAACCTGGGAGAATTTAAACCAAAGAAATATATCAGAGCGAGAAAATTACACTAGATGTATTCCTTTTGAATAATGGCAGATCTGGGAATATAAGGTTATTTTAGTCAAGGGCAAACTGCTAAGAATTTAATGACCCATTCACCCTACCAATCTTATACTGACAAGGGAGTGGTGCAGAGGCCATGCTAAAGTACATCTGTGGCTCTATCAGCTCAGTGCTCCCCATGATACTTAGCAGGAAATGAAATACATGCTTCAAAATAATGTTACACCCCCTGATGAAAACGTTCAGGGAAATAATTATTTTCATCTTACACTAGTGCATTGAATGATGGTGGGTGTGCATCGTAACATGCAAGTGCTATTAAAAATGTTATAATTTGCACTTTTCTGTGTCCTAAAAGGATGGCATAGTGGTCAGCACTGTTGCCTCACGGTGTCAGGGACCGTGTTCAATTCCGGCCTCAGATCATTGTCTGTGTGGATGTTCTCCCCATTTCTGCATGAGTTTCCTCCAATTGCTCCAGTTTCCTCCCTCATTCCAAAGTTATGTAGGTTAGGTTGATTGGCCATGCAAAATTTGTGTTGGAGGATTAGTAGGGTAAATGCGTGGGTTTACAGGAATAGGGCCTGGGCGTGATTGTTGTTGATGCAGACTTGATGACCAAATGGCAATATTCTGCACAGCAGGGATTTTGTGCCATTATTCATAGAATCATAGAATTCCTACAGTGCCTACAATTCTCCACAATTCAGAATTGTGCGATAAATGATCTAATATTTAGAGCACACATTCGTTTTTTTATTAATTTTATCAAGCAACATATATTTTGTGAAGGTGGTA
This sequence comes from Sphyrna mokarran, assembly GCA_024679065.1. Taxonomy (NCBI): domain Eukaryota; kingdom Metazoa; phylum Chordata; class Chondrichthyes; order Carcharhiniformes; family Carcharhinidae; genus Sphyrna; species Sphyrna mokarran. The sequence goes on from JAGIQG010000011.1 coordinate 28,699,611, forward strand.
TGAGTTTGGGATGGTACAATAGTGGATTTGCTGACACTGCTGTGTCTGCTTCAAGCTAATGTCCCTGATCCATGGTTTTTAGTTGGGCTGGGGTTCAGAGTGATGGGTGCTGCTAACTCTAACTGGTAACTTTACTTCAAGAGCTACTAAAACTGAATGGTTTCAAGTAGAGTATTGCTGATAGCTGATTTCCTCTCCTGTGACTGTTTTCGCTTCATCTTTCTGAATGTTTGGTGGGATTATATTTGGTTTTGTTTGGTTTGTTTCATTATGTGCAATGATGCCTATCGACCTAAACAAAATCTGACTATATAATAAATTAAGGCTTGGAGTGGTGTCAAAATCTCCTATTGAAATGCATGAAGAGAAAAGCACAACAATGACTTTTTTAGGATTCCAATACTATAATATTTAAAAGCTCGAGTGTCTTACACAATGTTGCTCTAACACTGAAGAAAAAGATCCACTCTTTTGCTAACTGTTATATTTACCCCCAGCATCTGATCAGGATTGTTAGGTGATGCCCGTGTTGGCTAATGTCAGTTAGTTGCATGAGCTGTGCCCATGGCGGATTCTGTTGACACGTTAATATTCAATCATGCATCTCCCCTTGTTTGACCAAGCTTAAAACACCTTTGGTAATATTATTTTACAAAAATAGTTGCGAGCCATTCATCTTTGGGCACACATAACGGAAAAGCACAGTCTGCATAAGAATAATTTCAGTCGGCGACAAATATGTTTGGTGAGATTGAATCTATGTTAGATAGACCATACAGGCAGTTTGACATTTATATGAGAATTTATTTGAATTATTCTTCCGTATCTTATCATGCTGCATTATTATGCCCTTTGGCTAGAATTTTGAAATGTAGGCTGATACCAGGTTTGTTTTTCATGCTTACCTCCTGCACATTCCTTGTCACTCCTTTACCTTATAATCCAAAATGTTCCTCGGTTTTCTTTCAGGGCATTTGTGTTTGTATGCCTTTAGTTTTTTTTTAGCATAGAAAGTATTGTTGGTACCTAACTAGTTTGGGCAGCACAGTGGTTAGCACTGCTGCCTCACAGTGCCAGGGACCCGAGTTGAATTCTCGACTTGGGTCACTGTCTGTGTGGAATTTGCATTTTCTCCCCATGCTGGCATAGTATTCTTCCAGGTGCTTCAGTTTCCTCCCACATGAAAGACATGCTGGTTAGGTGCGTTGGCCATGCTAAATTCTCCCTCAATGTACCCAAAGAGGCACCGGAATGTGGTGACTCAAGGATTTTCATGATAACTTCATCACAGTGTTAATGTAAGCCTACTTGTGACTCTAATAAATAAACTTAAACTTGATTTGCTTTTCATAACACTCAATGATTTGAAAGATACCAGAGATGGGTTTCACTGGCTCAGTGCCCAAAATCTACTGCGGAGACCTTGTAATTTTCTGATTTCCCATCCTGCTACGCTGTCCTGAAGGGGGTCCACCATTGGGTAACTGGAAATCCTGCCTGTTTAGGGTGGAAGCCCTTTTAATGTGAATCGATGTTCTATGGAGCATATCGGAGTCTGATGGCCACAGCTGAGCTCTGGGGTTTAACAAAGAACAAAGAACAAAACAGCACGGGAAACAGGCCCTTCGGCCCAACAAGCCTGCGCCGCCACCCCGATGTTCCCACCTCTACCCGCGATCCCTGTCCATGTTTATAGATCTATGGATTAAAAACAAATTTGAGACAATTTAGGGAGAATTTGTTTTGCCAATTAGCCTAAGAGCACATCTTTGGGATGTGGGAGGAAACCGGAGCACCCGGAGAAAACCCACGCAAGCACGGGGAGAATGCGCAAACTCCCACAGACACAGGCCCAAATCCATGTATCTGCACAGCACAGCGATAGTCACTGAGCTGTCGTGTTGCCCATCAAATGGTCCAGGTCAAGCGTACACTAATGACGTGAAGCACTAGGATACTCTCGAAAAAAATCCAAGAGCAGCCCTCTCACGACCCATCGCGTGTATGCCCCTCGTTAGACAACAAGGTGGACCAAAGCACCTGTAGGATAAAAACAAGTACATCAATATCATCATCTATTTACACACTTCCCAGGGACTCCCAAGGCTCACGATTCCTATTTTAAATCAGTTTGCTATACCCCTCCATTCCCATTCTGTTCATGTGCCCATCTAAGTATTTCTTAAATAACTCCAGAGTACCTGCTTCCACCACTTTATTTGGCAGCACATTTCATACCCCCACCACCCTCTGTGTGAAAAACCTCCCTCTAGCATCCAAATGTAGTGTTATCTGGCTAAAGAAGACCAACAATAAAGTTATGCAAGAAACAGCAGCTTAGAGCTAGGTAATCGAAATGAGGTATCTTGGCATGTATCAGTTTGCTGTGCTGTATGATATCAACAACCTGCTGCTTCCCAGGCATCTGATGCATTGTGAGAGGCATGCCAAACTTGGTAGGACAGCAAAACAACCCTGCAGCCCCAGCTCTGACAGCGCAATGAAAATGAAATTCCACAGTTAAAAGTCTGATACCTTCTAAATTCCCAAACTTAACCAGAGACTGTATGTTGCCTCTTAGTGATCAGATCACTACAATCTGTGAGATAATTCAACACTGTTTAGTTAAAACCGAAGTCAACAAATTCTGCCATGTTTGAGCGAATTTCTGATTTATAAGTATGGTTTTAAAACCTTTACTGTATTCAATTCAACTCAACTCAATTTATTCAGAGAACTATGAAACGTGAGGCTCAGGAAAATAAATTATGACTGGCCAGATGGACTGCCGTACACTCTTCCAATTTGTGCAATCCAGAATCAATGAGCTAAGATATGGTCAGTGCAGAAATGAAATTGGAAAACACAATTACATAAAATTGGTATGTGAAGCCAGGTAAGGAATGAATTAATCATCAGTTCAGCAGTAATAATTTGATGATTTGAGCCAAGAAATTCTGCAATGTTATTAGTGCAAGAATGTTATTTTTTTTCAGACTGAGGGGGAGAATTTAGAATAAGATTCATAGGCCAGAGTACTGACACTTTGAGAATTCTGGCAGGGGTGCAATGGGTGGAAGGTCAAATTGATGCAAGTATTTTTATAACCAGATAGGATGGAATTGCCTGAACTATGCAAAACCCTTTCCTTTAGGTTGGTGTTGTATCTGTAGCCCAAGCTTGTATAAAAGAGGTGTGACTTATCAGCAGGACTGGCCCAACCAATAAGTAATTGATAGCGCATAAACTCTATCCAACATCTCAGCTTTGATTTCAAAATTCGGCATTGTTCCTGTTAAGAAGTGATTCTATAAGGTTGCCTTTCAGTAATTTCAGGGAGGGGGATGTTAATTTTTATCCAGCCATCCTTCATTGTATTCTTGTCATGGAGTTTGCTATTCTTATACATTCCCTTAATGCGAATGCAGGACAACAGAGAGGAACTGACAGAGATTTGCACAAAAAATGTGGAAGACCATCTAACCCAGAGGACTGGAGAATAGCTAATGTTGTACCGTTGTTTAAGAAGGGTAGTAGGGATAACCCTGGAAATTATCAACTGGTGAGTTTGACATCAGTGGTAGGGAAGCTGTTGGAGGGGAATCTTAGAGATAGAATGTATAGGCACTTAGAGCGTTGCGATCTGATTAGGGATACGCAGCATGGCTTTGTTAAAGGGAAGTCGTGCCTTACGAATCTGGTAGAATTTTTTGAGGAGGTGACAAAAACGGTGGACAAAGGGCAAGCCGTTGATATCGTCTATATGGATTTCAGTAAGGCGTTTGATAAAGTCCCTCATGGGAGGTTAGTCAAGAAGGTCAAGGCAAATGGGAAACAAGGACAGGTAGCTAGATGGATAAGTAACTGGCTTGGTAATAGGAGACAGAGAGTAATAGTGGAAGGGTGTTTTTCTAGCTGGACGTCGGTCACTAGTGGTGTGCCACAGGGCTCGGTACTGGGACCTCTTCTATTTGTAATATATATAAATGACTTGGAAGAGGGAGTAAGTGGAGTGATCAGCAAGTTTGCGGACGATACAAAGATGGCTGGACTTGCGGATAGTGAGGAGCATTGTCAGGAATGCAGCAGGACATAGATAGGCTGGTAGCTTGGGCAGACAGATGGCAGATGGAATTCAATCCTGATAAATGCGAGGTGATGTATTTTGGGAGAAAGAATGTAGTGGGGAGGTATATGATAAAGGGTAGACCTATTAAGAGTTTAGAAACACAGAGGGACATGGGGGTGCAGGTGCACAAGTCTCTGAAGGTGGCAGAGCAAGTGGAGAAGGTTGTGAAGAAAGCATATGGTATGTTAGCCTTTATAGGAAGCGGTATAGAGTACAAGAGCTGGCCTTTAATGTTGCAGTTGTATAAAACGTTGGTTAGACCTCATTTGGAATACTGCGTCCAGTTTTGGTCGCCTTACTACCAGAAGGACGTGGAGACTCTGGAGAGAGTGCAGAGGACGTTTACCAGGATGCTGCCTGGTATGGAAGGTCTGAGTTACAAGGAGAGATTAGGCAAATTGGGACTGTTTTCCTTAGAAATACGTAGACTTAGAGAAGATCTGATAGAGCTGTACAGGATTATGAGGGATATAGATTGAGTAAACAGGGTTAAGCTTTTTCCTAGGATGTACTCCAATAGCACAAGGGGTCACGGGCTTAGGGTGAGGGGGGTAAGGTATAATTTGGATGCTAGACGGAGTTTTTTCACACAGAGGGTGGTGGGGGTATGGAATGCGTTGTCAAGTAAAGTGGTGGAGGCAGGTACTCTGGAGTTATTTAAGAAATACTTAGATGGGCACATGAACAGAATGGGAATGGAAGGGTATAGAAAACGGATTTAAAATAGGGATCATGAGCCTTGGGAGTCCCTGGGAAGTTGTAAATAGATGATAATATTGATGTACTTGTTTTTATCCTACAGGTGCTTTGGTCCACCTTGTTGTCTAACAAGGAGCATACAAGTGAGCAAGAGGGCTGCTCTTGGATTTTTTTCGCGAGTATCCTAGTGTTTCATGTCGTTGGTGTACGCTTGACCTGGACCATTTGATGGCCAACACGACAGCTCAGTGACTATCGCTGTGCTATGCAGATACATGGATTTGGGCCTGTGTCTGTGGGAGTTTGCACATTCTCCCCGTGCTTGCGTGGGTTTTCTCCGGGTGCTCCGGTTCCCTCCCACATCCCAAAGATGTGCTCTTAGGCTAATTGGCAAAACAAATTCTCCCTAAATTGTCTCAAATTTGGTTTTTAATCCATAGAACTATAAACATAGACAGGGATCACGGGTAGAGGTGGGAACATCGGGGTGGTGGCGTGGACTCGTTGGGCCGAAGGGCCTATTTCCTGTGCTGTTTTGTTCTTTGTTTTAAGGTCTAAACTTTCACGAAACCACATGATTTCTTGTGAATTTATCCAAAGTAGCCTGCTGAAGAAGATGGCAGTTTGGTACCTTGTTCTTCTATTGCGAGTAAATCTCTACAATTACCTCAGAAACTAAATTTAACCTATTTATTTGCACTAAATTTTATATCACAAGTATTTTCATTACTAGGGAAACACTTTCTTCTCAGAGAATGGTTAGAATCTAAATTACACAACTGCAGAGAGTAGTTGAGGTGAATAGCATAGTTGCATTCAAGGGGAAGGTAAACAGCTCCTTGGGAACTGGAAGAATATATTGGTGGGATAAAGGAATGAGGATGAGAGAAGGATTATTTTGAGCATTAATACCAGAATGTGTTGAATGGCCTGTTTCTGTGCCTTAGACATTTAGACCTGCATTTCCGTAATGATGGAAAGTCTCTCCATTGTTACAAGATTGGTTCTGGAGGTCTAAATCCGATACTGCTCCCAGGGTGCTGTCATGATCCATAACCTTCGCTGTATCCAGTGCCTTCACCTGTTTCATGATATCACGTACAGTGAATCAAATTGGCTGAAGACAGCCATCTGTAATCCTGGAGGCCTCAAGAGGAGGCTGAGTAGCTCTGGAAAAACTTTGAGCCAATTTAGAGAATGTTACTCCCATCCTGATTAATCATACAGAACTGATGCAAAGATTGATTTATCAGTTGAACTGGTTGTGCTCTCAAACAGGAACAGGTGCAAGTTTTAATGTATTAGTATTAGGTCCGATAATGAAATATATGAAAGTAGGGAATGTATGAAGGACAAATAGAACAAGAAAATGACATATGGATGCTTAGCTTCCCATCCTTAGGTGACCCATGAAACTAGCCATATTTAGCTATACATCACACGCCATTCTTCCTGATGTATATCCTGCAGCTGATTCCATCAAATACTTCAGCTACAGAAATACTTGATCTTCTGAAGTCAGTGCATGCAAGATTCTATTTGTCAAATATTTTAAGTAAGATTCTATACCATATGCATCTCAAAAACTGGGTGTCCGTCAAATGTTAAGTGGGTCTTTGTTTCGTATAATAAATGTATGTTCTATGAAAAGTTCAAGAGAGAAAATGAATTGACCCTTACTGGCTTGAAACAAACACCTGAAAGAAAGGAAATCTCTAACACTAAGTGGTTGGATGCAAGTCATCAACTCTGCAATTATTTTTAGAAATTAAACGCATGTATAAAATAATGGAGGGGCATTGCACAATATAATATTTTGTATAGAATTTTGAGGCCTTCAATGTAATTTGTTTTTAGACCTTGATTGTACACTTTGGTATATATTTAAAGTGAGAAAAGTGAATCTGGCAATACAGAATTTGAGTTTGCTGATAAAGACTTATATTGTAACCAAATCATTTCTCACTGTATATTGCAGAAAATCATTGCAGAATTGGACTAAGGCCCCTCATACGCTGTTCTGAATAGTGCCTAGCCTATCTCAATGTATTCTGGAAGTTTAAGATGTCTCAAAAATTATGGGCAACTGGTGAAGCTAGCTAATTCACAGCGCCACTATGCAGTTCATCATTTACCTATCAACCCTATGTTCACTGACCCAGTCTGAGTCCCAGTCAAGCAACGTCTTATTTTAAAATACTCGTCCCTGACTTCAGATTCCTCCATGTCCATGACCTCTCCCCTCCCTATCACTATAAACCTATCCAGACCCACAGCCTTCAGAGGTCTGAGGTCTTCTCATTCTAGTTGCTTGACCACCCCTAATTGCTTGACCACCCTTATCAAATTGCTCCACCTTTGATAACTATGCCTTCAGCTACTTTGACCTGATGGTCTGGAATTCCCTCCCTAAACTTCTATCCCTCTACATCTCTTTCCCTTTTTTACATTGATCCTCAAAACCCACCTCTCTGATCATACTTATGACCATTTGCCATATTATCGCCTATCTGCCCGGTGTCAAATTTTGCTTTGTAATATTCTTGTGAAGCATTTTGTGACATTTTATGACATTACAGGTGCTACATGAATAGAAGTTATTATTGTTAATATAGTTCTCCAAGATATCAAGGTCTTCAGTACATTTTTAAGGATATTTTGGGGTGACAGGTATAGAAGTTCCTTGAATTGTCAGTATCCCCATGCAGCACTATGTTTTGAATATATTTTATTGAAGACACAGGGATTCTATTATGACAGAAAGTTTGCATGAATTACAAAACAATACAGCACCTAGCTACATTTCCAGCAACGTTGTGATATGTACAACCATCTGTAGGTAAATGCCCTGCATGTAGGAATGCTCGGATGAGAGAATTTGCATTTAGATAGTACTTTTCATGTCTCCGGGACATCTCAGTATACTTCATAGCCAATGAATTACTTTTGAAGTGCAGTAACTGCTCAGTAGACAAATGCAATAGTCACTTTGCACAGAGCCAGACCCCACAGTAGTAACTAAGATAAGCAGTCAGTGGAGGCACAGTGGTATACAGTTGAAAGGGAGTGACTCTGGGAACATCTGAGGAGAGAGAATAGGGCCAATATTTCAAGTCTGGATGGCCCTTTGTCAAAACTTCAGGGTCATCCAGACTTGAATTGTTGGTCCATTTCCCTCTCCAGAGACGCTGACAGATCTGTTGAGATTTGTTTTCTGTCTTTTGTCTACAACTCCTGTCTTCAAGCTTGAACTCCCTATGTGAAAGAATTTCTCATTGGACTCTGACTTAGCACCCTGGAAATCACAAGAAATAATACTCATTCCTTGTACGAATGATATGTATGGCTGTTAATCTATTTCTACTTCCACTTTAGGGTGTGTACGTGCATGTGTGTGTCATGCCTGTACATGTGTTCCTCTTTTCCTGGGTTTTGAACATGAAATAAACAAACCCTCTGAGTTTGTCATAACATGGGCTCGCTGCAGGATATTAGTAATTTGGCTTACACAAACTGATGGTTTGGGAAAACATACTACCACATACATTAAAAATAATCCAAAACATTTTCTGCTTACAGTGGTGAGAGGAAATCTGTGCAGTTTGCCTGTCTCCTGTCCATGAGAGATGGACAACAAGAGAAAACTTAACCATCTTTATTTGATGGCCAATGGTATTTATGTCATTAGACTCACACCATTAACATCCTGAGGGTTGCCATTGACCAGAAATATAATTGAAACAGTCACACAAATACCATCACAATCAGAGTCCATCAGAGGTTAGGAATTTGACTGTTAGAACTCATCTCCATACTCCCTAACACTTGTCCATAAGGCATACGTCAGGAGTGTAATGGAAAACTCTCCACTATCCTTGATGTGTGCAGCTCCAAGAACACTCATCACACTCAGCACAATCCAGGGCAAAGCAGTCAGCTTGATTGGCACCCCAATGTTTGAACATCCATTCCCTCCACCACCAATGCAATGGCAGATGCGTGTGCCATCCACAAGATGCATTGCAACAACTCACCAAGGTTCTTTCAACAGCACCTTCCAAACCCCTGATTTCTACCACATAGACAAAGAAGGGGAACATGCACATGAGAACACCATCTGCAAACACCCCCAAAGTAATGAGCCATCCAGACTCAGAGATTTTATTTTTTGTAGGACATAGGTGTTGCTGGCTGGCCAGCATTTATTACCCATCCCTAGTTGCTCTTGAGAAGGCGGTGGTAAATTGCCTTCTTGAAAACAACTGAGTGCCTTGTGTTATGGGCTGTTATGATGGTTTTCTTGAGTACTTAAAACTATGGTTCATCTCAAGTAGCCAAATGAAGTAACAGAGTGGTTTGAAGAGAAACTATAACTATTGGATTCTGAATATCCATTAGTGGATTAGTGAGGTTTTTACTTGCCTCAACTGAGTATTGTTTTCAACTATACTTAGACATTCCAACTGTGTCTACATGTCAGAACATGGGTCACTCCCTTATCCAGTGTGTGATTAAAAGGCCTTCTCTAAGCATAGTAACTTTCTTTCTTTATCTGAAGGTCAAGTATCTGGAACGAGGGACATTAGTTAGCAGATGTGTTTTTCCAACAATTGACAGCAGTTTCATTGTCATCAGGATGTTCTTAATTCCAGATATATTTTATTGAATTCAAATTCGACCATCTGCTGTGACGGGATTTGAAACCCTGGTCCCAGAACATTAGCTAAGTTTCTCGATTAATAGGCTGGGATAATACCATGAGGCCATCGTCTCTCCAAATATATCCCTGTCGCTCCATTGTTACTGTAAAACCCCTGAATCTCCCTTGCTGACAGCACTTTGGTATTATCTTCACAATACAAAATGCAGCTGGCAAAGAAGGCCACTCCTACTACTTTCTAAAAGGTGATTAGGGATGAGCAATAAATGCTGATCTTGCCAGAAACCACATGCCATAACTGAGGATTAAAAAAACCAAGTCTTTCTTCCTTTCTATTTCATCGCAAAATCACAACAAATCTTAAACAGAACTCCCTCTGGGAATAAATAAGTAAAAAATCCCATTACGTTAGACTTTTCTCAGGCAAACCTTACATGTCAGAAGTAGATTTACCTTGATCTTTACACTTATCTGGTGTAATCTCAGATGTTCCTCTTATACCTCCTGAACTCACAAAAAAAAGAAATGGGACACTCAATGGAATAGTTCATGGCACAGTTGTGGTATTACTGAATTACAGTGCAACTGCAAATCAAAAATAAAATCTGACTTCACAATGCCAAAAGTAGACACATAAAAGTAAAGGAAAATGCAAAAATTAACAAACAACAATTGTCTAAGTAAATTCGACAGCAAACATGCACAGTCTTCTTTAATGGCAAACCTTCAAAATAGTTGAAGGGGTCTTCCAGGCAGTGGGGGTTATTTATTTTTTCTGCATTCCTGGGATATGAGTGACACTGACAAAACTAATATGTGATTCCTTTCCTATCAGAATAGTAGAGGCAACTGGATTGCGGAGAATCTGGAATCACATGTAGGCCAGATCGAGTAAGGTTGGCAGATTTGCTTTCCTAAAGAACAAAGAACAAAACAGCACGGGAAACAGGTCCTTCAGCCTAACGAGCCCACGCATCGCCACCTCGATATTCCCACTTCTACCCATGATCCCTGTCATCCCTGTCTATGTTTATAGATCTATTCATTAGAACCAAATTTGAGACAATTTAGGGAGAATTTGTTCTGCCAATTAGCCTAAGAGCACACCTTTGCGATATGGGAGGAAACCGGAGCACCCGGAGAAAACCCACGCAAGCACGGGGAGAATGCGCAAACTCTTACAGACACAGACCCAAATCCATGTATCTGCACAACACAGCAATAGCCACTGAACTGTCGTGTTGCCCATCAAATGGTCCAGGTCAAGCGTACACTAACGACGTGAAGCACTAGGCTACTCTCGAAAAAGCCAAGAGCAGCCCTCTCACGACCCATCACATGTATGCCCCTTGTTAGACAACAAGGTGGACCGAAGTACCTGCAGGATAAAACAAATAATCAATTTCTTCGACAATTTACACATTTCCCAGGGAACTCCCAAGGCTCATGATCCCTATTTTAAATCAGTTCCTACATCTCTCCATTCCTATTCTGTTCATATGCCCATCTAAGTATCTCTTAAATAACTCCAGCGTGCTTGCCTCCACCACTTTACTTGAACATTAGTGAACTGCAGGGGTTTTTTACAACAACCAATGATATTTGTCATGATCACATTACAAAGATTAACTCTCAATTCCAGTTTATTTTTCAATTAATTGAATTCATATCCTGCCAGCCACGTGGGGTGGGGGCAAGGGGGGCACTAGCCTGGGCCTCTGAATTACCAGTCCAGTAACATCACCACCACACTATCATCTCCCCATGAGAAATGAAGAAACATGAGGATATTCCTGGTGTTGGGGTGAACAAGTAACTTAATAACTTGTAATTGAGCATTGTACATAGTTTGGACATGCATTCCTGATTTCTGATGGCACTCACATCACTTCAGGAGACAAATAGGTCTAAAGACTGTGCACTCAGTATCATGAACTCTGTTTGCCCAATTGGCACTGCCTGTTAAACAATGCAGAAGAAACTCTAATGTGCATTTTTTTTCGTAATCCTAGATGGCAGTTTTTGTTCCATGGTAAAGGGAGAAATGTTCGTGCTGCCTTCGAGAGCTATATTGCTAGGTGCTTTTCAAAGAACAACCATCACCATGTAGTTGGGCTTTGAATGCACACAAGTAGGTCATTATTTATTTCCAAGTGCCACAACTGCCTTTTGAAACAATCGTAATTCCAAGATTGTAACAAATTAGCTTTTTGGCTGAGTTGGCGTTTAGGATAACATTCTGAGTCAAGTGCAAGCTTTATCTGCAACAATTACTGTTGCATTGTTGGCTTCTACAGTACAAATAATAGACTAAATACAGTGCAGGGAAAAAAGTCAGGCTGATCTGACTCAATTACTCACTACTCAGCACAAGTGACAACACTTATTTTGCAATATGAAATTGCTTCAAGTGCTATCTTTTGGACCATGCAAGCGTTGCCCTGCAAAGCTGGAAAATAGAAAGCCCTGATGGATTACTGCAGGTGCTGGAGGTGCCTATAATTCTGGGTTGATGAAGTTAATCTAGTAAAACCAGCACTGGCCACGGTTGCCATGGGAACAGCCTGTTTTTATATAAAAAAGGCATGAAAACAGCCAGATAAAATTGGCTGGTTGCTACAGACTGGCAGGTCAGAATTAGAAGGAAATCAGTATGAAGAGATAAGAAGGGAATGTGAAAGCATATGCATGTTATATTAATGAGAGATTTCAATCAACCATATAAAACTTGAGTGCCCATGTAGCTTAGACACAAAAGTGGTAAATGTAATAATTATTGCTTAATGGTCCAGTGTGTCATGAAAGTTACAAAGGGTATCTCATTTCAACGTGTATATTAGTGACCATTTTGTACGGTGAATGTAAAGTACAGGACCCTCGGTGATAATGCCCACCAAATCTGGGAGCTTACATTAACAATTTTCAATGCCAAGTATGCACTTTGGGAAAAAAGATCAACTTCAAGGGAATGAGGAAAAGCTGAAATAGATTGAAGGGAGAGAAGATTTGTTTAATTATATCATAATAAAAAAAAAACACAACAGCAACAGCATTGGGTCAAACGAATTATCAATCAAGATATACTGCTGAGGGTGCAGGAATTTTCTCTGATGGGTTGGATGCCTAACAAAGCTGATGATAGGTTACCACGTGTAAATATCAGCAAGCCAAGCTACTGAGAAATCTACAGCTGTAAAGGTTCTGTTTATCCAAGGTGAAGTGAACTCTCCCATGGCAATTTATTGATTTGCCCAAATCCAGAGAACTGCTTCACAAGTTGTCAGTCGATTAGCATGGCGAGGCAGTGAGACAGGGTGAGAGGCGGAAAATCGAGTCCGTGCCTGGTTACTCAACGCTCCCGGTGTTATCGGCATTGGTTTGCCTTGCACCTGGAAAGGGTTCACCAATGGGGACCAGGCGTGATAGCCTCACTAGGGGGAGCAGAGGCCATTGAAGCCCTCAGATGGTTGAGGGATAGCTGGGCATTGCGCATGATGCATTGGCAGTTTGGCTCTGCCACCCTGGCACTGCCTGCTAGCCACCCCGAAAAGTGCCAAGGGGGCAGTGACTGAGAAACGGTGGAGCCTGACAGGAGGGAGGCATAGCGGCAGACTCTGTAGGACGAGGGGGGTAGAGAAGGTGGGAACCATCACCTGATCAGCGAGGGCAGCAATTAGGAGGTGGGGGGATGATCTGCTGTGTCTGTGATCGGGAGTTGGGAGCAGGGTGATGTCCGAGGTAGCAACCAGAGGGAGGTGGAGGAGGCGATATCCAGGATGGCAATTGGCCAGGGAAGGATGTCCATGGGATTGGCTTGGGAGTAGGGGGAGGAGGGGGATAGAGAGTGACATTGTGCCTGTGCACTGGCGCCCCAAGAGCTTAGCAGCTGGCTTCACAGCCCCACCCCCCTTCTTACTAGTGAGAATTGCACGATGGCTCCTGTTTTGCACAGTGTGCCATAAAGTTTTGTTGTTTACCTTGTTGAAAAGAACGGTAAGAAAGTCTACTGTTTTCTCATCTATTCAACACTTAGAAATATTCTGAGAAAATTCTGTCCGAAGTAGTGCAATGTGGTACCAGCTTGGAGTACTAATAAACATCTTGCTATTTACTTAACTGGGGCAAGCAGTTTTCAGATTGCCATTGTTGCAGGGCTTGTAGCTGAGTTGGAAGCAACTTACCTTAGAAGCATAGACCCCTACAATGCAGAAAGAGGCCCTTTGGCCCATCAAGTAAGCACCGACCACAATCCCACCCATAACATACTCCTACATCCCTATATATTTTACCTGCTAATCCCTCTAACCTTTGCATCTCAGGACACCAAAGGGCAATTTTCCATGGCCAATCAACCAACCCACACATCTTCGGACTGTGGAAGGAAACCAGAGCACCCGGAGGAAACCTACACAGACACGAGGAAAACGTGCAAACTCCAGACTGACAGCGACCCGAGCTGAGAATCAAACCCAGTTCCCTGTGACAGATCCATTCAGATCCTACTGCTGACCCAGACTGACACATTTGACTGGTTCATCGAATGTGGAGACCGAATCAGTGGAGCATATTAACCAAACAGGGTGCCAAATGCGCCCACAAGAGAAGTAGTGAAGAAATCAGAATGAAGCAGTTTACAGTGAAATGAAGAAGCAGATGACAAAAGTTCCAGACCTACCTTCACACTGGTCACCGATCTACTGAAGCTGTACCAGCTGCTTGCTGATGTTCAGTCTGAACTCTGCTAGGACCACTCAGCCCCAGATCACATGAGAGTCTGGATCCAGATGCAACTGCTGAATATAAGATCCTCTTACCATTTCTAATATACACAAATGATCCAGATTCAAAACTCAATGCAAATATGATTCAAGTTGCACTCATTGCATGGTCAGAACAGTGAATGACGAAATTCAGTACAGATGTATAAAAATATTCCTTGCAGGAAGCAGGAAAATAAGTAACTTCTGGAGTGGTGTCTTATCAATGGTGGACTCACCTCCTCACTCTCCCCTGCTCCTGCTGCATCTGAGCCACACTTTGTGAGGTCTGAGGTGATTGGCACCGGTGTGACAATATGCCGGAGAGGTGGGTGTATTCCAGGGATGGAGAGAGGGGGGTGGTCATGTGCCAATTTCATTAATGAGATTGAAATGCAGTCAATCTCATGCGTCCTTTCTGGGCGAGAATGGGCTCAAAATGACTCACATGCTATTCTCAGGATCTACTAATGGCACACAAAAGTTCAGAGAATTCTCCCAGAGTGTTCCAAGTCTCACAGCTCATTAAGTATTTATTTTTATTCCCATGTGGTTTCACATTGCTCCAGTGGCAGATTCCCTCTGATTCCCCAAGCACTGGGAGCTCCATATAAACGGCTCCCAGCTCTTCCAGCACTTGTTCCTCAGTGATTCCAGGGGATAGCAGCCAGAAAGCCACCATTGCATTTTACAGAGGGGCTCTCACCGGACTGATCGATAGAATGGTGCAGAGATGGGACACCTTGTACTCGAGGAAATTACCTTTCAGCGGGGTCATCACCCTCACTACTAATGCAGGAGCAGCCGTGGTGAGTGCAAGTGCACTCCAGAAGAGGACAGGGTAGCAATGTTGGAAGAAGATGAATGATCTTCACTCAGCCAGTATGTCTATGGACCCCCCTCATACCCTGAACCCATTCACTCACTCAGCCACTTTGGCCTCTGCCTACAACAGGCACCAGGTTCCCTCCTCCGTCCCATAATCGTCATGTCCGCCAGTAGCTACTATGCTCCTCACACTCCATATTCAACCCAAGCCGCATGCTTGCCATACCTCATCACTATCTTAAATGTCCATACAGCCATCCACATGCTCCCTGTCTGTGCCACTGCAGGACAAATTAGAGCAGAACAGGCTCTGCCAGCTCGATTCATGTCTAAGCGGTGAACCACAATATGCTGTGAGGAGCAAGCCCTCAAGCTGTGTGGGGAGGAGGAAGAGCATGCCTGTGCTGCCAGTGAAGTGGGGGCAACAAAGAAATGTGAGAATCCTCAACACAAATGCTGTCATTCTTCACGTCACAAGTGAGTAATCAATGTTCCCCGTGTGCGCTCTGTAATGCATTGATGCAATATGCCTTCTGTTACAAACTGACTACCAAAGTAAGCCAGACTATCCTTGCACCCCCCCTCCCTCACATTGGACCCATTGAATTCCAGCAGTTCAGAGGGGGAGTTTTCCAACCCCACTGTGAGAGATCCTACAGAGGGTACATAAGAATAAACCACAATGATATTGGGCTGTGGTCATAACTGGTCAATCTGGTGAAGCAGGGGAGGTTTGCTGTTCTAACATGGTGCCAAATGCCAATAGAGGCCACGGTTTTTACTGATACTGCCTGTTTCTCTTCCACATTTATTTTAACTGAGATCAAATTGTCAACTGAATTAAATTCAGGGATTATTAAGCAGGTTCCTTACTTTCCAGTAATCTAATCAATACCTAATCAATGCTCAAGCCTACAAGGTAAATCTGGGCCCTGCTGTAATGTTAGCCATTCTAATAATAGGAAAGAGAACTGTTCCAACCCAGTAAAAATACATTTATAATTAATAACAGCTTTTTGATCAAAGAGTAAATATCGCTTGAATTGAATTTCTGGATAAAGTAGTGAAGACAAAAATCCTGAAATCCTTTAAAAGATGGTGTGGAAACTTGTATGTTCTGTTACATTATTGCCAGGGAATAAACATTAAAATCTTTGCTATCTCACGGATGTGCTCTGTACTGTCTGTAGAATTCAGAGACATACCAACTTCTGTTCAGCAATATCTCTGAAAGTCGTGAACTGCAAAAACCTCAAAAGGGTAGAAATGCAAGAGAACACCATCACTCCCAATTTACCCGGTGAATCACATACAAAAGCACAGTGGCACAGCGGTTAGCACTGCTGCCTCACAGTTCAGGAACCCCAGGTTTGTTCACTGTCTGTGTGGAGTCTGCATGTTCTCCCCATGTCTACATGGGTTTCCTCCAGGTGCTCCAGTCCAAAAATGTGTGGGTTATGTGCATTAGCCATGCTAAATTCTCCCTTAGTGTACCCAAACAAGTGCCAGAATGTGGCAACTAGGGGATTTTCACAGTAACTTCATTGCAGTGTTAATATAAACCTGCTTGTGATTGTTGTAAATAAACTTAAAATATCTTCCTGACTGAGCTGCATCAATATTGGGGTAAAATATTGGACCTCATCCCTGACATGACAGTTGAAGCATCTCCTCATCTCAGGCTACAGCAACTTAGGAAGGCCCTTCACCATCTTTTAAGGGCCAACTAAGGAACAGCGTTAAATGCTGGCCTTCCCACTGTTGTACATGATAGACTGACTTTAGGTTTGTTTTTAAGTCAATAAGCTAAAACAGACTTAATGAATGTACTTGTAATTATTATCCTCTGGCCTTATAATTGTATTTATTGAAGTTGCATGTGCTAGAATTCACTTTAAAAATAATTCTGCTTACTTAAAGGCAGGGGTAAACACCAATGCAGGAGTGAGAAGCCAAATGTTGTGAAATTGAGTTTGAGAAGATAGAATTTGACTTGCTAAAGATGTAAAAAAGTTGTAAAAATGCCAAGAGGAAGAAAATTGCTCCTTTAAAATGGCTCCTTTAAAAGCTGCTGTTTTGTTTCAGTGCTTGGACGTTTAAAAGTACATCCAGAGTCCAAACAAAACTTTTGTATCAAAAAAATCAAGCAGTAGTCTTGACAAGACAACCTGTTTATTTTCAGCCTGATCAACTTAAAGCAGATATTCAGCTACCAGGAACCTATAAAATTTGAATTTGATGGAGTTGACAACAACAGACCAAACCTACTGTAGGGAAATTGATCTGTCATTTTAGGTATAAAAAAGAGTATGGGTTAGGGGGAGATCAGCTCTCAACTCGGCCAGCTTCAGATACCTCTTAAGAGAGCACACCATCTAATTAGTGAAAAGTGCCAAATCAGAAAAAACTTACTGACAGAGAAATTAACAAAAGAACTTCAAAAGATTCTAAAAGCCACAATCAGGGGGCAACAAGGTTTGGACATGAGCCAAAAGAAAAGTGGAAGAGCATGAAGAAAAGGGGACATGTCCTCTCTCTGTTTGACCACAAAAACCTGGTTGTATTTTTGAGAGTGACTGAATTCTATATTTTATTTGGTTAATGAATGGCATTGTATTTATTTGAACACCTTTTTATTAGAATCTTATTTTATTCAGTATGTTACTTGTTTAGTTAAACTTCCACGTTAGTTAAATAAATAAATTGTTAAGTGTTCATCTTAAAATGAGTGTCAATATTTCTGTTAGTTAACCACTAAACGTTACTGAAGAACAGTTCACATCTTCCCACACACTTTTACCAGATGATGAAGTGGGGTATTCCCCTTTGGGAGATTTGGCGTTCCTTGTAAAAACATGGTCAATCTCTGCGTTACAAGACAACACAAGTTCAAAGGTCACCACCCCGATGTTCCCACCTCTACCCATCATCCCTGTCGATGTTCATAGATCTAGGGAATAAAAACCAAATTTGAGACAATTTAGGGAGAATTTGTTTTGCCAATTAGCCTAAGAGCACATCTTTGGGATGTGGGAGGAAACCGGAGCACCCGGAGAAAACCCACGCAAGCACGGGGAGAATGCGCAAACTCCCACAGACACAGGCCCAAATCCATGTATCTGCACAGCACAGCGATAGCCACTGAGCTGTCGTGTTGCCCATCAAATGGTCCAGGTCAAGCGTACACTAACGACGTGAAGCACTAGGATACTCTCGAAAAAAAATCCAAGAGCAGCCCTCTCACGACCCATCGCGTGTTTGCCCCTTGTTAGACAACAAGGTGGACCAAAGCACCTGTAGGATAAAAACAAGTACATCGATATCATCGTCTATTTACACACTTCCCAGGGACCCCCAAGGCTCATGATCCCTATTTTAAATCAGTTTTCTATACCCCTCCATTCCCATTCTGTTCATGTGCCCATCTAAGTATTTCTTAAATAACTCCAGAGTGCCTGCCTCCACCACTTTACTTGGCAGCGCATTCCATACCCCCACCACCCTCTGTGTGAAAAAACTCCCTCTAGCATCCAAATTATACCTTACCCCCCTCACCCTAAGCCCGTGACCCCTCGTGCTATTCAAGTCCATCCTAGGAAAAAGCTTAACCCTGTTTACTCTATCTATACCCCTCATAATCTTGTACACCTCTATTAGATCTCCTCTAAGTCTACGTCTTTCTAAGGAAAACAGTCCCAATTTGCCTAACGTCTCCTCGTAACTCAGACCTTCCATACCAGGCAGCATCCTGGTAAATCTCCTCTGCGCTCTCTCCACAGTGTCCACGTCCTTCCGGTAGTAAGGCGACCAGAACTGGACGCAGTATTCCAAATGAGGTCTAACCAACGTTTTATACAACTGCAACATTAAAGGCCAGCTCTTGTACTCTATACCCCTTCCTATAAAGGCTAGCATACTATATGCTTTCTTCACAACCTTCTCCACTTGCTCTGCCACCTTCAGAGACTTGTGCACCTGCACCCCCAGGTCCCTCTGCTTTTCTATACTCTTAATAGATTCTTGAGATTCTGAAAAACAGTCCCTTTATATGATCATTAACAGATATGCAGATGCAGGTATGGACTCGGGTAAGCATAGTAAGAAACCTCAAACACCAACTTAAAGTCCAACAGGTTTATTTGGTAGCACATGCTTTCAGAGTGTTGCTCCTTCTTCAGGTTATTGCTGCTAGGCTCCCACCTGCTGAGGGCTGGGAAATTCTGTCTGCTGATCCATGGAGACTCCAAAAGCTTGTGCTACCAAATAAGCCTGTTGGACTTTAATCTGGTGTTGTAAGACTTCTTACTATCTTAATAGCCACAGGGGAGCTAATGTATCTTAGATTGTGCAAAAGTCTAAAAATATTAAATATAAAAATTATATTCTTAACATGCCCCCATCACCAATAAATCACTAGGAACTACTTGCCAGCTCAGAAGGTTGTGAGTTTAAGGATAGAGCTTTGCTGTCCTGTCTATTATGTGAATTGTAATAAGTGGGACAGGACCATGCAAAAGTGCATTGATCTCGGGCAAGATTTTACCGTCTTGGGAAATTCTCAATATTTCTCGTGACAATTTAATGATAAACACAGTTGCAGCAAACTCATAAGTATTTTAAAAGTAATGCATTACCAATCATAAAATGGTTTCAGACCTTTCATGTCATGCTTTTAGTGCGTTAACAAAAATAATTTGCAATATCACTTGAGAAAGTAACCAGGGATTCCAAATATGTCAGCCGTAAAGCAAGTATCAAGAAAATTAACCCTACCCCATTATCCTGACATAAGCTGCATATTATGATTATGGCACTGCATTAAGAGAACCCTTTCTAACTCTCTCAAAGAATCCATCTGCTATATTTTGAATAATTCGAACAAGATGTCATCTGATACAATGCTGACACCACCAGCTGTGAGTTGACATTCTGGTTTAAACATTCTCTCAGGTAGGTTGTTTTCTCTGGAAACATTATGTTGGTTAGCAACACAGCAATAGAATCTGTTTCTTTAGCAGCAGCAAGTTGGTAACCACACAATTAGCAGATGCAAGGCAGATAATTCATCTTGGATCAAAAGAAGCACGATAGGGGATTTTATAGAAATGCTATTAACTTTTTGTCAATGCACCCTCAGACTGAGAGCTTCACTGGCAAGGGCAGCATTTATCATCTATAGCCATTTGCCCTTGAGAAGATGGTAAAGAGGCATCATCGTGAACCGCTGCAACCACATGGTGAAGGTTCTCCTATAGATAGCGAGTTCTAAGATTTTGAGCTAACACATTGAAAGAACAGTTACAAATTTCCAAGTCAAGATAGTATGGATTAAAAGCAATTTGAGCAGGTGTGATGTTCAAATGCAACTGCTGCCATTTTTATTCCATATGATAGAGGCCGCAGGATTGGGAGATGCTGGCAAATAAGTCTTGGTGAGTTACTACAGTGCACCTTGTAGATGGTACACACTGCAGTGACAGTGCACCAATGGTGAGTGTTTAAGATGATTGACAGGGTACCAATCAAGCAGTCTTGAATTGGACTGAGATTTTGAAACTGGAGCTGAATATATCAAAGCAGGAGGAAAGTATTTGATTACAATGCTGACATGTGCTTTGTAGATTCTGGATGAAATTCTGGGCAGTCAGAATATCCAATCTTTAACCTATTTGTGTTGTCACACTAGTTGGACAGGATTTTCTGACAGTTCATGCCAGCTGGATTCTCTGGTCCCGCTGCAATGAACAGAGATTTGGCTGAGCACCAAATTCTCCATCTTTGCTTGCAGCAGCTAGGTGTGAACAACCAATAAGATCTTGCCCTCTATGTATAAGGTCAGATTAAAGATGGAATTTTATGGCCTCACTCGTCCCAAAACCATAAAATCCTGCCCGAAGTCAATGGACCTTATCGTGTTCAGCCCTCATCCACTCCAATTCCTATGGCAGATGGGAGAGTAAAATTCTAGCCAAAGTTTCTAATCAGTGGTGACTCCTCCAAATATATTGATTGTGCAGATTTTGCTGATTGTATTGCCAAGGAATTTAAAGAGAAGGTGACCATTCTCTTGTTTTTTTTCAGTCATTCATGGGACATGAACATCACTGGTTGGCCATCATTTATTGCCCATCCCTAGTTGAGAGTTAAACACATTGCTGTGGCTCTGGAGTCACATGTGGGCCAGATCAGGTAAGGACATCAGATTTCCTTTCCTGAAGGGCATTAGTTAACTAGATGGGTTTTTCTATCAATCAACAATGGCTTCAAGATCATCAGTAGATTCTTAATTCCAGACATGTTTTATTGAATTTAAATTCCATCAAGTGCTGTGGCAGAATACAAACCCCAGTTCCCAGAACATTAGCTGAGTTTCTGGAATAAAATAGTCCAGTGATAATGCCACGAGGCCATCATCTCCCCATCATGAAATCATCATTGGCTGGCAGTGTAGCACAAATGCTACTTATCATTACCAGCCGAAGTCTGTATGTTATCCAGGTCTTGCTGCACGTGGGCATATACAGTAAAGGACATAGCACAGTCATTAGCAAACAAGAAAGAAAGAAAAATGCAACACAGGAACAAGCCCTTTGGCTTTCCAAGTCTGCACTGATCATGATACCCCAATAAAACTAAAATAAAAACCTTCTGCCCTTACGCAGTCTATGTCTCTCTATTTCCTTCCTATTCATGTACCCATCAGATGCCTCTTAAATGTTACTAAAGTGCCTGCTTCCATCACATACACTGGCAGCATGTTCCTGGCACCCATCATTCTCTGGATGAAAAGCTTCTACTTCACATCTCCTTTAAAATTTCTCTCTCTCATCTTGAATTTGTGCCACCTACGTAAGTGACACTTCCACCTTGGGAGAAAGTCTCTGACTATCCACCTGTCAATGCTTCTCATAATTTTATAGACCTTCCCTCAACCTCCATCCTTCCAATGAAAAACAGTCTTAGTTTATTCAACTTCTCCTCATAGCCAATGCCCTGGAGATCAGGCAACATCATGGTGAACCTTCTTTGCACTCTCCAAAGCTTCTATATCACTCTGATAGTGTGGTGACCAGAACTGCACTCAATACTCCAAATGTAGTCTAACCAAAGCTTCATATAGCTGCAACATGATTTCCCAATCTCTGTGCACAATGCCCCATCTGATGAAGCTGTATACCCTCTTAATCATCTTGGCCACCTATGTTGCCACTTTTAGGGAACTCTGGACCTGCACACCCAGATTCCTCTATATATTAATGTTCCTATTGGTTCTGCCATTTACACTTTAATTCACAACAAAATTTGATTCTCCAAAATGAATCACCTCGCATTTGTCCAGAATAAACTCCATGCACCATTTCTATGCGCAAGTCTCCAATCTATCCATATCCTGTTGTATCCTTTGACAATCCCGGTACTGTCAGCAACCCTAGTGATCTTTGTGCCATCCACAAACTTACTAATCAGACACCCTCCCAACATTTTCATAGAACATAGAACATAGAACATTACAGCGCAGAACAGGCCCTTTGGCCTTCGATGTTGCACCAACCAATTAGGAACAAGCAGTGACCCTCTAACCTAAACCATTCCCTTTTCATCCATAAACTTAACTACTAACCTCTTAAACACCACCAAACTTGGCGCATCTACAACTGATGCAGGCAAGGCATTCCATACCCTTACCACCCTCTGGGTAAAGAACCTACCTCTGACATCCGTCCTAAAACCACCACCCCTTAATTTAAAGCTATGTTCCCTCGTGCAAACTTTCTCCATCCTAGGAAAAAGGCTATCACTGTCCACCCTATCTAAACCTCTAATCATCTTATATGTTTCAATAAGGTCTCCTCTTAGCCGCCCTCTTTCTAACGAAAACAACCTCAAATCCCTCAGCCTCTCTTCATAAGACCTGCCCTCCATACCAGGCAACATCCTGGTAAACCTCCTCTGTACCCTCTCCAATGCCTCCACATCTTTCTTATAATGTGGGGACCAGAACTGTAAACAATACTCCAAGTGCGGCCGCACTAGAGTTTTGTACAGTTGCAACATGACGTTGCGGCTCCGAAATTCAATCCCCCTACCAAGAAAAGCTAAGACTCCGTATGCCTTCTTAACAACCTTATCGACTTGATTGCCAACTTTCAGGGATCTATGCACACATACACCAAGATCCCTCTGTTCATCAACACTATTAAGAGTCCTACCATTAGCCCAAGATTCGCTAACACCTCCTCCTTATGAACCTCAATCCTGCCCAGTCTGCAACCTAGTATCGCAGTATTCTCCCTGACAACATTGTCTTTCTCCTGTGTGATTACTGATGAAAAATACTCATTCAGTGTCTCTCCTATCTCCTCAGACTCCACGCACAACTTCCCACTGCTATCTCTGACTGGCCCTAATCTTGCCCTAACCAATCTTTTATTATTTATATACCTGTAAAAAGCTTTAGGATTCTCCTTAATCCTATCCGCCAAAGTCTTCTCGTGTCCTCTTCTGGCTCTTCTTCTTCTTCTTTCCTCCAGATCATTTATATATAGTACAAACAAAAGAAGCCCCAGCGTTGATCCCTATAGAAAACCACTAGCTGCAGATCTCCATTCTGAAAATACCCTTAAAAACATTGACACTTCTGATCTTGTGATGAGAAAAAGTAATTGATGAAGCATGATTGAGGCTAGGAAACTACCCTGATGTCCTGTGGCTGAGATGATTGGCTTCCAAAAAATGGAACCGTCTTCCTTTGTGCAATTATGATCCTTGCCAGTCCATTTCCTATTGACAAAAAATTCCTGATGTCTATTGATATTAATTTTACTCAGGCTTCTGGATGTTACACTGGGTCAAATGATGCCTTCATGTCAAAACTTACATGACATCTCTGAAATTCAACTCTCCTCTCCAAACTTGCAACAAGACTGTAATGAGTTCAGGAACTCAGTGTCCTGGTGGCTTTTTCTGCTCAATCTAGCATAGCCTCACCTCTGGGTGTTATCAATTTCCATAGTCACAAAGACTGCTTGCAATTGCTGCAAGTTGAGCTGATTCATCCCAGTAGCCATCTGGCAGTGTGACTTCACCCTTGTAACTGTCTACTTGGTGTCTGCTTGGAAATCATTGCTAATTATACAGTGTGCATCAAGTTGTATCTCCAGCAATGTGCAAAAGCCCTTTTCATTAAAAGGGCTCAGCTGCTCATAGTGACATGTATAACAATTGTGTCTTCCAGACCTATTCCTTTCTTTTAACTTGTTTGCTAAGATCTCAGGGGAATTTGTCGGATGAACAGAGTGGAAATGATCGAGCTACGCGGGGTTGCATTGCGTTTGTACTTTCCCCAATGTAAATGAGCCTGAATGCGTTTCCTTTCTCCTGTTAACTTTGTGGCCACCAACCATTCCTATTGTTTTATCTTCTTTTTGTGCAATCAGCCGAAGGAGGACATTACAGCAGGGTGACTTACTGCATGACACAGTTCCAATTTCTAAAAGCTCTGCAGTAAATTGATTGTGCTGTGGCTGCTGCTTTTCCAGCTTGTCACATTCACTAGGGCTTCATATGTCACACAGTCAATGATAGGCTGCTTCAGCAACTCAGCCATATAAAGGATTCAATAACTTTAAGTAGCACAGACTTTCAGACATAATACTTGGATGGGATGCCATATCAGTTTGTTAGTTTAATACTGAGTATTGGTAACTCTGCTTTTCCTTTTCAATTTACGTTCTGGCAAGATTTTCTTCTTTCATTTTCTCGTGGATCCAACTTTAGTACAAAGTTTCACAAAGGCTTTGGGTGTGCAATCAGGTGACTTTAATCATTTACTGTAGGATCTAAACTGTGTAAGCGGTACCATCATAGGCTTGGGTGTTAAAATTGCACATGCTCCAGGAGGATGCGAATTAAAACAAGGACACTGCCTCAAATGTGAAATGTCCTGTTTTTTGATGGAAACATCCCCCATCAGATTGCCAGTATTGCTTCTGCAATTTGATTCGATGCCTTATATATTATAAAGGTGCCAATCAGGGATAATTTGATGCCAGCACAGCTAATGATATCAAAAGCGATAGTGCATATATTCTTCAATTTGGAGTTGATGAAGATATGAGCATCGATGTGAAAATTTGGCTTTTTCTGTGTCCTCCGAGATCAGGAAGCTGAACAAGAAAGTAGTTGGAGCTTTGCCCCCTTTCCATCTTTGCTGACTGCGTGCCTTTGCTTTCTGATTTGCATGGGTTGCATACCAAGTTCCAAAATATTATTATAAAGCCATGTAATTCTATTAATTACATAAAAGATTTGTGAAGAGTACTAAAACACAATCATCGCTTGATTACGTTAATAGCTGTGCCTATTATGTTTGTTGACATAGTTGAGTCTGCAAATTACTTGTATAATGTTTATTATGCACCCTCACAACAATTCAAGCAACTGTCAATGGAAAATGAAGACTGAGCTTGTAACTGGGAAGATGAAATTAGCACTGATTTAAGCCTATTCTCTAGAACATAGCTGTCACCTGCAAACCCTGACTCAGATAATGATAAACAGATTTGCGAATTAAAGGGCACCTCTTGCAGCTTTACCTGGCAACATCCAATCTTAATCTCGCACTGTAACTGTTCCTCCATCAACTTAACTTATTGCCTGCGTTGCTGAACCTGCCACCAATAAAGCTTTATTTACGTGGGGCTGAGGTAATTTAAACATGCAGGTCCTTCCGACACAGCCTGCCTTTGCCCATCTGAAAGATCGTCTCGAAGATTTCTCAATGTCAGTGCAGACACACAGTCGCAGGCAGTTTACTTTTATTCTCACAACTAACCCGCGAGCTGGTTGATGGGGGAGAGCTGGGTGTGTGATTGGCCTGTAATCACAATGGGAAAATATAATGGATTATCGGATAGAAAAGGCAAGGAGGCGAATGACAAAATGCCACTTTGGAATGAGCTGGAGATGCAGTATTTTTAAATCACTGTCACCTAGAATAGCCTTCCACTGCCTTTGTTCCAGGCATCAATAATCAAGCATTCCTCCAGGGATGGAACCAGCCAGAGTTGATTTGGTAAGAGAAGAAACCTTGTGAGAAGCTGTCACTGTTTTACATCTGAGCTACCGGAGGAAGGTTTCTTATTTACCACATTGGAACAGAATGCTGCAGTAAAAATAAACCCCCATGGGTTTCAATGTTCGCATCAAGAAATGAGCAGTACAATTGTGTAAGAAATAATATCTTTTGAAGCAGACCATGCCAGCATCATGAATCATCTGCGGTATGCAAAAAGAAAAGGAGATTGTATTTTGACTGTGCAAATTATATATTGAAATCCAAGGGCTGCAACTGGACCTCCTGGTGGTTGAGTGATTCCCGCTGTATTCTGGTTGTCATGTTAACAGCCGGGTGTTGTTCTGTTGCAGACAGGCGAGGGGCGATTAATATTTTAACCGTAAAGCTATTTGGACATCAGTGCAAACTTAACCCTGAGGCACACTACCATAACAACAGCAAAAATGATTTGCAATTATGTGGCACCATCAAAGTGCTAAAATGATAGGGAAGATGACTAAATACATTCACCAAAAGAGGTAATGGGGAACATTTTCTAGCCCCACCCACCGTGGGAACCATTGTGGGCAGGATGGACATTTTAACAGACCATTGAAAGATCCATTGACCTCAGGCAGAAATTTCCAATCTTGGAACAGTCTTGGAGATCCCACCCATTGGGGATGACCTTGAGCCCATGCTTGCCATCCTTGTGAACGCCGATGGATGCTCATGATCCAGAACTCTCAGTTTTCACTGGTGAAGATGCACTTTTGGATCTTCCCCACCCCTCGTTGGCAATGTCACTTGGGCATGAACCTGTTTTACATGAACTTGAATAGATTTAAATGTTATTAATTGCCTCCTTACCAGATAGTGACCCCTGATGTATATTGATGCTATGCCAACATGATGTCAAGTTGGCATGGTTTGTGACAGGTTCACACTGATGTAAATCTGTTGTGGGGTTTCCCCCGGGGGTGCAAAGTTAAGATTAGCCCTTGGAGGAAAGGGTCATGGCCAAGCAATGCCCTGAGAAGTGTGCTCTGGCACATGCCCGTGCTGGCAGTGCCAACCTGGTAGCACCAACTTGTGTAAAGAGGTAGTCCCCAGTGGGAGCCTCATTGGTGGGTTGATTTAGATGTGGTAGTGGCCAGGAGCAGACAGAGGAGCAGGGGATGCCAATGATGATCATATGCGAGCGAGTGGTGATAGAGGTGGGTGCGGGCTCAGATGTTGGGGTGAGTGGATGGAAGGGGAGATTTTTGTTAACATTTAGCCCATTGTTTCTTTTGAAGTGTGCTATGGTGTACAACTCAACTCCTTCAAATTACCAAGCAGGTGTGATTGAACAAGAACGTTTAAAGGATCTGTACTTTTAAATCACCCAGGAACTCCCAAAAAAACAATTTCAGGGTACATTGCAAAGGTTTAAAGCATCATCCTGAGCAGGACAGAAATGGAATGCTGGAGAGGTTTAGGGAGGGAATTCCAGAGCACATAATTGCACAACCACCAATGGTGAAGCAGTGAAAATTAAGGATACCCAAGGATCCAATATTGGAGGAGGTACCTTGGTGGCTTGTTGTACTGGGTGCATTATAGTGATGAGGAAGACCACAATCATAGAGAAATTTGCAAAGAATGGTGAACATTTTAATATTAAATTTTTATTTAACCAGGAGCCAGTGAATGCCAACAAGCACGGAGATGGTATGTAAAGGGGCTGAATGTGAATTAAGTAATGGGCAGCAGAATTTTGGATGAACTTAAATTTACAAAGTGTAAAAGATGGGAGTCCAGGCAGGAGTGCAATGAAAAAGTTAAGTCAGGTGGTTGAGGACTATAGCATTTGGTAAGTGAAAATATGAGATGAAATGAAACCAAGTTTCAGAATTGGAATGAAGTGACCTTTATGATGATGGCACAGACATGTCATTGAAAGCTCAACCTGAGTCACACAGTGCGGCAGGGAGGTTCAGAGCACAGTAAGTTAGAATTTGACAATTTGCTACGGTATTCTTGTGCTTCAGTAGGTACAAGGGTGCCCGTCTAGGCTCTGCCAGACTCTCTAGGAACTTTGAACCTCCTCTGGCTCTTCCCTTCTCCTACTGTGATCACCTCATCCCACTCTCTTACCATGCATCAAGGTGCCTTTTCCATTTTATCCTGGTGGATGTTGCCTCATGCCACACAAAACCTCATTTCCAACTGTTGGCTATTTCACCCCCTCTTCCCACATAATATTGAGGTCTGGGAGATGGAATGGCCTGACCGTCACACCACCAGGGTCAATGGGATTTTCCCCATCCTCCCACCTTGGCTCCGTTCACTTGTACCTTAGTTTGAAAAGTGTTCAAACTACAATAGCTGAGGTCACTGGGGTAAGTTAGAACCCCTGAATGGATGTGTTTCGATCAGGTAATGTTACATTATCTCTCCCTCTAGATTAATACAAAGCTGTACACATACAGAAAGTTTGAATGCAGAATTTTAAATCAGATGTTACACATAACAGAGTAAGCAAGTAAACTGAATCATGTGATATTGCATTTCTTGTGATGCTATCCATTTTAACATGAATATACAATCAAATGGTTACATTTTACATCTGAATAAATACACTATCACAGCAGATAAGATATGAACATTTTAGAAATGTCTAAACCAGATCACAAACTGCTTTCAGTCTGCGCACTTTTTGTTTCATGAATATACTGAAACTATATTTCTAATCTAATTTCCAGCTTTAATCCTGGTTGCTCTCATTTCCTAAGCCTCAAAAAACCCAAAAGCTAAAGGTTGGCTTTCCAGAGGCTCAGGAAACCACAGCAACCAGCTAAAAGGAGGCAAAGACTGCTTTGTGGGAGAGGTAAGTGTTTCCTGCCAGCACATCCAGATTATCTGCTTCCCTGGAAACTCTGCAACCTATCCCCAAGCATTGCATCAGAATTGCATATTGCTACCCTTCTCGGGATCGGACATCAGACACTCTTCCAGAACGGGGGATTGGCCCACTGCCACTCTCAGCCAGGAACAATAGCCAATGCTTCCGTCAAGACCCAAGAAACCTATACAATAGCCAGCAGGCTTTGTTCCTGTTCTCGGGTAGTGATATCCTGGGACATCACCTGCTTACAGAGAGCCAAGTCTTCCAGTTGGGCTGGCTTCCAGATAGAGGATAGACACGTGCCATATTTTTAATATATGTGGGTATGGTCTATCAGGTCATCCAAGGGGTTTCAGGCATAATTTAGCCAGTACTAATTGGCTGAACCAGTCCAGGCTGTCTTCATCCAGTGCAATGGCAATAAGGAAAATTTCCTCTGTGCATCACACATCTACAGAATGCATACCAAAGAGTTAAAACTTTACAGTGTGCATCTGCTAGGGTCACCCGGTTTCACCTAAAGCCAGTGAAAGTTTGGCCAGACCATCGAACCTACCACGATGGTCCCACCTTGACGGGGCTGGAAAATCTCTGCCTTCAGTTAAGAATGTGAAATTGATAGATCATTAGATCATAATCAGCAGCATCAAAGGGAAAGCAGCCTCTTCTCAATGGAAATTGTTTTTTATTATTACTTATATGAAAATTTTGTTAATTAGCCTAGTTTCAAATCAATTCTGGGCTGAGTGACAGGTCACTCAGTTCTCTCTAATCGAGTGTCCTTCTTTTGATAACAAAACCCTAGCTGACTATCATATCCACAGATCTCTGAAGGTTACCACTCAAGTGGACAGAGCCGTGAAGAAGGCTTATAATGTCTTAGCGTTTATTAACAGGGGGTTTGAGTTTAAGAGCTGTGGGTTATGCTGCAACTATACCGGACTTTGGTGAGATCACATTTGGAATATTGTGTGTGGTTCTGGTCACTTCACTATAAGAAGGATGTGGAAGCATTGGAGAGTGTGCAAAGGATGCTGCCTGGTTTGGAGGGTAAGTCTTATGAGGAAAGGTTGGGGGAGCTGGAGCTTTTCTCTTTACTGCAGAGGAGGATGAGAGGTGACTTAATAGAGGTGCACAAGATGAAGAGAGGGATAGATAGAGTGGATGTGCAGAGTCTATTTCCTTGGGTGGATGTAGCTGTTACTAAGGGATGTAACTACCAGATTCATGGTAGGAGATATAGGAGGGATGTCCGAGGTAGATTCTTCACTCAGAGAGTGGTTGGGATGTGGAATAGACTGCCTGCTGTGATAGAGGAGTCGGACACTTCAGGAACTTTCAAGCGGTTGTTGGATAGGCACATGGAGCACACCAGAATGATAGGGAGTAGGATAGCTAGATCCTGGGATTGGACATAGCTCGGCACAACATTGAGGGCCGAAGGGCCTGTATTGTGCTCTTCTATGTTCTATGACTAGAGGTGCAGTGACCAAAGGATGAGATTTAGCCCTGGTAACAGCGTTTGTATTTCTGATCTACAGGGCCTCATAAGGCATTAAGATTTCAGATGCAAACAAATAGCACATCAAATAATTATTTTGATCAATCTTGCCAAATTGATTAAGAGTTTGATGAGAAAATTTTCCTTACAACCATAGCACCGTATGAGGATAACATGGACTGGTTCAGCCTAATTAGTACCAGCCAAATTATGCTGAAAACCCCTTGGGTGACCTGATACATCATAACTACATGTATTGAAAATGTCTATTAATAACTTTAAGAGCATTAATTTGCATAGCTTAGAAATCATAGAATCATACAGTGCAGAAAGAGGCCTTTTGGCCCATCGAATCTGTACTGGCCACAATTCCTCTAACCTACGCATCTCAGGACACTAAGGGACAATTTTTAGCATGGCCAATCAATCTTACCCACACATCTTTGGACTGTGGGAGGATTCCGGAGCACCCGGAGGAAACCCACACAGACACAAGGAGAATGTGCAAACTCCACACAGACAATGATTTGAGCTGGGAATTGAACCCAGGTCCCTGGAGCTGTGAAGCAGCAGTGTTAACCACTGTGCTACCGTGACTCCCCTTATTAGTTATACCAAACCTAACATATGGATGGCTTCAATATGCGCACAAATGACACCAATAAAAATGTTCTCATAGGATTATAAAAAAGCAGCAAAGAAAACCTTTGGCTTCTTCATGAAGTGACTTCACTTTATGAACAACATCTGGTTATTTCCAAAATGCAGCTCGATTACTGCATTTTGAAAACAATGAAGTTTTATTGCCTCTTGTGTGCTCAGGTTATTATTTTTCTTTACCTTTGCGCGCAGAGAGAATGGATACCCCCCGATGTTTTTGAAGAAGCTCAGCAAGCACTCGATAGCGTGCCAGCATGTAGAAAAAGAAACACTGTACAGTACCTGGACAGAAACTCCACAGGAGGTGTGGCAGGAAGAAGTGGGAAAGAGGAGGGAGGTGGGAAGGAATGAGTTACGATTCAGGAGAAGTATCTTCCTCTATTTGGATTGAATTTGAGACCGGGAACATATCCATATTCCGTTGCTGATGAACTAAAGTACAGAGGGAGGATGGGCAATGTGGAGATGGAAACATATTGGCCAAAATTATACTGCAGTTTCCCCACCCCCCCCCCACAACTACCGGAATCAAAGCAGGCAAAGGGGTGGACAATGGAAAGGTCCGTTGACCTTGGGCGGGATTTTACAGATTTGTGACGAGCAAGGCCTAATGGGGAAGGAGGTGGCTGCCTGACTGAAGATTCTTACAGTGCGCAATGTAGAAATACATTTCCAGCCCAGACTTTCCCCCAATCCCCACAGCCCCAAACACATTTTTATTTGCAGTGTTTAATCTGGAAGAAGTCGTGATTTATTTTGCACTGTAATCTGAACATTTAAAATATTTATGAATGAAGAAATTATTTATAAATCCCTAAATTAAGCTATGGATTTGCATTGTTTCATGCAAAACCAATTCATTGAGTTGCATGCCAGCAATTATCGACTCATTGGCTATTAAAGTTCATAAAATTGAAATTATTTTTGAGGCTGGTTGCTCACCAGTGGTATAATACACAGTGATTCAACACAGCATAGAAATAACTTGAATCCTTCAGCATAAAAAAATAGAAAATGCTTAAAATGCGCAGAAGCTCCATCTGTTCTTAAGAGGGGAAAGAAGGCAAAGGGCCGTGATTTCCTGGCCCCACTGTAGTGGGACACACTACTGGGGTTACAAGGGCCAGCCAAAAATCTATTGACTTTCAATGGAATTGCACAGTGGCCAACAAGCACTAGAAAATCCCACCTGGATCGAGACTCTAACTTTATAATAGATTTAGACAATTCCAGGGTGATAACTGGCAGAATTTCATCCAGAAAAGGTAGTGAAAGTCTCTCAAATACTGTTCTCGAAATAGCTGTTGACATTAGGCAAGTTGCAAATTGATTTTTGTTAGACGTGAGAATGTATGGTTATCAAACTGAACATTGAAATAGAAATAAAATGCAGATAAGCCATGATATAATTAAATTAGGAACAGCACAGTGATACAGTGGTTAGCACTGCTGCCTCACGGCGCCAGGAACCCAGCTTCAATTCCGGCCTTGGGTCACCTTGGGTTCAATTCTGGCCAGGTGCTCCAGTTTCCTCCCACATTCCAAAGCTTTGATGGTTTGGTTGATTGGCAATGCTAAATTGTCCCTCGTATCAGGGGATTAGCAGGATAAATATATGGGGTTATGGGAATAGGGCCTGAGTGGGATTGTGTTTGGTGTAGACGCAATGGGCCAAATGGCCTCCTTCTGCACTGTAGGGATCCTATGAACAGTGGAATAGGCTAAAGAACATTCTCCTTCTGTTCCTGCATGGAGAGAACAGTGTCTCTCCATAAACTGCTGATAGACTCACAGTACATTTATACAA
Source organism: Sphyrna mokarran (assembly GCA_024679065.1). Classification (NCBI taxonomy): domain Eukaryota; kingdom Metazoa; phylum Chordata; class Chondrichthyes; order Carcharhiniformes; family Carcharhinidae; genus Sphyrna; species Sphyrna mokarran. Next base: position 28,732,598 of record JAGIQG010000011.1, read on the forward strand.
CTCTATTTGTTTAGTTTGATTCACAGTATTATTTTCTTTGAACATTTTGCAATCATTTGGCATTCAAAATGTGTTCTGCATCACAAGTTTGTGCAACAAATATTTATTTTTCCAGCTTGATTTTAAGAATTCTCTCACAGTTACCCCCACGTTTGCCATGCATCACAATGAACATGTCTAATGGATCAGAAAGAATTCTTCATGTAGTGCCACAATTACATGAAACACGAGACAGAAACATCCTTCCTGACCCCTAGTGATTTGCCATGTTACTCATCCTGTTCTCGTAGATTTGACTAAGTGTCCTTGTTTAGTAGCGATGGGGGTAGGAGGCACAGATGGAGCCTGTCAGTAAACGTTGTTAATCCAACAAGTCACACTGTTAGATAAACATTGCACCTGATACTATCACTTCTCCACTCCACAGTGCTGGCATCTCCTCTTGTACAACAGCAGCCTTTCCAGGATGTGGCCTGACGCTGTTAACTATGACCTTAATTGTTGGAATATCAAGTAACCAGCACGCATGATTTATAAAATCTTTTCTCACTTTGGGGGAAACTTTCACAAAAGCATATTAATATAAGTAGTTTCAGATCCTGTTCTGTCTGCAAGGCAGTTGGATCAAACATTGTGTACGAGTACATGGGTTGGATTTATACTAACCTGATCTGCCAGGAGAGTTTGCGGGAGGGTGGGGGATGGTACATGAGGAATCCAAAAATAATACTTACTTCACAGCGGGCATGTGACGTGAATGGACTGGGCATTAACCCGATTGACAAGACCTGGTTTTCAGTGGAGATCACAGGATCACAAATGTCCGTACACTGGTGGGTGGGCATGGTGGACAGTGGGATGGATCCTAGGAAGGGGGGGGAGTCCAGAGACTTCAAAGGGAAGGTTGTGGGGATCAGCAACTTGGAGAAAGAACTGGGGAGGAGCAACTGAATAATTCAGGGGTTGGGGATGGGGGGGTAGGTGGGGTATATGGGGACATGTATGACATGCATCCCACACCATCCACCCAGAAATAAGTGTAGTATCCACATGCTCCGTGCTGGCCCACACTGCAGCTCTCAAACTCCAGAACAAATTGATCAGGAGCAAGTGTGATCGCCATCCCTCACTGGGGACGTTGTCCAGACTATTGGATTGTCCAACAGCTCCATAAATTCCTGCAACGCTTGGACGGCATGTGTGGCCATTGATGAAGGTGAATCTTCATTGCAGATGAAGAAAAAGCTTTTGGTGCTAGAGGTTTGGATAGATTAGGGAGAGAGACATGGGTAGCTATAAGGATGGAGAGTTGGCAGGGAGGAAGACTGAGTGTTCAACCTTAATGAGTTAAGGTTGACAAACAGCAACTTTGGAAGAGTGACTCCACCACCCCCAACCCTCTTCCTTCCCACTTTTTAAGCTTTTCAGTGAAAAAATCGGGCTCCTCTTTCTTGCCCAACTGCCCAGGCTAAACATTTAAGGTGTGGGTAGTGTATTAAAAGGGTCAATAGTTTTGATGACAAGCCTAATTGGCCCTAAGTGATTATTCACTTAAATATGGTAGGTGGGTTCCTGATTTTAGTCTCTGCCAGGTAAATGATGAGGTGAACAGGAAGGTGGTGGGGTGGGTGCCTGTCTCAGTGCCCCTCTACTGGGAAACACACCCAGCAGTGGAACATAAAATTCAGCCTAAGGTTAGAAGCCTAACATGGACTTTCATGGGAAGGTCAGAAGGATAAGGGGACATCTCATTGTTGAGGGTTGTCCAGATAAGCAAGTTAGATGCAGCATGAAGTGAAAAGGCCCTTAGTGGGTCTGAATTAAACTGCTTGGCTCCCTGAAGCCTGGGAAACTTGGTTGCTCCCAATTAAAATTCAAACATTGAATAACGATAAAGATTGCAATCTTGTTATAATACTTAAAATGTCAATCCATTTTCTTGAAACAGGTGAGTCCATTGCCTACTACCCCATCTCTGTTCAATTCTCAAATTAGAAACAGATTTCAATCGCAACATGGGTTTTTAATACTTTAACTTTCCACCCAACACAAACTTGCCCTTTTTCCTGAGCTTCCCTCCACACATACACACTGACCTGCTGAGCTTTTCCAGCTTGTTGTTACTTTTTTTTCATTTTCCAGCTCCCAAAGTAGGTTTTTGCTTTTGCTCTGGTCCTCTTACTTCAGTCAAAGCACCTTCTTGATATTTATTGGATTTTCTCTACATTTTTGTCTTGTGCCCATTAATGAAAGAACTTTTTCCTCAAATTCTACAAAAATAAAATTTGGTGACTGTTGTATTATCCAAATCTTATATTGTTGCATTAAAATATTTTTCTTGTAACGGACATCACGGGCTACAGTTTTGATGGTGTTGCCCTATTTGTTGTAAACCAGTCACCTAGTTGTTCAATATGGTGTGTGGAGTGTATACATTCCTCACACATGGAAGTATTCCTTATACCAGAATGGGAAAAGTAGGAGAAGAGGCAATGAGAGCTCATAGCAGAAGCAAGTGTGAAGCACTTCACAAATTGAGATAGAAGATTTAATGTAAACTCTTTTCAAAAATATATTCATTCATGAAATGTGAGATGGGATTTGCCCCGGAACCTTCCTGGGCCAGTACAAAGGGCACCTCTCATTGCCTCTGACCTCCCAGGAGGGTCCCAATGGCCTCTGTCCCCCACTAGCGGAGTCAGGATGGCTGTTCCCCATTAGTGAAGAGCAGTTGTAAACCCCACTGGAGGTTATAGCTCCCAGCAATGGGGTGGGAGAATGGAGCCGGAAAATTCTAATTTCAACATGATATTCAGCTTGGCACCAATTTCTGGTGGTTTGCTAGACTCGAATCTTGCAAAAGGCCGGTGTCTCCCAGCTGCGATGCCTCTGTCAAGGCCAGAATTAATCACTGATTCCTAAGTGCCCCTGAAAAGAGGTGGTAAGCCGTCTTCTTTAACCACTGCAGTCCATGTGGTGAATACTGCTGTTAGGTGGGGAGCACCAGTAGTTTGACCAGCAATGGTGAAGGAATATCACTATATTCGAATCAGGGCTGCATATAGCTTGCTGGTACAGTGTTTTAATGGCTAGCACTGCGTGCTCACAGTGCCAGCGACCCGGGCTCTATTCTGGCCTTAGATGTCTGTGTGGAATTCGTATGCTCTGTCTGCCTGTGTGGGTCTTCTCTGGATGTTCCGGTTTCCTCCCACAGTTCAGAGATGTGTGTGTTAGATGGATTGTAGACCAAGGTAAGATGCCGATGAGATGGCTGAGTGGCCTTTTTCTGTACTGCAGGGATTCTATGTCATTAAAGGAAGGGAATGTGGGCTTTGTGGTGTGCCTGCAGCCATTTTTCTATTAAGTAGTAGTGATTGCAGATTTAGAAGGGGCTGTCCGACAGGATTTTTGATGGGTTTGAAACACCCTTTGTGAAGCTGACAAGCCAACTCCATTCAGAAAGATAAGATATACAGGCAGCTTTATCAAGAGTCACTAAAGGGACTACTGTAGACCGCAATCAGGACAGCAAATCGATTTACCTGAAGGAGAGGAGCAGGTTTGCTCCTTTCTGCTCAGCTCTCTCCAGATCTCTCTTCCTCTCTCGCCATTGTTCTCTCTTCTTCCAAGTACTTTGCCCCTCTCTCCTGCTTGTCCCTTTAGAATCATCCAATCGTAGAATCTCTACAGTGTACAAAGAGACCATTCAGCCCATCGACAACAATCCCACCCAGGCCCTATCCCTGTAACCCTGCTAAATTCCCTGACACTAAGGGGTAATTGAGCACGGCCAATCCATCTAATCTGCAAATCTTTGGAGTGTGGGAGGAAACCAGAGCATCAAGAGCACACCTCTTGATACCCCACTTTCTCTCAATCAGTCCTCCTCTCTCCCAAGACCTACAGAAAAGCTATAGTGGGGGTAGCCTGTAACTCTAAATCAAATTGCCAGCAAGTAACAATGGGGACAAACAGCAAATGCCTGTCAAATGATTTGATTTGATATTTTTATTGCCACATGTATTAGTATGCAGTGAAAAATACTGTTTCTTGTGTACTAAACCGACAAAGCATACCATACATAGAGAAGGAAAGGGGTGTAGAATGTAGTGTTACAGTCATAGCTAGGGCATAGAGAAAGATCAACTTAATGTGAGGTAGGCTCATTCAAAAGTCTGATGGGAGCAAGGAAGAAGCTATTCTTGAGTCGGTTTGTCCATGTCCTCAGACTTCTGTAACTTTTCTGATGAAAGAAGGGGGAAAAGAGGCCAGGCTGAGCGGTGTCGTTGATTACGCTGGCTGCTATTCCAAGGCAGCAGGAGTGTAGACAGTGTTAGTGGATGGAAAACTGGTTTGAGTGATGGATTGGACTTCATTCACAACCCTTTGTAGTTTACTGCAGTCATGGACAGTGCAGGAGCCATATCAAGCTGTGATAAAACCAGAAAGAATGTTTTCTATGGTGCATCTGTAGAAGTTAGTGAGAGTTGTAGAGGACATACCAAATTTCCTTAGTCTCCTGAAAAAAATAGAGGCATTGTTGCCTCTCTTAATTATAGCGTCAGCATGGAGGGACCAGAACAGGTTGTTGGTGATCCGGTCACAAAAAGTTTGAAGCTCTCGACCATTTCTATTTCGTCCCCGCTGATGTAGACAGGGACATGTCCTCCACTCTGCTTCCTAAAGTCGATGACTAGTTTCTTTGTTTTGTTGACATTAAGGGATAGATTATTGTCGTTGCACCAGTTCACCAGATTCTCTATCTCTTTCCTGTACTGTCTCACTTTGTTTGAGATCTGACCCACAATCGTGGTATAATTAGCATTGGGTTGCAGGGGAATTTGGCCATACAGCCAGAGGTGAAAAACAGTACAGTAAGCGGCTGAGGACACAGCCTTGTGGAGAGCACTGATGTTGAGGATGATCGTAGAGGAGGTGTTGTTTCCTATCCTTACTGTCTGCCGTCTGTGGGTTAGGAAGTCGAGGATCCAATTGCGGTGGGAAGAACCAACTCCCATGCCAGGAAGTTTGGAAATGAGTCTCTTCGGAGCAATATGTTAAAGGCTGAACTGTAGTTTATGAATATGAATGAAGCCCAGCATTAGCTGAGTTTCAATTTTACCAAATGCAGGGATTGTTTCCTATATCTAGTTAGTAACACCAGGTTTAAGTCCAACCGATTTATTTGATAGCAAGCTCCAAGCTTTCAGGGGTTTGCCCCTTCGTCAGGTGATCAAATAAATTGGTTGGACTTAAACCTCGTGTTGTCAAATTCTTACTGTGTTTACGCCAGTCCAACGCCGGCATCTCCACCTCCTAGTTAGCAACAACACAGATGGCACAAAACAATTTCTAGAATTGTCTCTTTGGACTTGCAGTAATAGATAAGAGGTCATTTTAACCTTCTTTGTATAATCGCTGAAATAATGACTTGACTGAAAGCCCCAGCACCTACTCATAAGCCACCTCTAACACCTTCTTGTGGCATTTTAAAATTCTGCATTAGCAGCCTGCTAAATTTGGCTTTGTGTCGCTGTAGGAGTATTCACTTCCCTCGCAGAGATTTCTAACAACATGATTTCATTCCCACAAGACTGACACACTGAGAAAGATGAGTAAAGCAGTACATTTGACATTCCACATAATGGAATTGGGTTCCATGTCAGAGTGCCTAGAGGTCAGAGAGTAGTTCTGATATTAATTTCTCCAGTTTTATGTCTGTGTTAATGCGATTAGAAGCAGATCAGATTGTCTTTTGGTATACGATTATTGCTGCCTGCTCATAACCAGCTCTTACAGTGTCGCTTGATTGCAGAGCATTGACAGGATTCAGTGCTGGGGCCATTTCAGGGCACCAATTAAAGAATTGTGAAGGGCAAATCCATGCCAACTGCCGAGTAAAGTATGCCGGTCAATAGATTTTTCCAACTAATGACAACAAGCAACATCACCTTAAAATAGCACTTGAACATATCTCTACTCTTGCAGCGTTATTAAATCAACCAATTGAATGTGAAATGCCTGTAATAGTCAGAGCAAAGCACAGCAGATGTTAATTTAGCAAAGACATGTCAAGTAGACTGCATGGTTAGAAGTTTGCCGGAGAGAATCATAGAGTATCTACAGTGCAGAAGGAGGCCATTCAGCCCACTGAGTCCATGCCAACTCTCCAAATGAACTGCCTGCTCAGGTCAATGATCGTGTGGGACTTGGCAATTTTACTTTTTGACTAGTGCTATCAGAATTACATGGAAATAGCAACTTCAATTCTGGATAACTTAGCAAACTAGTTATTGTTTATCTTTTATGTATACCCTAAATGGTCTGACTTTAGTTACAGCATGAGGTGGAGTGGTAAGGCTGTAAGCAGGAGTTAGGCTCACCAACCCCCAGAAAGAATTTGGAGGCAGCTATTGGGTCTGCCTGGTGTCCTGGTTGTCTGTTATAAAGACCCATCTCAGTGCTACGGGACTTCATCTTCATTATTCAATAAACTATTGAGGTGATCTTACCAGAATTTGGCAGGGTTCTGGCAAGAAAAATGGAACTAATCATGTTGATGGCTCCAGCATAATTTCTGACTGAATCGTGAGCCTCACTGACAAAAGATTTTATGGCCATGAGAATCACACCACTCTTTCTGAGGCCTTCTCCTTATTCACCCGCCAGTTGATAATGGTATTCCCATTGACGGTGAACATGGATCAAGATCCTGCCCAGCAAAATCAAAAACAGCCCTCATCCCTCCCGCTCCCTCAATGCCCGCCCCCTACATAACCCATGTCCAAATCTTGCCACCTCATGCCCATCACCAATCCCAATGGCACCCATGCCTTCCATGTCAACCTGAGTCCTTCTTTCCATCCCATAGCACCTCATACTCTCCATGCTATCCTAAGCCCTGACCCAGTCCCTCATGGCATTTTATAGTTGCCATGCCAACTTGGTGAGACTCATGCCAGCTTATACCCTTTGCCCTTACACCTTCCATACCATTTCACCCAGTATCCACCATGCTGAGTTCTCAGGAGCCATGGTGAGATGAATTAAAATAAAGTTCTAATTGTTTTTATTATGTATGCACCTCTCAACTTATGGTCCCTAAAGAGCCATGAGGTAGGCTTGGTAACTTGAATACTGGAGAACACTTTATTGTAAGGGTGCACTGTTCCATAATCAGATCCAAGATTGCTTAACAGGTCCCGCATTAGGAGGAGCTAAAGTTCCAGGGGTCATCTGACACACACTCTTAAAGAGGCAGTACACACCCCAAATCCCAACATACATTATACACATATATTACAGGTTTTGAAACCAAAGTTAATCTTTCTAGCATCCTACCAATTTTGCAGAACTTCCTTTCACCAGTAGTCAGGCACAACATGTGGCATTCATTTAAATAAAAATAAGAAAAATAATAAAAATGAACTTTGTTTTCCATCATTATGTCAACACTTATAAAATGCCATTTTAAATTGAAATACTGTGTATTCGATTATAATTTAGATTTGTTTAATCTGTAACTTTTGGAAGATGCTGCATTATTGTCATTAATATGTTAGATGTTTTCTTAGCATTCCAAGAAATAATAGCTAAACCCATGAATTTAAAAGAGGGCCTCATATTGGCAAGTCAATTTTTGGAAGCTGAATAGTTCGGGGAGGATGTCAGGATTGAGCTAGGAACTGCAGTAAGTTTGTCAAAGGTGATAGGCAAATTTGCATTTATTATTCCCATTTTTGTTTCTCTTGTTCTGTTGTGTGTGTTGCTGATTTATAGTTCAATTTCTTTGAAAGAAATAAGTTGCAAGATCAAGACAAATCTTAACATTTGTACAGACATGCTGGGTAGGTGCATTGGCCATGCTAAATTCTCTCTCAGTGACCCCAAACAGGCTGTGGAGTGTGGCGACTAATGGATTTTCACAGTAACTTCATTGCAGTGTTAATGTAAGCCTACTTATGACAATAATAAATAAACTTAAACTTAAGAGGCAACAAAATGCAAAAGCAAGTGCAATATATTGAAATATTTTAAAAACAGCTATGTCTCAACATCCATTCTAATCTCAATAACTTAAATAACTCTGCCCCATTTTGCACAATACACATCCACCTACTTCATAAATTCTGCAAGTATATAATGCACATAGTAAAGCCATATGATCATAGGCAATTCAAACATAATCCACTTCTTCCACAGGCAGTAGTACAGAAACTAATTCTGATTTGACCTGGTTCAGAGCACCATTTCAGTTCTGACAGTCACCCTCATAGAATAGTTTGTTTAACTTCAATATGACAATGCAGAAGGAATACTTTTAATCGTAGATCTAGTTGTGAAAATGCGATTCATAATTGTAAACAAGCATTACATCCTTTATATGGTTCAAACAAAAGTATGCACAATAACCAAAATAAGTGAAATAAAAAACAAATACTGCAGATGCTGGGGAAAATCTGAAGCAGAATTAGAATTTGCTGGAAATAACCAGCCAGTTATCTGAAGTTATCCATCTGAAGCATTGACTTTGTTTCTCTCTCCTGAGGTGTCACCTGATGCACTGAGTACTTCGAGTATTACCTGTTTTTATTAAAAACTAGACATTTTTTTCATTAAATTTGGATGAAAAGTAATATTTCTGAGTTAATGTGTGATTTCAATCTTCTATATTTGGCTCATTTCATTAAATGTTACATTCTAATGTTGCACAGATATGCTGAGGGGGGAAAATGTGTTCTTTGTTGGTGAGGATGTCTCAGTGTTTATACTTTTCACATAGACAGGGAAAGACAAGGGATCAATGTTCTGAGATGGTCCTTCTATCTTGAACTCTAAGCGTGAGACATGGTGCCCAGATAAACTGTAGACATAGTCTGATATCTGCCAACCATGTGTTTGTTAATGCTGCTTCGAAACAGGTTACAAAGTAGGCATGTGGTCCCCGGGCACATGCCAGCCCATGAACGTTACTTCATGGATGAGCTTGTGCACTGATGTCTGGGCAATGTCGCAGAGGTCTCTGCTGGCAATGTGGAAGGAGCCGACGGAGTAGAAAGACACCGTGACCTTCACTTTCACTGGGAGTGGGTGTCCTCCAGCCTCATGAGGTGCAGGTCCACAAAGACAATAGCACAGGTGCCACACTGTCTTGTTCCCATGAAGCAGTCTGCGGCAGGAAGAAGGCATCTCACAGCCATTTGAAGGATGTGCTGCTCCTGTAGCATTGTGGTCCTTGTCTCCGACGTCCTCTAGCCCTTGCCTCAAGCTAACGAGTGCCTTCCTTTTGCCCCCAAGAAACATCCTCCTGTCCTACTACTGCAGCCACTGGCCTGGGCTGGTCTTGCAATAGCCGTTGTTCTCCTTCCTCCATCTCCTCTTCCACATGCACGAGTACCATAGCCTGTTCGATTGGGTGTGTAGCAAAATAAAAGATGTCTATGCAATGAGGATGCAAGAGGTAAGGAAACACAGAGAGAGAGAGAAAGAGAGAGACAGAGAGAGAGAGTCAGTAGGATTATCTAAAACGGGCCCCTGACTCTCTCCCAACAACCAATGTTGCCATGAGTCTGGACGCTGCCAACACGACACCATCCCCAATATAATGTGCCACCTCAATGGGCTGCCAACCACTGCCACATCCTCGCCATAGCGGACATGGAGGCCATACATGTGTCTGCAAGGGGATTCTCATTGAGAACACCAGCATCACAGACATGTGAGCATCTACCTAGGTGTCTGGTGCACTGGCTTCCGGGAATGGCTAACAGTTCAGGCAGATGGTGGAGAAGCAGTCTTGTGATTAGATCCCATAAGGGGCAGCATCGCAGACTCCGTGCATGTGAGGAACCGTGTTAACATTTGCCGAGTTCCCTTGATTGGAGCACAGCTGAAAGGGCTGCTGCTTGTTACAGTCAGTGACTATCACTGTTTGCTGTGCACTTACAGGAGCCCGGATCGGATTTCTAGTGTCTCTGGGAGTTTGCACGTTCTCCCTGTGCTTGCATGGGTTTTCGCCAGATGCTCCAGTTTCCTCCCACGCCCTAAAAACGTGCTTTTAGGCTGGTTGGTGTTGATAAATTGTCCCTAAATTGGATCTCCCTTAATCTGACACACACATAATTCCCTAAATTTGCACCCCTTTATTGTGACAAAAGTCGTAGATAGAAGAAGAATTAGAATGAGGCACTCACTGAGTGTTAAAATGGGTGGCACAGACTTGTGGAGCCGAAGGGCCTGTTTCCTGTGCTGTGTTGTTCTTTGTTCTAATAAGTTTGACACCCATACTGGTGCGAAGTGGTTTGCATCTGTAAAAAAATGCTGGGAAGATAGGAAACCATTTGGTGCCTGGCACTAATCTGATTTTTAGCTTCGCATACTATCTTCTCTCCTCGCTGCACTGATCGGATGGGTGAGATGGTATGATCATGTCCCGTAATTGTGGAAAGGGAGCTACAGAAAAGAACTGTAAATAGTAAATGTGATAGTTTCATGTTATTGTTAAAAAGTAGCAAAGTAGGATAGGATAACTCTACAATAGAGTTGTAGTATAATGGGTAAACAGATGTGATGTCCAATGTATGACATTGATCATGATACACTACTGACACCAGTCTGTCATATGTAAGACTCTTGAGAGAGAGATTGCCTAGAAGCAATTTGATGAAGAAAAGGAGCAGTGCTCTGAAAGCTCGTGATATCAAATAAATCTGTTGGACTTATTTTAACCTGGTGTTGTGAGACTTCTCACCAGGGGCAACATGCCTACTCTGTAACTTGTTTGGATATTGTAGTAATAAAGAAATGTTAAACAGATATCAAAGAATGCCTACAATCTGTCTAAAAAATCAATCCCGTGCCTGTAGTCCACACCCCAGAACTCACCTTGATCTGATTTAATTTATTATTGTTACATGTATTAGCAAACAGTGAAAAACATTGTTTCTTGCACGTTATACAGACAAAGCATACCGCTCATTGAAAAAGAAACCAGAGAGTGCAGAATGCAGTGTTACAGTCATAGTTAGGGTGTAGAAAAAGATCAACTTAGTGCGAGGTAGGTCTATTCAAAAGTCTGACGGCAGTAGGGAAGAAGCTGTTCTCAGTTGGTACATGACCTCAGATTTTTGTATCTTTTTCCTGAAGGAAGAAGGTGGAAGAGAGAATACCCGGAGTATGTGAGGTTCTTAATTATGCTGGCTGCTTTGCTGAGGCAGCTCAAAGTATAGACAGAGTTAACGGATGGGAGACTGGTTTGAATAATAGATTGAGCTACATTCATAACCTTTTGTAGTTTCTTGCAATCCTGGACACAGCAAGAGGCATACTAAGCTGTGATACAACCAGAAAGAATTCTTTCTGTGGTGCCTCTGCAAAGGTTGGTGAGAGCCACAGTTGAAATGTCAAATTTCTTTAGTCTTCTGAGGAAGTAGAGGCAATGGTAGGTTTTCATAAATATAGTGTCAGCATCGGGGGACCAGAACAGGTTGTTGGCGATTTGGACACCTAAAAATTTGAAGCTCTCGACACTTTCTACTTCGTCCACATTGATGTGAACAGAGGCATGTTCTCCTTTAAGCCCCCTGAAGTCGATGACAATACCCTTTGTTTTATTGACATTGAGGGAGAGGTTATTGTCGCCTCACCAATTCAACAGACTCTCTTATTCTTGTACTGTGTCTCATCATTGTTTGAGATCTGACCTGCTATGGTGGTGCCATCAGCAAACTTGAAAATCGAATTGGAGAGGTATTTGGCCACACAGTCATAGGTGTATAAGGAATATAGTATGGGACTGAGAACACAATCTTGTGAGGTACCGGTGTTGAGGATGATTGTGGAGGAGATGTTGTCACCCATCCTTACTGATTGTGATCTATGAGTTAGAACTTTGAGGATCCAGTCAAAGATGGGGGAGCTAAGGTCCAGGCCACCGAGTTTGCAGATGAGTTTTGTGGAAATAATGGAGTTGAAGACTGAGCTGTAGTGAATGAATGTAGTCTTGGTTGAAATAAATAGTCTTGGGTGAAGACAAAGGAAAGGTAAAATAAAAGCTTTATAGATTTGTCCCAGACAATTAGGCTTCAGTCTGGCTGATTCATATATTCACCTGGGTCATATTGCTGGCAACAGCCTCTTGATAAAACCAGAGAATCTGAACCTTCGAATCAGGCAAATGTGTTCTACTCATGGAACTAGACTATACACAAACAAACACACATTTACCCCGCCGTTCCAAATACTGGCAATCCAGCACATTGGTAGAGCAAAATTATTTGGCAAAGCAAATAATTAAAATCAAAAATTGTAAATTAAATGAACTGAGCTTGCTAAACAGGTATCAGTTATCAATTTTAATTCTCTTGCTCTCTCTCTTTGTGCTGGTGTTACAGTTTTAAAGATAGCACAATAGTGGGGCTTCTAGAGTGATGGAACATTTTGATGGAATTTAATACATTATTAGTTTGTTTCAGATCAGCTTGTGAATCATTAAAAATAAACTAACTGACTTGCAGCACACATTAAAGAAGCAGGACAAAGGGCGTCTCAGGTAATTATAAAGATGTATCTGGTCTCTTGTTACTTTTGACAAAGCTGTTTTCATGATTAATGGCATGTACTTGTTTATAAACCCTTTTGCACAGCAACAGCTAGGAGCATTTATCATACTGCCTGAGCTTCATTATGAGATAAATATCACACAGACACAACCCCAACCTGAGGGCCATTGACCTTTATACATTAACCTACTGTCTCATATTTAACTTTATGTAATTCTCAAATTGGCCTTAGAATACTTTTGCAGGCATCTCGTGATTGTTGATGAAACATACCAAGATCCCATCGGTTCAGGTGAGGATTGACAGAATAGCCTCTCTTTCCCAGTTTCCTTCCCAATGTGATCTGTTTTTTTGGAAGCCCCTCCACTCTCCCGATAAATATTCACTCCTATGGTTGAAATGTTTCTGCCAGTTTTGTTCTACCTAGGGGGCTAACTCCTCTTGCAAGCAACCCATTAAATAAGCTTTGTGAAGCATGACATTGACACACAAGGTATTTCCAGAAGGTAAGGCAGCTTGATTATTTGCAAATCATGCAGCTGCTGAAATTAAGAATTCTTTCTAAAAGTAAAGACAGGCCTACATTCAATTTCTTTCACATCCGCTCAAAAAAGGAAGATATTTTTAAAAGAACCCTCTTCTTAATTGCATCTCCTTCACTTCTTTGCAGAAGGTCAGAGCAGCTAAAGTAGCATTCCAATCGTCCTTCATCCCAGCACCTGACAACAATACACTCCTAAGCAAGGATGTTGTGTCAGTTCTGAATATACATTGCTTAGATCAATAACAGGTTAATAGTATTGGAGTGATATTGGAGGTTTACTCTTTATATTTAAGTTTAAGTAATATTGCCTCCACCTGCTAATGGTCAGGATGGCCTTTAATTTGATTTGAGTAAGGAAGTGTTCCATTTTGCAATAACTGATAAACTCATAATTTTAGCAAAAAAAATCACAGTGCTGTTCAGTGGTGTAATGGCATTTTCAGTACACACTTGTCATTTCAGGGAATTCCGTCACATCTTAGCTATGACTCTAATCCGAGCTTTGACAAAGGTTCATCTAGATTTGAAACATCATTTCTTTTCTCTCCTTACACGTGCTGCCAGACCTGCTGAGATTTTCCAGTATTTTCTCTTATGGTTTTGCCATGTCATTGGGTAGATAGACAACCAGAATGATTGCATGGTTGTCAACTGCACACCAACTGCCTGGGGTTAAAATATGATGGCTGGGACTCTCCCAGCCTGCTCCATGACTCAGGTAGTGCAGTAGGCCAGGAGATATCAGTGCAGGTCCTCTGACAGGCCTCGCGACTGATATCCGGTCAATCATGAGTCTCCCAGGTTCCTTTGTGTGACATAATCAGCTTCATGGCTCAAATTGGTGCAGAACTGATTATTGGGACGTAATTTTCTGAGCCCACTATCAGCGCAATACCCTTCCCCCTCCAACCCTACTGCCGGGAAAGGTTTCCACCAGCAAGGTTTACAACTGCTCCTTACTAATGGGGAACAGACGTACTCACCCCACTGGTGGGGACAGAGGCCATTGAGCCCCTACCCCGGAAAGTTTGAGACAAGTGGGGACGCTCCTTGGGCAGTGCCTGCTTAGCCCACTGACATTGCCCAAGAGGCTAACTGGCACTGCCCACTGGATACCTTGGCACTGCCCGCCAGGCACCGAGCAGTGCAAAGGTTGTGAAGTCAAAGGGGGCAGAACATACTGGGGACAGGGAATACTGGGGGGGTGGGGTGAGGCATTTTGTGAGTGATCAATGATGGGGAGGAGATCAGAATTGGCCTGGGGAAAGGAATATCAGCGAGGCCAGTGGGTCGGTGATCAGAATCAGGGAGGCTAGCGATCGTGAGACCAGCAACGGGGAATAGGATCCAGTATGCATTCACCAATTTTCACACTGACAGACTGATACATATCCAGTGGCCTGCTCAGCATGCTGATTCCAGCCTCTTGGGCAGGATGAATCCCTATTCCCCACTTCCTGATGCGATTCATTCCCAGGCACTCTGTATTGCTCAGAGTGTCGAAGATTCGTTCAGGTAAATATGCTCAAAAAGAGAGCGGGAAAAATTCTCCCGCCTGTGGGATATTTAGTTTCATTTTGGGAGAATCCCAGCCAACATGTTCAGTATTCGGGCAGGGACACCATAACACCCTACGGTGGTGGATATGTGGCATCGGAGACTGGTCTGCAAGGTCTCCAGTCACAAATCTGCACAAAGTGGGTGAATATCTAACAGTCACTGAGCTCTTGGATTTGGGATAGAAATAGTGCCCCAGCAGCAGCATCTGGTATTGAGCAGTCCGCTTTCGGGTCCAACTTCTTCATTTCACTTGAGGAAGTGATGAGAAACAGAGGCTGTCCCAAAACTTGCCTTATTAGGGAAATGTGGCTGAAAATGCATTCTCTCCCTGGAAAATGCATAGTAATATGGATAATCAAAATGGTCAATGTTCTGAAGAGGGCATCACAATTTCCCAGGAGCTTGCAAGATCTCATGTCGATGTTGGTGCTCTCGGTGAATCCAGATTCCCTGCAGGAGGTCACCTGACAAGGAAAGGAGGAAATAACACTTGCTTGGGAAGGGGAATCTAACGAAGATTATCTTACCCATGGAATTGTGTTCACCACCACAAATGCACTCACAGAATTGGCATAAGAGAATGGCACATGACCACATGCTTCAGGTTAGTGGTACAATCTTCGATGCTTGATTGTGCTCCCATATTCGATGGCACTAACTGGACAAAGAACTCTTGAATTTAGGTATGGATTCTTTATTTCCAGCCATCTCAAACAAGATGAATTGATTCTCCTGGAAGATTTGAATGCCGGATTTGAATGCAACTACACCATCTGGAAGGATGCCATTGAGAAAGAAGTGGGGAAATCGAATGGCAGGTGGTCTCTTCCTCACCAAACCTAACATGAGCTCACCATTGCAAACACACTCTTTCATCAAAAAGACAAATACAACACTGAAACATCCCTCATCCAAGCGTTGGCACCACCTAAACTGCATCATTGCTCATTCCTAGGAAGCGAAAGGTGTGTACCTCCCTTGAGATATGGTGGGCAGACCATAGACTTGTCCATACCAGCATGAACATGCATCTAGCACCCAAACATTGTTCGTATTCAGGAGACAATTTTTACACCCACATTCTCCAGGATATAGAAACAAAACAACAATTCCAGGTGCAGCTGTCTTCCTATCTTGCCCTGACAGGCTCTGGTGGTGTCAGTATGGTAATCTGCGATCCAAAAGTCATGCATCCAGATCATGAGGGTAAATCTCATTTTCAGACAACAAGATTGGTCCATTGAAAATGATAAAGAAAGATGCAAAATTCTCAATCAGAAGCACCAGGCCTTCGTTATGTATCAAAGTCACACCTCACACAGCAAAGAAATTAGAAGATTCTTATTGCAGCCATAAAGAGTACAAGGCAGGTAGAAAAGGCCAATGAAATCAAACTACTGATTTTTAGTTCTATGTTCTATGTTCTACTGACTTTTGCATCTGCTTCAAGACCATCTGTGAACAAAAACAGAGCCTTCCACTTTGAGCTAAAGGTGTCAGTACTCTTCTCAAAGATAATATAGGCATCCGAGACCGCTGGTGGGAGTATTTCTTTAATTGGGAGTCAAGAATATTGGTAAAAACTATTAAAACTATCCTTCAACAGCTTAAGTTACTTTTAAATAAGTTGCTAATACTTACTGAGATACGGAAAACTGTCCAATAGATGAAGAATAACAAGTCATGTGATGGTCCAAACAACATTCCTGCAGAGATTTATAAAGTTGGTGGTCATGAACTCCAGTCAAACTCTCAGAAAGAAAAGTTACAACTTCCTGATTTTCACAATGCCACCATTGTTTCCCCTTCAGGAAAAGTGATAAATCAATTTGTGAGGACTATGGAGGTCTTTCCACTCTGATGAAGATTCTCACACAAATCCTCCTAAACAACCTTCTATCCATCAGCAATGGCATCATTGTAGAAATCCAAGTTGGTTTTCTGCCATCTAGCAGAAGCGTATCTTTGTTGCTCGACAAATCCAATAAATCTGTCTGGAAATACAAGGCCTGTTTTGATCTGACAGTGGTCTTTGACTCCATTAACCATGAAGCATTTTGAAAAGTTCTCTATGTGCATGGATGTTGTTACATATTTAAGTGGTTGCATGATTGCTTTAAGAGCTGATCACCTAATTTGATGATGATGTCATTAGGGTCGTCATTATCTGTTTGTGCAAGGAACATCTCTTTTAATAAATCTGTTTTTACTGTACCGTCTGTCACAGGAATTGGAGCAGGCGAGAGATGGACAATGGAAAAGTACATTGACCTCAGGCAGGGTTTTATGGTTTCAGGACAAGCAAGGTCCTAAAATCCAGCTCTATGCATGCAAACCACATCTTTTCTTTCTGTTTAAAACCCACAACTCCCAATATAGTTAGGACATTACTGTTGTCTAGCAGTATTTTTTACTATCCTGAGGCTACAAAATGGTGGCATATCAATAAATGTACTTAAAAGTGGATCAAATAACAAATTTTTTTGCAACTGGATGAGCTTCAAGCAAGGCTGTGTGATTGCACCAACAACCAGCTAAGAAGAAAACTAATGTGACCCTCCCGCATATCCACAACTTATAATATACTGACTACATTGCAATTATGGCCCACACTGCAAATGACCCTCAATCTTTTTAAGAGGGTTAAAAAGATGCAGAGGGTTGGTTTCACTCAATATTAATAAGACCAATATCCTCCACCAGCCCACTCTAGGACAAATACCTACACTATCAGCTATTGTTATCAATGGGGAGATTTTAGAAGTTGTTGAGCACTTCCCATATTTTGACAGCCACATTTCTCAAAAGGTTACAGTCAAAGAGGAAATCCAGCATAGGATCAGTTGTGCTAGCACAGCTTTTCAAAACATGTACAACCAGGTCTTCAACAACTGACATCTCCATAATATGTTAAAGGCTTTAGTTTACAAGGTATCCCAAATGGCAGTGAAACTTACCAAAGACATCTCCGGGTGCTGGAGATATTCCATCAGTGTCATTCTAAAGGATACTCAAAGTCAAGTAGGAAGACAGGCAAAATAAACTCTAACATGCCTGCCGAAGCTAATTCCTCCAGAATCACAACCACAATTGCACAAAACCAGCTCCACTCCTTCGGATATTGCATCCGCACGCTAAATAATCGGCTTCTGAAGCAGATTCTTTTTTCACAACTTAACAATGGCACTTGATCGCGAGGATAACAGAGAAAATGTTTCAACAGCCTCCTGAAGGCTTCATTGAAAAGGGGGCAAAGTGAGATTAGTGCGTGGGAGGAACTTGCCACAAATTGTATCATGTAGCAATACCTCATCCAATATTCTGCAATATAGTCAGAAACTATCCATATAAACATTACGGTAAAGAAGTGACAAAAGTGGAAGTCAAAACAGTACAATACCCGTTCCTCTGCTCAAAGACCTGTAGTTCCAGCATTGGCCAGCAGAGTCACCTGAGGACACACAGGTGATGCCACCTGGCAAGTGTTATCCTCATTTTGTGGGACTGATGATGATGACCATGATGGAAGCTGGGGTCATTTTCTCAAGCGGGACAATTGAGAGTCCGGTACATGAGTGTTATGTAAAATTTTCCACTGTTGAGACATTTAAGGGCAGACATGTCAACCTTTTTGTGTGAACAATTCCATTTATTTCTCACTCAAGGACCCAATGAACAGATTTTAAAAAGATACCTGATTTACTTTATAAAAGTTGAGTATTAAGAAGCAACTTGCTGAAGGAAAATAAAGCAATGTCAAAGCAATAAATCGATCACTTGAAAAGAGTTGCTAATAAAAATAACGACTGGAATCAAATAAGTTGAGAGTGTGTGTGTTTGACTCATTCTGCATCACAGAGCATTTACACACTCACCCTCACCCACTATTAGAGTGGGTGAATGTGTGCTTTGGTGGTTCAGAGTGACAGAATCTTGAGTCTGTGAGAGAGCCAGGCATATACTCAAACACATACTCTCTCCTTCACAATTTCCTTCTCACTCATACCAATCTCCTCTATCTTATGGACACACATACACTCATTCACTCACTCTCTCACACACTCACTCACTCTCAATCTCGCACACACACTTAGTCTCCTTTTCTAACACACTCATTCTTTCCCTCTTTTTCAGATACACAAACATACGTGTGGGATACTTACATTTATTAGCCAAAGTACCAGAGCAGAGAGGTTATGATGGAACTACACAAAGCATTCATGAGATCACAACTAGTATGCTATGTGCAGTACTAGTCATCACACACTGTAGTAAGGATACAATTGCACTGGAGAGAGCGCAGAGAAGGTTTTTTTAAAATTTATTCCAGGGACAAGGGTGTTGCTGGCCGGCCAGCATTCATTGTCCAACCCTAGTTGCCCTTGAGAAGGTAGTGGTGAGCTGCCTTCTTGAATCGCTGCAGTCTATGTGCTGTGGGTTGACCCATAATACCTTTGCAGGATTATGACCCAGCAACTGCAAAGGAATAGTGCTATATTTCCAAGTCAGGATGGTGAGTGGTTAGGAGGGGAACTTGCGGATCGTGCTGTTCTCATGTATCTGCTGCTTTTGCCCTTTGTGATTGAAGTGATTGTGAGTTTGGGAGGTGCTGACGAAGGAAATTTGATGAATTGCTGCAGTATATCTTGTAGATAGTGCACACTGCTGTTACTGGATGTCGGTGGTGGAGGGAACGGATGTTTGTGGATATAGTGCCAATCAAGCGGGCTGCTTTGTCCAGGATAGTGCCACACTTTTTGAGTGTTGTTGGAGGTGCACCCATCCAGGCAAGTAGAGAGTATTCCATTACACTTCTGACATGTGCCTTGTAGATGGTGGATAGGCTTTGGGGAGTCAGGAGGTGAATTACTCACCACAGTACTTCTAGCCTCTGATCTGCTCTTGTAGCCAGTGTTCATGTGGCCAGTTCAGTTGAGTTTCTGGTCAATGGTGATCCCAAGAATGTTGACAAGATTCACCAGGATGTTGCTTAGGCTGGAATATTTTGTAGAATCCTAGAAACCTTCCCATACAGAAGGAGACAGTTCGGCCCATTAAGCCTGCAGTGAATCTCTGACTGAGCATCTTATCCAGGCTCTATTCCCATAATCCCGCACATTTACTTCACTATCACCATTGAACCTACACATCTTTGGACATTAAGGGGAAATTTTGTATGGCCAATCCATTTAACCTGCACACCTTTGGAGCATGGGAGGAAACCAGCGCACCTAGAGGAAACCCATGCTGACACAGGGAGAACATGCAAACTCCACACAGTCAGTCACCTAAGGCCGGAATTGAACCCAGGTCCTTGGCACTATGA
Source organism: Sphyrna mokarran (assembly GCA_024679065.1). NCBI lineage: Eukaryota > Metazoa > Chordata > Chondrichthyes > Carcharhiniformes > Carcharhinidae > Sphyrna > Sphyrna mokarran. The sequence continues at coordinate 28,752,588 of JAGIQG010000011.1, forward strand.
GACAGCAGTGCTAACCACTGCTATGAAGAGAGGCTGGTTAGGGTGGCGTTGCTTTCTTTAGAGCAGAGAAGGCTGAGGGGGGACCTGATTGAGGTGTACAAAATTATGAGGGATATGAATAAGGTAGATAGGATGAAACTCTTCTCCTTGGTAGCGGGGCCAATAACCTTAACTAAATGAAGAAATCAGGCTGGAGCTGGTGTTTTCACTTGAATGCATTTACACCATAAGTTTAACATTAATGTGAGTACATTGGGATTCGCATTCATGCTAAACCTGTGTAGCAGTAAATTGGATTCAATCTGGTCTGACTTCAAAGTGAAATGGAGTGAGACTTTCGCTAGATTTCAAATCAGACTCTGATGCCAAATTCAGGCACTGCAGAGAAACTTGTGTGAGGTGAAGCTCTCTGTGCAACACCTTCCTCAACAGATGCACAGAACAAAGGATTGTAAATGAAAGTTGGTGTGTTTCACAGTCTCCCCATCTGCCTACGTGAACCTGTCCGCTCAATTCTGTCTTCCCACCAAATGAGGCTTTCAAATGGAATGTTACAGTATTTACCATTTGAGCTGCAGCTATATCATGTGAGTATTAGGAGCAGGAGCAGACTATTTGGTCCCTCCCGCATGTTTTGCTATTTTGTACGTTCATAACTCATCTGATTGTAGTCTTGATTCCACTTTCCTGCCTACACTCCTATGACTCACTTGTAGTTTAAAATATGTCTAACTAAGCCCTGAATATAGATGTATATATACAAGAGAATTAATTTGCACCAACTCATGTCTGTAATGTAAATGCATCAACTCTCAGAGTTTAATTGATTTATTAACTCTTACTTGCAGTCTCTCCTGCTCATATGGGCACTTCAATTATGTTGCAAAAATATTTAAACAAATTTCAAATAAGTTGAAGATTTCAGAATGGTTTGGCTCATCATCATTGCCCAAACAATAGCTCCGATCTGTCCCAAAACCGGTCTTCAAAGTATTCACAACCATAGAATTATAGAATACTGCAAAACAGCTAAAGAGTTTAGTCCCATTTAGCCCCATTCCATCCTTCTGTCCTCATATCTCTGCCAATCTTTCCCCATTCAAGTGTTTATCCAAATCTCTTTTGAAGGCTTTTATTGAATCTGTATTCACCATCCTACCAAGCAGCACACTTCAAATTCTCACCACTTGCTGCGTAAAAATGAATTTTCTCGTGACATCTCTGTTTCTTTTACTATTAAAGATCCTTGTGCTTATCACGAATAGAATTCAAAGGTGAGACTAAGATTTTTATGGGTGCAAGTTCCAGCTGGAGATGGGTGCACAGATGTTGAAAAGAAATTTACCAGAAACAAAATAATCTCTACAAATGACAGTAGTTTCTATATAAGGTTATCTCAAGCTATTACTCAGATGCCCTAGCCTTTTACTGGCCCCAATTATGATAATGATTAGGCACTTGTTCTTCTCATTCTTTTCCAGCCAGTCCAAACATTTGCCAAGAAACTGGTGGATAAATAATTCAGAAGAACATCTGCTTTTTCCATATTAGAAGCAAACTCACAGCAATGTAACACTGCGTCTGGTGTCAAATCACTCATCAGGCATAATTACAATTCCGCACTGCTAACCTATAAGAAGACTAGCTTGATATTCCGTTACAACTCCTACGCTGACTCTGAAATGTACCCTTCAGTGTGGCTGTGTGCTAAGAATGTGAAATCAAAACTTAATGCGAGAAATGCTTCATTGAGTCTCTCGTGGGCAACGAGTTGCGCCAATATCAAATGCTTGACTTGCCACCCACTGTTCTTATTTTGCATTATGTTTAATACAACATCGCAAAGCTTCCCCTTTTATTTATACTAAGGCGTGTCGAGGATTCCAATTAGTTGAATGGGCAGAGCGACATAAGCAAGCAGCAGTTCAAGAAAAAGTGCACACCTCCTGAAACATTCAGTATACATGAGTAACAGTACAGAGAATAAACAGTTGTATTGTATCCAGCAAATTCAAGTTACCCTTTGGCAAACTCTTAAGCTACTGTCAATTATTGTAAGGAATCTCACAACACCAGGTTAAAATCCACAGGTTTATTTGGTAGCAAAAGCCACTAACTTTCAGATCGCTGCTCCTTCGTCAGGTAAGTGAGAGTTCTGTTCACAAACAGGACATATAAAGACACAAACTCAATTTACAAAATGGATGGAATACAAGTCTTTACAGACAATCAAGTCTTAAAGATACAGACAATGTGAGTGGACAAAGGTTCAGCACAAGTTAAAGAGATGTATATTGTCTCCAGACAGGACAGCCTTTTGCAAGCCCAGGCAAGTCATGGGGATTACAGATAGTGTGACATGAACTCAAGATCCTGGGCTTGAGATTTTGCAAGCCCAGACAAGTTGTGGGGTTACAGGTAGTGTGAATTGAACCCAAGATCCTAGGTTTGCAAAATCTCACTAACTGTCCTGTCTGGAGACAATACATATGGTCAAGAAGGCGTATGGTGTACTGGCCTTCATTAATCGAGGGATTGAGTTTAGGAGTCGGGAGGTAATGCTGCAACTTTATAAGACCATTGTCAGACCCCACTTGGAGTACTGTGCGCAGTTCTGGTCGCTTCACTACAAGAAGGATGTGGAAGCTATTGAAAGGGTGCAAAGGAGATTTACAAGGATGTTGCCTGGATTGGGAGGCATGCCTTTTGAAGATAGGTTGAGGGAGCTAGTTCTCCTCCCTGGAGAGACGAAGGTTGAGAGGTGACCTGATAGAGGTTTATAAAATATTGAGAGGAATAGATAGGGTGGATTCTCAGAGGCTATTTCCCAGGGCTGAAATGGTCACTACGAGGGAACACAGGCTTAAGGTGCTGGGCAACAAGTACAAAGGAGATGTTAGGGGTAAGTTTCTCACTCAGAGGGTGGTGAGTGAATGGAATGGCTGCCGTCAATAGTGATGGAGGCAAACTCGCTGGGGTCTTTTAAAAGACTTCTGGATGAGTACATGGGATTAAATGGGATTGGGAGTTGCAGATAGTTCTATGGCCAAGTAGGTATGGGTACGATCAGCACAACTTGTGGGCCAAAGGGCCTGTTTGTGCTGCAGTGTTCTATGTTCTATATCTCTTAACTTAACCATCTGTCCACTCACATTGTCTGCAACTTTAAACCTTGATTATCTATGAAGACTCACATTCCAACCATTATTTTGTAAATTGAGTTTGTGTCTTTATATGCCCTGTTTGTGATCAGAACTCCCACTTACCTGATAAAGAACCAGTTCTCAGAAAGCTAGTGGGTTTTGCTACTAAATGAATCTGTTGGATTTAACCTGGTGTTGTGAGGCTGTTTACCCCAGTCCAACGCTGGCATCTCCACATCAATTGTTTTAGACAGAGGAAAGCTTTTCTCTGTGGCGAGCCAGTAAGATTGCACCTCCCGCCCCCCCCTACTATCATTTTGTTTCATTGTTGTTTGTTGAATCATGTTGTGAATATTGTTCACATATTGCCCACTGTGAGTCCTTCCTTACAACGGGGACTAATTTCAAAATTGGCTATTTGCTTTCACCCCTCTAAAACCAGGTGTGAGTAAAAATGGTTCACAAAATTATGAGTAAGTAATTATATTCTATGGCACAGACTGGGGCTGAGTGAATACACAGTGTAGCATGAAGAATGAGGTAGCAACTTCTGAATTGTTGCTTTGTTAGCATTGTTGCAATCAGTCATTTTTACACGTGAGTACCATCTGAGCTGATATTTCTAAATCTGACCTTTGAATGAATGCATTCATTGGAATATGAATTCAGAACTATATGCATAATTTTATCACTATTGACCTTCACCAACAATCATAGAATCCCTACAGTGCAGGAGGAGGCTATTTGGCCCATTAAGCCCGCACTAACACCCAAACCCACTCAAGCCCTATCCCCCTATACACCACTTATTTTCCATGTTAGTCCCATTGACACTAAGGGGAAATTTTTAGCGTGACCAATCAACCTAACCCATATATCTTTTCACTAAGGGAGGAAACCGAAGTTCACAGATATTAAAAAATGATGACAAAGCAATTGTTTTCTTTATTTATTTCCTTTCAGCCATTCTGAAATGGAAGCAAGTCTCTGAGTCATGGCCACGATGGTAATAACTACTCTCGGCTGACTTGCTGTCTTGCTTATTCGTTTGTCATTAAAATTAACACCAGAAAGAAAATATGGCACTTTTTTTTACTCATGGTAGAATAACTGCAGTTAACGTGGGATTCTTCAATCTCATCCATTCCCGTCGCACTGCTAGTAAGAGTGGAAAATTTGGTGCTCAACCAAAACTCTGTTCATTGCAGCGGCACTGGAGGATCCCAATGAGATTGAAGGTGTTTAGCTGAGTGAGCTCAAGCTCACGGAGTGATTCACACTGCAGTTGTTTAGCTTCCCATCTCGCACTGTCTTGAGGCCTGGGTGAATGTTATTGCTCACTTTAATGATCTCTCAAGGAACAACAGGAGTCTCAGTTCTTGCCTTTTAAGGTCAAAAATAAGCAATTAATTCCTCAGACTGTAACTACGTCTGGAAGTGAAACAACCTGTTGAGGGTGAGCATCATAATCAGACACCTTATTCAAACTTAATTTGTGGGAATGTACTTTATTCATAATCAGAGACCATTTTCACTATCTGCCCAACCAATGGCAATTTTGCCTTGAGTATTAATGTTACAGTGTTGACCAGAGGAAAATGTGTGATAACAAAGAACAAAGAACAAAACAGCATGGGAAGCAGGCCCTTCAGCCCAACGAGCCTGCGCCGCCACTCCGATGTTCCCACATCTACCCGTCATCCCTGTCTATGTTTATAGATCTTTGGATTAAAAACCAAATTTGAGACAATTTAGGGAGAATTTGTTTTGCCAATTAGCTTAGGAGCACATCTTTGGGATGTGGGAGGAAACCGAAGCGCCCGGAGAAAATCCACGCAAGCACGGGGAGAATGCGCAAACTCCCACAGACACAGGCCCAAATCCATGTATCTGCACAGCACTGAGCTGTTGTGTTGCCCATCAGATGGTCCAGGTCAAGCATACACTAACGACGTGAAGCAGTAGGATACTCTTGAAAAAGATCCAAGAGCAGCCCTCTCACGACCCATCACGTGTATGCCCCTCGTTAGACAAGGTGGACCAAAGCACCTGTAGGATAAAAACAAGTACATCAATATCATCATCTATTTACACACTTCCCAGGGACTCCCAAGGCTCATGATCCCTATTTTAAATCAGTTTTCTATACCCCTCCATTCCCATTCTGTTCATGTGCCCATCTAAGTATTTCTTAAATAACTCCAGAGTACCTGCCTCCACCACTTTACTTGGCAGCGCATTCCATACCCCCACCACCCTCTGTGTGAAAAAACTCCCTCTAGCATCCAAATTATACCTTACCCCCCTCACCCTAAGCCCGTGACCCCTCGTGCTATTTGAGTCCATCCTAGGAAAAAGCTTAACCCTGTTTACTCTATCTATCCCCTTCAAAATCTTGTACACCTCTATCAGATCTCCTTTAAGTCTATGTCTTTCTAAGGAAAACAGTCCCAATTTGCCTTAACCTCTCCTCGTAACTCAGACACATATTTTTTAAATTTGTTCAAGAAATGTGGGCATGGCTGGATAGACCAGTATTTATACCATAACTGCCCTTTGTCTTTGCAAATGAAGCAGAAAAGCAGACAGGATAGGTAGCTTTGAAACAGGCATACAAACACACATAGCCACCATAGAACATAGAACATTACAGCGCAGTACAGGCCCTTCGGCCCTCGATGTTGCGCCGGCCAGTGGACCCTCTAACCTAAACTATTCCAATATCATCCATATGCCTATCCACCGAACATTTGACTGCCCCCAAAGTAGGCGAGTCCACAACTGCTGCAGGCAGGGCATTCCACGCTCTCACCACCCTCTGTGTGAAGAACCTGCCTCTGACATCCGTCCTATAACTACCAGCTCTTAATTTAAAGTTATGTCCCCTCGTGTTGGTCATCACCATCCAAGGAAAAAGGCTCTCACTATCCACCCTATCCAATCCCCTGATCATCTTATACACCTCAATTAGGTCACCGCGTAACCTTCTTCTCTCTAATGAAAATAACCTCAGGTCCCTCAGCCTTCCCTCATAAGGCCTTCCCACCATACCAGGCAACATCCTGGTAAACTTCCTCTGCACCCTTTCCAATGCTTCCACATCTTTCTTATAATGCGGCGACCAGAACTGTACGCAATTCTCCAAGTGCGGCCGCACCAGAGTTTTGTACAGTTGTAACATAACCTCACGGCTCCTAAATTCAATCCCTCTACCAATAAAAGCTAACACACCGTACGCCTTCTTAACAACTTTATCAACCTGGGTGCCAACTTTCAAAGAGCTATGTACTTGTACTTGTACCCTGATTATGATTTTACCCCTATCTCCACGATATGGATGAACAGTGCGCATCACTCACCAAGGGCAGTAAGTAATCCCACTACATTGCAATTTTCCTGGCATTTTCCCTCAATGTATTTAGTGTGCTTTACATAATTCCAAGTATTTTTCTTGAGATTGTTCTCTCCTTTTTTCTCACAAAGCACCATTCCCTTACTAAATGAAGTAGAGCATCAGGGTCAAGTTTGAATCCCAGAGTTCCCTTGTGATCAGCACCATGGATGCATCTATATCACATGGACAGCAGCAGTTTAAGAATGATGTAGAGATACCGGCATTGGACTGGGGTGAACACAGTAAGAAGTCTGAAAACACCAGGTTTAAGTCCAACCGATTTATTACGCAGTTTAAGAAGGCAGCACCTAATCAAGGGCCAGTGGGAATGGTCTAGCCAGTGACACCCATATCTGATGAAAACAATATATACAGAAAAAACTAATTGTTGGTATAGCTGAGGATGCTTCAGATGCAGTGGTAATGATTGGATCAATATGATTTAGGTTAGAAATATGACAAAGGCAGAAAAATGTGCTGGCAGAATTAGTTAATTGCTGATCTTGCTTCATATTTATCAAAATCAAATTTTGTAGGAAGTTAATGGCTTTTCAATAAACCAAGAAACCCTTAAAGGTGCTCATTTTGTTCAATTTTGTATATCTATTTTGAAGGGAGGAATACATTATTGAAAGCCTTATCCACTTATTGCCTTCACTACATTTACATTGTCCAACTTCTTACTCATCCTTCAACAAATAGGCAGGGAGCTTTCTGCCTTGACATTGATTGGGCTTAGAGGTGAAATCTGGTGAACTGGTGTGACGACAATAATCTCTCCCTCAGAGTCAACAAAATGATGGATAGTCATCAACTTCAGGAAGTGCTGTGGAGAGCATGCCCTGCCTACATCAATAGGGATGAAGTGGAAATGGCCAAGAGCTTCAAGTCTCTTTGTGTCCAGATCTCAAACAACATATCCTGGTCCCTCCACACTGAAGCTATAGTTAAGAAAGGCACTGATGCCTCTACTTTCACAGGAGGCTAAGGAAATTCCACATGTCTGCCAAGATTTTCAACAAATTTTACAGAGTTACCATAAAATACATTCTTTTGCAGCTTGGTATGGCTCCTGCTCTGACCAAGACTGCAAGAAACAACGAAAGGTTGTGAATGTACCCAACCCATTACGCAAACCAGCCTCCCATCCATTAACTTCATCTACACTTCCTGCTGCCTTGGAAAAGCAGCCAGCAAAATTAAGGGCTCCAGAAACACTGGACATTCTCTCTTCACCTTCTTCTGTCAGGAAAAAGAAACAAAAGTCTGAAATCAAGGACCAACCAACTCAAGAACAGCTACTTTCCTTCTGCCATCAGATTTTGAATGGACCTACCTCATTAAGTTGATCTATTTTACATCCGAGCTATGACAGTAATACTATATTCTGCATCCTCTCCTTTCCTTTTCCCCTATGTACTCTATGAATGGTATGTTTTGTCTGTACAGCATGTAAGAAATAATACTTTCATTGTATTTTTGGTGCTTTTCTGGTTGGCAGTTGGTAATTAGTGGTGTGCTGGGACTGTTGGTGACTAGGGATCGGTGGTGGGGCCTCAATTTTTTGCAATATACATAGACAATCTGGAAGACGGGGCTCAGTGTAGGGTAACAAACTTTGCTGATGACACAAAGATGAGTGGGACAGCAAAATGAGTGGAGGACGCAGGAAGTCTACAGAGAGATTTGGACAGACTGTGAGTGGGCAAAGATCTGGCAGATGGAGTATAATGTTGGAAAGTGTGAGTTTATTCACTTTGGAAGGAATAATAGTAAAATGGACTATTATTTAAATGGTGAAAAATTACAACATGCTACTGTGCAGAGGGACCTGGGGGTCCTTGTGCATCAATCGCAAAATATCAGTCTGCAGGTACAGCAGGTGATCAGGAGGGCAAATGGAATGTTGGTCTTTATCACGGGGGGGATGGAGTATAAAAGCAGGGAGGTCTTGCTGCAGTTGTACAAGGTACTGGTGAGGCTGCAACTAGAATACTGTTTGCAATTTTGGTCCCCTTATTTACAAAAGGATATATTGGCCTTGGAAGGAGTACAAAGAAAATTCACCAGGTTGATACTGGAGATGAGGGGGTTAGTTTATAGAGAGATTGACTAGATTGGGCCTGTACTCATTGGAGCTTAGAAGGTTGAGGAAGATCTTATAGATTCATATAAGATAATGAAGGGGCTAGATAGGGTAGAGGCAGAAAAATTATTTCCACTTAGAGAGGAAACAAGAACTAGAGGACACAGCCTCAAAATAAGGGGGAGTCAATTTAGAACAGAGTTGAGGGGGAACTTTTTCTTTCAAGGCTAGTGAATCTTTGGAATTCTCTGCCCATTGAAGTTGTGGTGGCTACCTCATTAAATGTGTTTAAGTCACAGATAGATAGATTTCTGATCAATAAGGGAATTAAGGGTTATGGAGAGCAGGCAGGTAAGTGGAACTGAACCACTGCCAGATCATCTTATTGAATGGCGGGGCATGCTTGAGGGGCTAGATGGCCAACTCCTGCTCCTATTTCTTATGTTATGCTCTTATATCCTTTCAGTGACTTGTGCAGCCGTACTCCCAGATCCCTTTACCTACCAATACTCTTAAAGATTCTGCTATTTACTGTGTATTTCCTATCTGTATTGGATCTTCCAAAATGCATTACCTCACTTTTGTCTGAAATAAACTCCATCTGCCATCTCTCCACCCGTTTCCAACTGATCCTGTTGCATCTTCTGATGGTCCTCATCGCTATCCACAAATCCACCAACTTTTCTGCTGTCCTCAAACTTACTAATCAATCCAGTTACGCTTTTCTCCAAATCATTTTTAGGAAAATTACAATGGAGCTATATCAAGTACACATTTGTCCTCAGCTGAATTACTGTGAGGAGTTCTGGTGGCCTTACTAGAAGGAGGATGTGATTGCCCTGGAAGAACTGAAAGGAGATTCCCCAGGATGCTATCTGGGCAGCTTTGTTTTCACAGTGAAAAGAGTCTGTTTACCTAGATTTGCTTCCCTTAGAACACTGAACCCTGGATATGTACATCATTGAGCTGTAGAAAATTATGAGGGCTATAGATAGGATAGTTAAGAAGAAACTTTTTCCCCTTAGTATCTCTATCTGTGTTTCTCTCACTCTCTCAGCCCACAGAAGCACCTCTCTCTCTCTCACATTCTGATTGCATTTCTCACTCACCTCCTCAGAGTTGAGGAGGATCTTCTTCTCTCAGACAGTAGTCAATCTTTGGAATTCTCCGCCAGTGGAGGCTACCTCGTTAAATGTGTTTAAGTCATAGGTAGATAGATTTCTGATCAATAAGGGAATTAAGGGTTATGGGGAGCAGGTGGGTAAGTGGAACTGAATCACTATCAGATCAGCCATGATCTTATTGAATGGCAGGGCAAACTCGAGGGATTAGATGGCCTACTCCTGCTCCTATTTCTTATGTTTTTATGTTCTTTTCCCAACATATGTGACAATAATAAATCAAATCAATCAAACCTACTCATGCAGACTATGTTTGTAGTGGTCTCCCTGCTCCTGCCTGATTTACTGCCAGTGGAAGAGTTGGGAAATGCTATGCTGCTGCAGTCTCTGAAACATCACCAGTAACGAAATGATGACTTGATACAATCATGAGCACATAGAGACGGTGCAAAAACAATCCAGTACGTTCGAAGACGGAATAACTTTGAGGCTTTCAGTGGATGAGGAGGTGTCAGATTCCCAGATATCTCTGTGGATATCACACAAATAGAGGTAATCACAAGGTGGAATGTCCCTCCTGAGAATCTAACAACTGACGTTAGGGCCTAGGGAAGTGAGTTGGGTAGTGTGTGCCACTCTTGCTTCCTCATGGATGGCCAGGGTAAGTGAAAACACAAAAACTGAGGCACATTCTAATGAAATCATGGAATCTATAGAATCACACAGTGCAGAAGGAGACCATTCGGCCCATCAAATCTTCATCAACCAGTCGCACCCAGGCCCTATCCCCTTAATGCCATACATTTACCCTAGCTAGTCTCCCTGATACCAAGGGGCAGTTTAGAATAGCCAAAGCAGTGAAATTAGTGGACAATAACATGACTGCTCTTTAGACACTCCATGCCCTCACTGTCAGTGATGGTAGTTGAAATGCATAAGGTATTCCCGACTCTATTCAAATGCTTCTTTCCCAACAGACCATTGTACCTTCTCCTCGTCCCTGTGACCAAACATGTGAAGCTCAAAGGATTGCTGCTGTCCTGAATATGAATGCAATGTCACTGTGGATCCTGCAAGTTACTGGGGTGAAAATCAATGCTGGGTCGATCACATTTCTCCCCATGTATTCTCCTTATCAAGGATAAAGTAGCCCACAGTCAACAGCAAAGAGCAGCTACAGAAGCAAGAATGACGACAGTGTTCTCTAACTATGCCTGAAGGGATAGCTACTTAGCTCCTCAGAGATTTGCAGGAGAGGTGGTGGGAGTTTTGAATGTAGGAAGCAAGCTGTCAGAGCGAGGTTGGTAATGTCAGGGATTGTCTACAGCACAGTGAGTAATTACAGTGTAAAGATGTTCATCCCTAATGTACAGTCTCTTTTCAATGCTTAGTCACATTTTCAAAGGCAAATTTGAGACACTTCTCTCTCCAAAAGATTTTTCCTTTCAAAGCTTTTAAAAAAAGACATACTGAAGAGTAATGTACCTTCTCACTCAAACATCAATGTTTGAGGGACTGCTGAATAGGTAGGAAAACTTGTTAACAGTTAGGAGGAATATTATAGGCTGGCACACAGAGTACAAAAGGGCAGCAGGAGATGAATGACTAAAGGGTGCAGAAACCCTTTGGACATGATGTCCAAAAGAAAAATGTTACAGAAGCAGGCAGTCAAGATAGCTTCCATGATTGAGCTGTAGATGGTGGACAGTTGAAAGAATTCATTAGCCACACTTGGAAGACAGTGAAAAAGATTTGCGAGGCCATGCAAATGACTCTGGAGGATGGCAAGATCAATGACGGCAACATCCAGAAAGAAAGTTGCGGCAGCTATGACTGCTTCCATTGATTCCATGCCACAGCGCTCTAAGGTATCAGTGTCAGAGTGATATACCTGCCCTGGGGCCAGTTCTAGCAGACAGAGAGATGCAGATGTAAGTGAACATCAATATGACTCTGATGGCTGCCACTACAGTCCTCAGATTCAGAGCAGAACTCTCAGCCACCAAGGTCAGGGTGAAAGAAGTTAGACATTTGTGCTAGCAGGATTTTTGACACAAGGGATGCTTGTAACAAGAAGTATAATTGGGTCTGCTTGTGTGAATTGTGGTCAGCAGCAGTCCATTTTAAGGAGTTAACCAGTGCACATTCATTTCTGGTGAAAGATTATAATATCTAGTGGAAACAGTTGGTGATAATTTATTCCCCTGCCTCTCTTGCTGCTGGTAGGGATTGTTATATGCAACTTCTTTTTCTCATTGGCAAAATCTTAATGCTTTGAACATTGAAGGCCTTTCTTCTGTCTTATTATTTGCTAAAGGAATTCTTTAATTGCAAAATTATATAGTACAATTATAATTCTGGACATCCTCACAAGCCTTCCGCATGTCATTTGAGCCTTCAGCTCTGACGGACGGTCACCCAGACTGGAAACATTGGCTCTAATCTCTCTCCACTGATGCTGTCAGGCCTGATGAACATTTTCTGCTTCTATTTCAGATTCCAGTCTCTGCAATATTTTGCTTTTAGAACACTGACTCAACAGCACTTAACTCCAATGAGGTGGATTTGGTGTCGATGGCAACCTGCTTGGTGAGATGGGGACAGGTCTTTTTCTTGGGGATAGGTTTTGGGTTTCCTTCATCTTCATTCCATCTCGTTCTGGAGCCATATTTAAGAAGAAAATCAAGACTAACAAATCTTTCACGGACCTTTTTTGCTGAGAGGCAGTGAATTAAATTAATAGACCAATGACTTCCAAGTATTCATCCCCTTTCAACTACTTTGAGATTTTTTTAGGGATGTTAACATTCTTCCTTTTCAAATTTTAAAATACCTATAATTTAAAAAATATTCTCAAGGACCTAAGACATGTAGATCAAAATTCTTCGACCTCGCCCACAACTGGCATTCTCTCATCCTGCCGCAGTGAACGGAAGTTTACTTGAGTGCCAAGTTCTCTGTTCTCACTGGCAGTGGTAGTGGGGAGTGAACAGCCAGAGAATTCTGGCTTTGATTTTTATCATCGTTCTGCCCACAAGGTCTCATCTACAACCTGCAGCTGTCACCAGCTGAAATTGAGCCATACAATTCAGTGTTAAAACAGCAAGTAATGAGGGAGGCTTTTCTAATTAGAGCAGGTTTTACCATAGTATTTAGGCTATATTTGTTTATGCGAATCAAATTACAAAGATGTGGTCTGGTATATTATTCAGCAATATTTTCGATGAAATCATGCTTGTACCAGATGCATGTGAATTACTTGGCTTAGTAGTCAAGAGAGTCTAATTTCCTCTTGCATTAGCATCAGTCCAATGTCTTAACGCAATCCAAATTGCATTGTAACACAAACATGTTATCTGATGGCATTCTGCATGAAAATATATCACAAAATATTTTCACAGGAGTCCGTTTCCCTGGTCTGTATATTGAGTGGCTCTCTGAGGATTCAATAAATGTTGCTCCCAAAATGTAAGCATCTAAAGTTGCCATAAATATCCTTATTTTAAAATATATAATGCCATAAACAGCTTAGCTTTCCATGTTTGTATATGACTGACCTTGGCTTGTTTCTATTGCTTCTTCTATGTAGTTCAATGATGTACCAGTTAGGTTGAATGCTGGTATTCAGTAATTGTTGAGAGTGAAGTCTACTGAGATTTTTAAGTCTCTTTCAACTTCATTCTTAACTATTTCGCACCTTTCAGAGATTTAATCATGGTCTAGATTCCTCTCTTAGCAATGCCTCACACTTCTCAACATTCAGTTTCATCAGGCATATTTCACTGCATCCATATAGTTTGTTAGGGTCAGTTTTTACATTCTAAGCTGCCTTTTCAAATTCAGTGTGCTTCCTGGTTTGGCATAACACCCACATTTGACTAATTTGCGTCATGCTTTTGAGTCTATAGGCTGGATTCTCTGACTTTGCCTGCAGCTGGGATTCTATAGTCCTGCTGTACTGAATGGGGATTTGGCTGAACATCAAATTCTCCATTCTCGTTGGCAGTGGCACAGGGGGTGGGAGGGTGAACGGCTGTAGGATTTCAAAATATATCCTTGAAATTCTGAAAATTTACATATTACATTATTATTGCACTGAAACCATTGATGATGATTTGTATTTTAGTACGTTATGTCGCCAGTATTGCACTAGATGTAAACTTCCCCAGTCTTTGGGATAGTGCACCTCCATCAAAACTGCTCAGGGCTTATTTGCATAGTTGCGCTGTTCAGATACAGACGTTTCCTGGCTTTACAGTGTTCTTGCAATCAGTGTGACATTACATCAAAAAAACCGGAGCATTTCAGATCAGGGTAGGGGTGGGTGAGCTGAAAGGGAGCACCAATTTCAACAATTGGTTTCTAAGGAACTGTTTTATATGGTTCACACTGATACCAGCTAACAGGTGGATACCCATGGCCTGGAAACTGAAATGCATAGAACATAGAACATAGAACATTACAGCACAGAACAGGCCCTTCGGCCTTCGATGTTGCACCAACCAATTAGGAAAAAGCAATGACTCTCTAACCTAAACCATTCCCTTTTCATCCATAAACTTATCTACTAACCTCTTAAACGCCACCAAACTTGGCGCATCTACAACTGCAGCAGGCAGGGCATTCCATACCCTTACCACCCTCTGGGTAAAGAACCTACCTCTGACATCCGTCCTATAACTACCACCCCTTAATTTAAAGCTATGTCCCCTCGTGCTAGCTTTCTCCATCCTAGGAAAAAGGCTATCACTGTCCACCCTATCTAAACCTCTAATCATCTTATATGTTTCGATAAGGTCCCCTCTTAGCCGCCTCCTTTCTAACGAAAACAACCTCAAATCCCTCAGCCTCTCTTCATAAGACCTGCCCTTCATACCAGGCAACATCCTGGTAAACCTCCTCTGTACCCTCTCCAATGCCTCCATGTCTTTCTTATAATGTAGGGACCAGAACTGTACACAATACTCCAAGTGCGGCCGCACTAGAGTTTTGTACAGTTGCAACTTGACGTTGCAGGTGGATGGCCTACCACACTGTAGCAAGTAATGTTAATGTTTCAGCTGTGGAGTAACAGGGCAGTAACTCATTATCTGTCCTAAAATCAAGTCTAATAGGTTCTTCCTTGCTGAACATGAATCCTGGAGTCATCCCATTGCCTTCTCTTCTCTGATTCAATGAAGTTAAATTGTGAATGAATGAGGAGGCAACATTATGGTCAAGTGTAGATTTGTTTCTGATACCAATGATCAAATGAATTGATTATTTTGATTGCCCCTTAGCACCAATGCTTCGAAAGCAGATACAAGGCTACCACATTTTCTGTTCATACTGTAGCACTGTGGACAAAGTAGAGGCCAATATCAGTACATATGTACCACATGATGCAGCTCTATAAGACTTTTGTCAGACCGCAGTTGGAGTATTGTGCACAGTTCTGGTCGCCCCATTATAGGAAGGATGTAGAGGCTATTGAGAGGGTTCAGAGGAGATTTACAAGGATGCTGCCTGGATTGGGAAGTAGGCCTTATGAAGATAGGTTGAGGGAGCTGGGACTCTTCTCACTGGAGAGACTTAGGTTGAGAAGCGACCTGATAGAGGTTTATAAAATGTTGAGAGGAATAGATAGGGTGGAGTCTCAGAGACTATTTCCCCGAGCTGAAATGGTCACTACGAGAGGACACAGATTTAAGGTGCAGGGAAGCAAATACAAAGGAGATGTCAGGGGTAGGTTTTTCACTCAGAGGGTGGTGAGTGAATGGAACCGACTGCCGTCGGAGGTTGTTGAGGCAAACTCACTGGGGTCTTTTAAAGACTTCTGGATGAGTATATGGAAAAGAATAGGATAGGGGGTTATAGATAGGTCTGTGGATTGGTAGATGTGATCGGCGCAACTCATGGGCTGAAGGGCCTGTTTGTGCTGTGTTGTTCTATGTTCTATAAACCTATGAATTTCTCTTGATGAGAGATGTGAATGCAATCTGATGCTGCCACATTGTTGGCACATAAACTAAATCACAATATTAACAGGAACTAGATGAAAAAAGCCCAAGCGTTAATGCAACCACTAAAATGGAACTGTGCAGGAAATGATCCCAAATGGCTGCCCACCAGAGGGCAGTAACCAGTAATGTGCTGAGTCCAGCTGCCTGCCTGAACAGCCTTAGCAACCCCTCCCAACATCATGGCCTCTGAGCTTCCCACTTACCTTCAAAGTGATCAGGCTTCAATTCCCTCATCGATTCTTAGGATCAGGCCAGTAAAATTTTACTATTTTTCTTCTTGTGAATTGAACCTGGGTCCCTGGCGCTGTGAGGCAACAGTGCTAACCACTTTGCCACCATCTGTGAAGATGTTGGAATGGTTGCTTCCGTACTACCTTATTGATCATGCAACAGTTCAGTATTGTATATTCAGCACTATTACAAAGGCCAGTTTGAGTATTGTGATTGGAAAATTGAAGCCACTAAGTTATATAGAGAATTAAATGATAATAGTCAGAAACAGCAGAAATGTTATTTGCTTGGTTTGCAGATAAGTGAAACACAGCCAGATGATTTTCTTTTCAGTTCATCCTTGGCATGTGAGCATCACTTTCAAGACCAATTCCTCCTCTCAATTATCCTTGAGCTTCGTGGCTGGCTAGGGCATATCAGAGGGCAGTAAAGGGTCGACCATGTTGCTGAGGGTCTGGAGCCATATGTAAGCCAGAGCTGGTAAGGAAAATATATTTCCCTCCCTGACAGGTTTTTAGAAAGATCTGGTAATTTCACGGTTATTATTAATGAGCCTATTCTGTTATTTCAGAATTGTATTCATTAACTGAAACTAAATTTCCCCAGCCGCTGCTATGGCATTTGTTTGAACTAATTTCACTGGACTATTAGTTCAGGCCTCTGGATTACGAGTGCAATAAGTATCGTGCTATCTTCCCCAACTGATGAAACATCACTTTCACTTGTTTACCCACAGTTTAGAAGTATTCTTACCCATAGAGCGGGGTTTTCCGACTGCACTCGCACCAAAACTGGAAAATCCCACTAAGTAAATGGAGCTTTGTATGGGCCGCTGCACCCACCCCCACCCCCACCCCCCCAACACCACCACGACATTGACCCATCCCCCCAACCCCCCATTAGGAGGGACAAGAAAATTCCCCCAATAATCTCTGAGCTACAAGTCAATCATAGACTGCAGTTTCAGGCTATTGGCCATACACGCCAGCTACCTGAAGACCTTCAACACAAAAGGTGCAAGTTGTGGAGGGTCTCACAGGAACAGACTTGAGGGTGAATAGTTCCTCTATCCCCTAACTACGGAGACCAGTTTCCTGCCCATGTTTTTTCTTCAATTCAGTGTTTTAATTTGGTATCATTAATCATAGCCAATGCTTTATTTCACTATATGTCAAGCAGCAATCCAGGGATTTCATTCTCCTCCCACTCTGCTGGCATAGAATAGAAAAAAACTATAAATAACAGCACATTCCTGCAATTTCCATTTAAAATTAACAATTGCTGCCTGAAGCAAAGGTTTATTAACAGTCTCAGCATCAAGAGTTCTCCAGTCAGGGATTCACTTTGGTTATCACCCATCACAGCAGTGATTAGATTTGAATCCAGTGCTGTTTTGTTTTGAGTCAGAATGCTTGGTTTCATGTGGAAAAGGGTAAATCCATTTTAAATTTTACAAGTGCATATTTCTTCATATTGATTTAACGTGTACACATACTGTACCAGACAGGAATCCAGATGCAAGCTTGAATTTAATAAAAAAGCATTTGTTGGAGAGATACATGTGGTTTTTTTAACTGTGTTTTATCTCTTAGAGCATCTTCATTGCTTTGTCGATGGGAAGTTGATAAACTGCAGGGAACTGCCAAACCTCAGTAAGCAGCACCATCAGCACAAGCTCCAATTTTAATAGCTTCGAGCCTATCAGAAACAGATTGATGTGGGAAGGCAAAGCAGGACTCCTGCTATCATGCCCGCTCTGTCACAGAACACGACACTAAACGACTGGGTGCGGTAATGAGGTTGGGACAGAAGATATCTGCTGGCCTCTGCAGTAGAAGACGTTCTCTGTTTCCACCTCAAACCCCCACACAAAGCTCATAGAATCCCTACAGTGCAGAAGGAGGCCATTTGGCCCATCGAGTCTGCACCAACCACAATCCCACCCGGACCCTATTCATGTAACCTCACATATTTACCCTGCCAATCCCCCTGACACTAGGGTCAATTTAGAATGGCCTGCACATCTTTGGATTCTGGGAGGAAACCAGAGCACATGGAAGAAACCTATGCAAACACAGAGAGAGTGTGCAAACTCTACACAGACAGTGACCCGAGACCGGAATTGAACCTGGGTCTCTGGCACTGTGAGCAGCAATGCTAACCACAGTGCCACCATGCCAAGTCAGTCCCAGATAGGTGAATTTTATTCTTCTGTTTATTATCATGACAAATCTACCTTAGTGCCTCATGTCTGTATGCATTTACTCCTTCTCCTGAAAGTGTTAACACAACATCATGACATTTAGACCTGGCACTCCACCATAAATGTCTAACAAATGCTCTGTTTCTTTTTACAATGTTCAGTGTTACTTTTCATAGAAGACTGCTAATCAGCTTGGTGATGTCTTCATCAAATTAAAAAGTAACCTCACATACTTAGGATTGGAATCATCTTATGCAATTTTCTGCCCTACATCTATAATTTCAGAACTGCTGTCATCAGTCACCGTCATCTAATAACAAACATTTTAAGACAAAGAGAAAGAGAAACCGCCACACTCTAAAGTGAATTTACATGACTAAAACTTTCCACTTCACTTGGGCTAAGGGAGACTATAATTTCTTTAACAGCTTACAACCAATACCACAACCCGAGAACACCAGTCTCCTCTCTAATATCCTTACTGAGGAACAGCTTCTTCCCTGCTGCCATCAGACTTTTGAATGGATCTATCATGTGTAAAGTTGATCTTTTTCTACACCCTAGCTGTGAATGTGACATATATTCTGTACCCTTTCCTTTCCTTCTCTCCTACATACTCTATGAATGGTATGTTTTGTCTATATACAGAACAAGAAACAATATTTTTCACTTTATACCAATAATTCTGACAATAATAAATCAAATCAGATCAAATGGCATTGTCACTCTGTATACAAAACTATGGGAGTTGAAATATGTTTTCATTTTGATTGGTAAAGCAATTATGGAGGAGCAACAAGACTGTGTTTCTGATGTAGCCTGCAGTCATGCTTGTTGTCATCCTTGAAGAAGCAATGAGGTCCTTGTAACAATGAATGATCTATAGACATTTTTGAGTTGGTTTTATCTGGCAGGCTTCTGCCCACACCAATGGATTATAGCTTTTAACACTTAGAGGAATTATAGGCTTCAACACTGCTTCTCTTCCTTCATTACAATGATAACTAATGGTTTGTCCAGGGGCAAAGCCTATCCCTTTAGTCCACTGGAGTGTGGACTTGGAGAATTTAGGAGCCGTTATACCCTCTGAAATATTTCCTGGAAAGAGAAGAAAACATGTTGTAAAATCAATTGCCAGGCTTTGTTCTCACTGATATTTTTTGCTGCTTTGTCTCTTTCCTCTCTCTATGACTCCAGGACTCATGTTCAGCAAGGAAGAACCTATTGGACCTGATGCCAGGACAGATAGTGAATTATTGCCCTGTTACTCCACAGCTGAAGCATCAACATTACTTGCTACAGTATGGTAGGCCATCCACCTGCATTCCAGTTTCCAGGCCACGGATTCTCACTGTTAGCTGGGGCTGATTTCAGAATTCAATCAGATGAAAGTTACAAAGACCTGCATCAACCTCTGATGGTCTTCTTTAAGGATAATCTCTGACTGCCCAGTCATCACAGTATATCTCTGAATGATATACTGATACCATGCACACTGGAGAATATGATGGTTCTACATGAATGGCTACAGCTCATTCATTCTAGCTTAACATGTGTAGCGAAGCACAGGTATAGCACGGAACTCAGGTCACACCTCTTAACATTTTTCAAACCAGAGATCTCCCAGATCTAAGATATGCTGTTAGATGGGATTTGTCCATCTACTGATGTCAAAGCTCTCTGGACTGCCATTTTCCCCTTCCAGGAGTAAGGAATTGTTTCTCCTCAATGACTAGATGTCATAACCGTAGAACCATAGAACCCTACAGCGCACAAAGAGGCCCTTCAGCCCATCGAGTCTGCACTGAACACAATCTCAACCAGGCCCTACTCCCATGTCCTGACACATTTTACTTACTAATCCCTCTATCTTCCGCTACCCTAGATACTAAGGGGCAGTTTCTTAGCATGGCCAATCAACCTAACCCGCACATGTTTGGACTGTGGGAGGAAACCAGAGCACACAGAGGAAACACATGTAGACACAAGGAGAACATGCAAACTCCACACAGACAGTGATCCGAATCGAACCCAGGACCCTGGAGCTGTGAAGCAGCAGTGCTAACTACTGCGCTACCGTGCCGTCCTGTAACTTACTTCCTTTATGGGCATAATGTCAATAAGTTTGATGACGAGGTTGACAGTATTGTACATTGGTTAGTCTAGCTTCAGAATTATTGAGACATTGACTTGTCAAAAACAAACTGCTTTATCATACACAACTGACCTCTGTACAGCTATCCACAGCTGGGTGTTACACTGCTGAAACCATGAACATTTTCCCTCTTGACTCCTTATTATGTTGTCCTCACATACGCATTATTGTAGATACTATTTACTCATTCCCACACATTAACCCTTACAAAGCCTAATATGATGGATATTTCCTTAGCAAGTGGTTTTTGCTCAGGTCAAGGCACCTCACAGCACCAGGAACAGCCTTGGATGACTGTGCAGAGTCTGCATATTCTCATCACGTTAGGTGGGTTTCCTCCGGATATTCCAGTTTCCTCCCACACTCCAAAGGTGTGCAAGTTAGGTGAATTGACCGTGATAAATTGACCCTCAGTGTTCCAAGATGTGTAGGTTAGGGAGGATTAATGAGGTAAATGTATGGTGTTACGGTGATAGGATAGGGAGTGGGCCTGGGTAAGATATTGTGTCGGAGAGTTGATGCAGATTTAATGGGCTAATTAGCTTCCTTCTGCACTGGAAGGAATCTATGATTCTTTTAATATATGAATAAAGTTTGTAAAATTACAGTTATCTTGGATGATGATGATAGACCATAGAACATAGAACATTACAGCGCAGAACAGGCCCTTCGGCCCTCGATGTTGCGCCGACCAATTGAGAAAAAACGATGACCCTCTAACCTAAACCATTCCCTTTTCGTCCATAAACCTATCCACTGACCACTTAAACGCCCCCAAACTTGGCGCATCTATAACTGCTGCAGGCAGGGCATTCCATACCCTTACCACCCTCTGGGTAAAGAACCTACCTCTGACATCCGTCCTATAACCACCACCCCTTAATTTAAAGCTATGTCCCCTCGTGCTAGCTTTCTCCATCCGAGGAAAAAGGCTATCACTGTCCACCCTGTCTAATCCTCTGATCATCTTATATGCTTCAATAAGGTCTCCTCTTAGCTGCCTTCCTTCTAATGAAAACAACCTCAAATCCCTCAACTTCTCCTCATAAGACCTGATTCCACTCACTCACACATTCTCAGTTCCACTCACTCACGCATTCTCAGTTCCACTCACTCACGCATTCTCAGTTCCACTCACTCACGCATTCTCAGTTCCACTCACTCACGCATTCTCAGTTCCACTCACTCACGCATCCTCAGTTCCACTCACTCACACGTTCTCAGTTCCACTCACTCACGCATCCTCAGTTCCACTCATGCATTCTCAGTTGTACTCACACATTCTCAGTCCCACTCACACATTATCAGTTCCACTCATTCCTTTCACTCATCTTCGATCCAATATTCCCAGGATAACAATGGTAGAGCTGGATCTTCAAAGGCTAAAGTCAACCTGGGACCCGCACAGCCTCCAAAACACAGGGTCACCTTCTCCAATATGGCAGAGAAAAACTTACTAATTTGCAACGAATATTTGGTAACCTTGTAAGCCTTGGAATCTTGTTCAACCTGAAGACGTGGTGATCAACATGAAATATCTTAATCTATTATTTTTCATGAGGAAGTTGCAACTTGTAACAGCATTTACATGCCATGTCCTAGATGATTTTCTAGAGGAGGGCAGAATCATCAAGCTTGCAGACTATCGGCACTGTGGGGTAACAATCCTGAAGAACATCTTCACAACTGGCAGTGGGTATGACATATTCTGTCACAATCTGACCTGTGCCCATCTCCCCAAAATCTGCCCTTAAGACCACAGCTATTCTGGGATGGATTTGTTCCCAGAGCACCTTGCAAACAGGTCCACACCATGTGGCCATCTTCTCAATCTGCTCTTCATTAAATAAAGTTTCTGACATAAGATTTTTGATCTGAGTTTACAAGATGCTTTCGACATTTATTCCTCAATGTGTCTCTTATACAATCTTCTTCCATACTGTTCCTGCTGGTATCAGTCCACAGAAAGGATCAGGTGGACAGATTATCACTGTATAGGTTTCTAAATGGGACAAGCTGCTTTTTCACCCAATAAGATCATTCCCATTACCATCAGATGATCAACACTGGGTTTTTAGACAGTGGGGCTAAGATACATGGTGCTGCATCCATCCTATATGTTTGTATGTTCATAACAACAGCTTCAATCTTGCTGGCTTTTCAGTGCAAAACACTGTGTTCATCAAATTATTGGTTCCTTTGTAAAATGGAAGCTCCATCCATCACATCTTCTATCAAATACTTCAGCTCATATATTGTGCTGTCCAAATGTTGTCTTGTGTCCTCACAGACAGAAAACTTATGTGCTATCCTCCGAGAAAATGCAGGGAGAATGTACCCCCCATCCAGACTGACTCTATTTCCATAGTAAGAATTTAGCAACACCAATTTTTAATCCAACCGATTTATTTGATAGTAAAATTGCGAGCTTTCAACACTCTGTGTCTTCCTTAGGCAAATGCAGTGTTCTGGTCTGCAATAGCACACATCAGCACAGACAGTCAGAGATTGCTGATTAGAATACGAATCCTTACACCTAACCTGCTATTGAAGTGTTAAAGTGGCTAACAATGTGTGTGAAGGGAATCCTGAGCATTGGTTAGAGAATTGTGTATTTCCTCCAGACAGCACAGTAAGTGAGGTTTTTTGCTAACCCAGGCAAGTTACGGGGGTTACAGATAGTGTGTCATGAAGCCAAGATCCCTGTTAAGACCGTCCTCGTGTGTGGAGCTTGGCTATCAGTCTCTGTTCAGCGACTCTGCGCTGTCGTGTATCACGAAAGCCCCCTTGAAGAACATTTACCCGCAGGTCGGAGGCCGAATGCCCATGACTGCTGAAGTGTTCGCCCACAGGAAGGGAACTGTTTTGCCTGGTGATTGTTGAGCGATGCTCATTCATCCGCTGTCGTAGTGTCTGCATGGTCTCCCCAATGTACCATGCTTCGGGACATCCTTTCTTGCAACGTATTAGGTAGACAACGTTGGCCGAGTTGCAAGAGTATGTACCGTGTACCTGGTGAATGGTACCCTCACGTTTGATGATGTCGTCCATGTCTATGATCTGGCATGTCTTGCAGAGGTTGCTGTGGCAGGGTTGTGTGGTATTGTGGTCACTGTTCTCCTGAAGGTTGGGTAGTTTGCTGCGAACAATGATCTGTTTGAGGTTGTGCGGTTGTCTGAAAGCAAGAAGTGGGGGGTGGGGATGGCCCTAGCGAGATGTTCATCGTCATCAATGATATGTTGAAGACTCCGGAGAAGATGTCGTAGCTTCTCCGCTCTGGGGAAGTACTGGACAACAAAGGGTACTCTGTCCACCGTGTCCCGTGTTCGTCTTCTGAGGAGGTCAGTGCGGTTTATCGTTGTGGCACGTCGGAACTGTCGATCGATGAGTCGAGCGCCATATCCTGTTCTCACGAGGGCATCCTTCAGTGTCTGGAGGTGTCTGTCATGATCCTCCTCATCTAAGCAAATTCTGTGTATACGGAGGGCATGTCCATAGGGAATGGCTTCTTTAACGTGTCTAGGGTGGAAGCTGGAGAAGTGGATAGGGAGGATGTGCTAGATATTCTCGAGGGTTTGAAGTTGGATAAGTCCCCTGGGCCAGACGGGATTTACCCTAGGCTTCTCTGGGAGGCAAGAGAGGAGATTGCAGAGCCTCTGGCTCTGATCTTCAGGTCGTCGTTGGTTACGGGTGTGGTTCCAGAGGACTGGAGGATAGCGAATGTGGTCCCATTGTTCAAGAAGGGGAAGAGAGACCTTCCAGGGAATTATAGGCCAGTGAGTCTTACTTCTGTGGTGGGCAAAGTATTGGAGAGAATACTTAGGGATAGGATTTATACTTAGTTAGAGAGTAATGAATTGATTGGAAATAGTCAGCATGGTTTTGTGAAGGGTAGGTCGTGCCTTACTAACCTCATTGAGTTTTTTGAAAAAGTGACCAAAGAGGTGGATGGGGGGTAAGGCGGTTGATGTGGTATATATGGACTTTAGTAAGGCGTTTGATAAGGTGGCCCATGGAAGACTTCTGCAGAAAATGCAGATGTATGGGATAAAGGGTGATTTAGCTAATTGGGTTAGGAATTGGCTAGCAGATAGAAGACAGAGGGTGGTGGTTGATGGGAGATACTCATCTTGGAGTTCGGTGACAAGTGGTGTACATCAGGGGTCTGTTTTGGGGCCCCTGCTGTTTGTAATTTTTATAAATGATCTTGATGAGGGTATTGAAGGATGGATTAGTAAATTTGCGGATGACACTAAAGTCGGTGGAGTGGTAGATAGTGAAGAGGGGTGTTATAGTTTGCAGAGAGACTTAGACAAGTTGCAGAGCTGGGCCGCGAGGTGGCAAATGGAGTTTAATGTGGAAAAGTGTGAGGTAATGCACTATGGCAGAAATAATAAATGTGTAGAGTATAGGTCAAATGGTAGGATTCTTAGTAGTCTAGATGAACAGAG
The DNA here is from genome assembly GCA_024679065.1 of Sphyrna mokarran. NCBI lineage: Eukaryota > Metazoa > Chordata > Chondrichthyes > Carcharhiniformes > Carcharhinidae > Sphyrna > Sphyrna mokarran. The sequence continues at coordinate 28,777,374 of JAGIQG010000011.1, forward strand.
GGATCTTGGTGTGTATGTGCATATATCCCTGAAAGTAGGCAGTCAAGTCGAGAAGGTTGTTAAGAAGGCATATGGAGTCTTAGCTTTTATTGGTAGGGGGATTGAATTTCGGAGCCGCAACGTCATGTTGCAACTGTACAAAACTCTAGTGCGGACGCACTTGGAGTATTGTGTGCAGTTCTGGTCCCCGCATTATAAGAAAGATGTGGAGGCATTGGAGAGGGTACAGAGGAGGTTTACCAGGATGTTGCCTGGTATGGAGGGGCAGGTCTTATGAAGAGAGGCTGAGGGATTTGAGGTTGTTTTCGTTAGAAAGAAGGCAGCTAAGAGGAGACCTTATTGAAACATATAAGATGATTAGAGGTTTAGATAGGGTGGACAGTGATAGCCTTTTTCCTAGGATGGAAAAAGCTAGCACGAGGGGACACAGCTTTAAATTAAGGGTGATAGTTATAGGACGGATATCAGAGGTAGGTTCTTTACCCAAAGGGTGGTTCGGGAGTGGAATGCCCTGCCTGCAGCAGTTGTGGATGCGCCAAGTTTGGTGGCGTTTAAGAGGTTAGTTGATAAGTATATGGAAGAGAAGGGAATGTTTAGTTTGGAGGGGCATTGCTTTTTATATTGGTCGGCGCAACATCGAAGGCCGAAGGGCCTGTTCTGTGCTGTAATGTTCTATGTTCTATGGAGCATTGTGAGGTTGTCTGTCGGTTTTCGGTACAGTGAGGTGCTGAGGTGACCGTCCTTGATGGAGATGCGTGTGTCCAAGAATGCAACTGATTCTGGAGAATAGTCCATGGTGAGTCTGATGGTGGGATGGAACTTGTTGATATCATCATACAGTTGTTTCAATGATTGTTCACCATGAGTCCAAAGGAAAAAGATGTCATCAATGTATCTAGTATATAACCTTGGTTGGAGATCTCGTGTGGTGAAGAAGTCTTGTTCGAACCTGTGCATGAAGATGTTGGCATACTGAGGTGCGAATTTGGTCCCCATGGCTGTTCCGTGTGTCTGGATGAAAAGCTGATTGTTGAAGGTGAAGACATTGTGGTCCAAGATGAAGCGGATGAGTTGTAAAATTGCATCCGGAAACTGGCAGTTGTTGGCATTGAGTACTGAGGCAGTTGCAGCAATACCATTGTCGTGGGGGATGTTGGTGTAGAGCGCCGAGACATCCATTGTGACAAGGAGTGTCCCTGGTTCTACTGCTCCATGTGTGCTGAGTTTCTGTAGGAAGTCCGTAGTGTCAAGACAAAAGCTGGGGGTTCTTTGTACAATGGGTTTCAGGATGCCCTCGATATAGCCGGAGAGGTTCTCACACAGGGTCCCGTGGCCGATATGATGGGATGGCCGGGTATGTTTGCCTTGTGTATCTCTGGGAGGCAGTAGAGATCTCCAATGCGGGGAGTACATGGAATGAGAGCCCGGAGGGTGTTCTGAAGGTCCAGATCAAAGGTTTTGATCAGAGTGTTGAGTTGACGAGTGTGTTCTTTGGTCGGTTCTGCTGGTAACTGTCTGTAGTGTTTCTCATTGTTTAGTTGTCAGTACACTCTATTTCCATAGTCAGTGACTATCATGCTTCTACCAGATATGTGACTAGATCCATGAATATCCCATTGGATTTTGCAAGCTGCTGTGCACCTGGCTGTGAAGGCTCCAATGTACCAAGTCTGTTCCTTCAGACACCAGATTCAACTTTTCCCACATATTTATCAATAAGCTTGAGTCAGCCTCAACAGAACTCCCTCTCACCAGCAGGCCAGCATGGCTAGTAATCCAATCTAAATATTTCCTCCTTCATTGCACTCATGTCCAACTGCTACATGATACTCACCCTTGAAAAAAAGTTACTAACATTCGCAATGTCCGTGTTCGTAACATTGTATGGAGTGTTTTACTCATCATTCAATGCAATGGGTCACTTGCCTCTTCCAGAAAATGAACCATCACCCCACATTATGTTCTGGGAAAGCTTCCCTAAAGGACATTAGAGAATCAAGTGGGTTTTAAGACAATCGACAATGGTTTCATGGACATTATTGCACTTATAATTCCAGATTTTTATTGAATTCAGTTTTCACCATCTCTGTGGCAGGATTCGAACCTAGTGATATTTTTATGTGCTTGACATGGATGCATCCATTAAACAGGTCACAGCTTGTTTATGCCATCCTGTGAAAAACATAACAAATAGGAGCAGGAGTTGATCATCTGGCCCCTTGAGCCTGTTCCGCCTTTCAATAAGATGGATTTTTTTGTGGACCCAGCTCCACTCACCATAACTCTTAATTCCTTAGTCCCAGTTTTCCTATGCCTCCAGGGGTGTTTGGTATCTCAATTTGCTGCAGGGACGACTCATTTTCATTATATGGCAGTGTGTAACCTCTTACAGTTGCTTGTACTGTTGCACCTTAGAGGATTCTCTCCTCTAGTTGTGCATTGGGTTTGGTGCAATGAATGGTTCCTTAAGCCGTTAGCTAGATGTTCCTGCTCTTGTCTTTTCTGTCCTGTTTCAAGAATACTGCGATGCCATTGAGGTTAGGAGTACAAAGAGCCCGCAACAAGAACCCGATAGCAGAGAAAATTGTGGGGCAACTGGAGATGTGCTTCTACACCAAAAACCACATAGAAGTCCTATCACAGTTTTAGCCCTGTCTCTCACCATTGCACCTCCCACTTTCATTCCCGAAGCCTTTTTGTGGGAGAGTTATGGACACAGGGGGCCCGATTTTACCAATCAGATCTGGGCCTAATATGGATCTGAGCCAGGAATCCTCATTCCAGCGTGCACTTATGCTTCTTGCTGGCTCCAATCTGATCTATGCTGTGGGCGGGGCTTAGCGCTGCCACACCGTTCAGATCTCTGAACTGTGCACTCGCAGTTGAAAAAAATCGGAGGTAGTGCGCTCAGGTACTGAGCTGGAGAATGTGGCTGCGGCTGTTTGTGCCTTCTGAAAGATTACTTTCTTGCTATGTATCCTGTGTCAGCGTAGCCAGGCGGAGCGATTCCAATAGAACATCAGTAGTTCGCTTTGGAAAGCAAAGAACAAAGAACAAAACAGCACGGGAAACAGGCCCTTCAGCCCAACGAGCCCTCGCCGCCACCCTGATGTTCCCACCTCTACCCGCGATCCCTGTCCATGTTTATAGATCTATGGATTAAAAACCAAATTTGAGACAATTTAGGGAGAATTTGTTTTGCCAATTAGCCTAAGAGCACATCTTTGGGATGTGGGAGGAAACCGGAGCACCCGGAGAAAACCCACGCAAGCACGGGGAGAATGCGCAAACTCCCACAGACACAGGACCAAATCCATGTATCTGCACAGCACAGCGATAGTCACTGAGCTGTCGTGTTGCCCATCAAATGGTCCAGGTCAAGCGTACACTAATGACGTGAAGCAGTAGGATACTCTCGAAAAAGATCCAACAGCAGTCCTCTCACAACCCATCGCGTGTATGCCCTTCATTAGACAACAAGGTGGACCAAAGCACCTGTAGGATAAAAACAAGTACATCAATATCATCATCTATTACACACTTCCCAAGGACTCCCAAGGCTCATGATCCCTATTTTAAATCAGTTTTTTATATCCCTCCATTCCCATTCTGTTCATGTGCCCATCTAAGTATTTCTTAAATAACTCGAGTGCCTGCCTCCACCACTTTACTTGGCAGCGCATTCTATACCCCCACCACCCTCTGTGTGAAAAAACTCCCTCTAGCATCCAAATTATAACTTACCCCGCTCACCCTAAGCCCATGACCCCTCGTGCTATTTGAGTCCATCCTAGGAAAAAGCTTAACGCTGTTTACTCTCTGTATCCCCTTCATAATCTTGTACACCTCTATTAGATCTCCTCTAGGTCTACGTCTTTCTAAGGAAAACGGTCCCAATTTGCCTAATCTCTCCTCGTAACTCAGACCTACCATACCAGACAGCATCCTGGTAAACCTCCTCTGCACTCTCTCCAGAGTCTCCACGTCCTTCCAGTAGTAAGGCGACCAGAACTGGACGCAGTATTCCAAATGAGGTCTAACCAGCATTTTATACAACTCCAACATTAAAGGCCAGCTCTTGTACTCTATACCCCTTCCTATAAAGGTTAACATACCATATGCTTTCTTCACAACCTTCTCCTCTTGCTCTGCCACCTTCAGAGACTTGTTCACCTGCACCCCCAGGTCCTTCTGCATTTCTATACTCTTAATAGGTCTATCCTTTATCATATACCTCCCCACTACATTCTTTCTCCCGAAATGCATCACCTCACATTTATCAGGATTGAATTCCATCTGCCATCTATTTGCCCAAGCTACCAGCCTATTTATGTCCTGCTGCATCGCCTGACAATGCTCCTCACTATCCTCAAATCCAGCCATCTTTGTATCATCTGCAAACTTGCTGATCACTCCACTGACTCCCTCTTCCAAGTCAGTTGTATATATTACAAATAGAAGAGGTCCCAGTACCGAGCCCTGCGGCACACCACTAGTGACCGACCTCCAGCTAGAAAAACACCCTTCCACTATTACTTTCTGTCTCCTATTACCAAGCCAGTTACTTATCCATCTAGCAAGTCGATGCCAGGCTGTATCTGGTTTTGGTGGTTTGACCTGATGGCTCCACTATCAATACCCGACACAAGGAGCCTAAAAAAATTAATATGATGCCAGTTGATGTTTCCCTTCTGCAGGAAGCTGAAAGGAAAGCAAGATTGCGCAAACATATTCCCAAAAGAGCTAGAACAAAAGAGGAGCAATTTAAAGATGGATTTAAAATTGACAATTATAGCAAATTCTCGACAAAGAAGTAGTCTTCAAAATTGTGGATTTTAGAAACAACCATCATTGAATTGCTTGACTGGTGTTGACATTAGTGGAACTTTAACAATTGCACGTATTATTGTACTGTCATTAATCAGTTGTGTTTTTTATTTATGATCGACTTCACTTATTTTATTAAAATGTACAGGAAGGATACAGGGAATGAAAAAAACAGATTCCTGTTTTTATTTCTATTGTTGCACGGCTAAAATGCGAAGAGAAAATGCTTTGAATGTTAATTAAACAATACCCTTTCACATTAATTCTATGCCTCCTGTTCCTGACTACATTATGTGGATTTGACTTGCGTACATTTAGTTGTTTGTGTGATGTATCATTAAAACCAGTTGCGCAAAAAAAAACAGGGAGCGGCTCTCAAGATCATCCTTAGGGTTGGGGGGAAGAGGAGAGGGGGCACAGATGGATCTTTGCTGGGGGGCGCAGGGGAGTCTGTTGCTACTCAGTAGGTGACCCCTCCTCTGCACCGGAGGAATGAATCCCTCCTCCTGGAGTGGATGCACGGTCAGGAGCAAGTGATTCCTCGTTAAGGAGATGAAGCAGATCTCTCCCGCTCTCTAGCCCCTGCAGGGAAGAGTATCTGGTAGTGTATCAGTGATAGTGTATCCCTTTCCAGGCCCATCTTAGTCCTTCGCCAGTGTTTCCTCTTGGAGTTGTCCCTGACCTTGTTGCCGGTTTTCATGTAGATCCACTCCAAGAGGAGGGATTTGTTCCTCCGTGGGGAGGAGGGATTGCCCGCAGAGTGTCAGCAGAGCCCCTTCTGCACCTCCCCACAACCAGAGGTCAATCTGAACTCCCTCCTCCCCCTCCAGCCAAAGATCCATCTGAGCCTCCTCCTCCCTTCCCCCAATCGGAGATCCATCCAAGCCCCTCATGCTCTGGTGGACGCCAGCAGAACAGTGTGAAACCCTAACACTTTAACTGTGTCTCCGAGTCTGTGGCCAGCAGGATGCTGCAAGCTCTCAAAGAACTGAAGACGGCCGAGAAGGATGGTGGAGGGAGACTAGCGGTAGAGGTAGGTTGGGGGTGTGCTCTGCCAAGGAGGGCCGCCTCCCAGGGGAGCTTGATCTGGGGGGGGGGGGGGGGGGGGGGGGGGGGGGCCTGCCTCCCAAGGGGGGGTCCAATTCCGGGAGGAGTCTGCCAATGTGGGCCTGCCTCACACTGGGGTCCAATCACAAGGGGAGGTCAGTTGAGGGGCCCTGCTTCCCAGGGCGGTCCCATCCCGGGAGGAGGGGTGTTCTGCTCAGGGGGGTCTGCTTCCCAGAGGAGTCCGATCCGATGCCGGGGAGGAGGTGGGCGGGTCTGCCGGAATGATTAGCAGGGGGTCTGTGAAGGATGGTCAAGGAGGATGGGCTTCGGAGGTTCCCCGCGGGATAAAAATCAGCTTTGGATTGTTATTTTGCAGGTTGCTTACAGCGCGGATCCAGAATGGAGCCAAAGACAATAAGGTGGGATTTAGCGGTAGAGATGGGTGCACAGTTCATTAAATCAATGTAAGTGTATGCTAATGCATTTAAATCGTCAGTCCGCCAGATTCAGGCAAAGATTGGACATGCGCCCAAGTCAGGTATCGGTAAAGTCATGATCTGCTCGGATTTGGGTGCATGTCACATTAAAGGCCCAATGCCTAATTAATTAACTCACTGCTTCAAAATCCTGGAGCTTCCTCTCTAACAGTACTGTGGATGTACCCATACAACATAGATGGCAGTAAGCAGCTCACCACCACATCTAGGGCAATAAGCAATGGGAAATGAAAATGCCGGTCTAGTCAGCGAGGCCCAATTCCTCTGAAAAAAAAAGACTTGGTCAGAAAGGGACTGTCAATGTGGCCTTTTCCCTTCCTCTTCTTCATCCACCTCCAGTTCCCCCTCATACTCCTGTTGTTCAGCAAAGGGAAAGAGCCCTCACTCTGCTTATGAGGATGTGCAGCAAGCAGGAATTCACCATGAATCTTGACGTACACTGATTATAGGAACGGTTCCCCCAGAGTAACCTTGTCAACTTCACTGCGATTTCAGCAAGCCTGTTCATCACATTTTATGTGGTGACAGCGATTACATGCTGTGTATGTATGTGCCCGTTGTGCAGTGAAGTCAGAAGCTATGTAGTGAGTAGATAGCTGTTGTGCCAACCTTTGCTTTGCGATGGTGGCTTAAATGCAGTGGCTTAAATGTTTAAATGCATGTTGGACTGTCAAAGAGTGGAAGCATCATTGGCCTACATGATTTGCTGCATTGGTTGCACATTTTTCATTTCAGTATGGGACAGAGTTGACAGACAGCACCCTCAAAGCAATAAATGTTCAGTCAGTGGCAGCTTGCAAAAAGGGGTTATGTACAATCTTGGCAATGCTCTCTGCTAGTTGACCTCCAGGTAGAGATAATAGAATGGAATTTTCCCTTTTTTATGCAGAGAGTGATAGTGGGTGCAAGCCATTGGCCCCCCATAATGGGCTTTCTCTGCCATATTGCTCAGGACTTGGTCAAAAAAATCCTATTACATGGATTATACACATCTAGAGTGGGCACAATCATGTCACTCTTTTACACTGGCGTGAACATGATTCTCATGGGACTTTCCACCCCTATTGCAGATCCCGCTCAACAAAAATGGGTAAGGAAAACTTCCCTCCTCCCACCCCCCCTCCCCCTCCCCCTCCCCCACCATGAAGTTTAATTATGTGTGCTGAGGTGTTTTATTTATTACTCGAACCCTTACATGACAGTGGATGGCAAACAACAAAATGCATTAAAGTTCACTGTCATGGTCATCTCGATAGCTATTGGCAAGATGGTTCTTATGGTCTTGCAATATTCTGCAGCAGTTGTCAGATTTCACTCCGGGAACTTATTGAAGTGCAGATGAGTCACACACTGAGATTCAAGTTGATGAATTGCTGAAAACCAAGGATGGGTTATGATCCCTCCTCATCCTCCTTCTTACAGCTGCTTGTCCTGTACGGTCTTTGCTCATTCCTGCTAATCATGCAATATTCTAAAGGGAATATATATTCATGCATCCATACCTGGGAACAACTGGTTTGTGAAAATGCCTTGCTGTCAAGATTAAACCTACACCGTAGTTGCTACACTCCGTAGAGATTTTTGTATGTTGAAACAACTACTGAAAGCAAGAAACTCTTGTAGGGTCACATCAACAATGAAATCAACTAGCAACTAACCTGAATGTAGTTGATAATCCTTTCAAATAGCACTGGTGTGAGGACCCTCCTGCTGCTTACTGTTTGCTTAGCTGGAAAAGAGAAAAAAGGTACGATCCACTTAACTGTGCTTGTAAATAATCATAATACACTGGCTACACAATAGTAATGGACAAGTCTCCAGGAGATTCATAGTCTTCTGGCTCAGTAGTACTCTAACATAATTTTCTTGCTCTTCCTCAATTGGTGAAGATATAAGTTCCATACTTTCTAATTGGTGTTGTTAACCTTTAAACTTGGGATCCTTTATTCTTAAAGAGGTAACTGTATTCACTTGGCAAAATCATTATTTAATAAAAATAGACAACAAAACTGTATGTCCTTCTACAAGTTTATTCTGTTCTTGTTACATTAATGTGAATTTGGTCACACTGTTTAAGTTTTTTTTATCAGCAGTGTGATTGCAAAATAAAGGAGTTGGTGACAAATTATCATGTACTGCCACTGACGTGCTCAGAGCATCAACCAGAGTTACTTGACGTGAAACTGCAATTTGAGATTTGACATAGCAGAGTGAATCAACCTCACAACATTAACAACAGAGGGCAAGTAATGAGTCAATTCATACGCCTTAAACTTTCAAGCCCATCAAGCCAAACCCGTTCCTTTGAAGCTTTACATCAGGAGAAAGGGATAATCTTTTTTTGCTTCCTAAAGCTATGGGGACTTTGTCTTATAGATCACATGTAATGCAGCGATAGACGTGTCTTCGAAGATGCTGCCAATAGTGCGATTTAATCCCAACCTCGAAGCTTCATGAAATAGTCATTATCTAACTCCCAGAAATTTCACCATTTGATAGAATAACATCTTGCTGAATGCATTTGTTTGATGTTCCAGCTCCATTTTGTAGTGCAGTGATAGTCTGCCTTTTTTGTGTAAGGGTGTGATTTTCTTGCACTTTTTGTACTGCTGTGATTGTCTGTCCATGAAGTGATGTGATTTTTCTGTCCTCTCTCTGTCGAATGCTGATTGTCTTGTCTTTTTCCGTTGTGGGGTGACTTTGATCTCCTTTCTCAGCACTGTGATTCTATCTCTTTATGTAGCCTTGTGATTGCCCTTTGTTAATCTCGTGCTGTGATTGTCCACCTTTGTCTGCAGTGACATAATGCGGCACCTTTCTGTGTAGCACTGATGTCGTTCAATTAAGCCCTACTGTCGGGCATAATGTCATGGCAATGACACTGTGTCATGCTGTAAAACGGATGGGAGCAAGTCTATTAATGTCAACGGAAATAAAAATTGGGGAAAGTGTCGAGTGGGTTGCTGACTCACTATTACCAGTCATTGCGCAACATCAAGATTTACCCCAGGGAACTGAAGATTATTCGACCGTAAATCTATGATCTGCATTTGTCTCAAAAATAATGCAACCAACCCATGGATCGAAATCACATAAACTGGTATTCCCCCTCATCAACATTCTCAGTGGTGTCTGTACCTCTGGGAGTTAATCTTTTGTTAGCTGAACATGAACTAATATCACCAACATAAAATAAATTAAGCCAAAAATCCTTTCTAAGTCAGATGGATAAAAGTCTCCAAATGTAGCACTGCACATGCTCAGAATGCACAAATCTTCTCTTGATTGTCGTGAAGTAAAAGCATCTAGTCAAATCCCAGGATTCTGAGATAGACCAGGCCTTAAAGAAAAGGTTAAAGATAATAATAGACAAATGATAGTTCAGTGGATATGTTTAACCAGGCTATCATAGAATATGTAATTTATTTGCACATTTTTCTGTTGCTTAAGGTTTTATTTTAGGCATTTGGAATTCCAGTTCTTCAGAAAGAAAATGAACAGTTATTTTCAAAAGGATGACATATTTGGTTCATTGATAAAGCATGATGGCAAAATAATAATCAGGTGGGATTCTCCAGCTGCGTACGTTTGAAAACCAGAGACTTCAATGGACTTTTACATACACACTCCCTTCCCCCTTCTGCTAGAATTCCAATGGCGACAGGATGGGAGAATTTCAGCCAGTGTTTTCTCACAGTACAGAGTTGATAGACACTTACATCGTACTGGCATAAGGATAAAGTTTCATCAAGGCCAGGGTTTGTGCACCATGCATAACATCTTCCATGATTTATTATTGTGAACTTAGTATTTGTGAAATTATAAAAGAATTGTAAAGTGCTAAAAGTTGTAAAATTTATGGTTCTGTTTTAAAAAAATATGTTTTTAAAAACGATGCAGGTGAAAAATGCAGCACTCAGAGAGCATTGAGTGAAACATTGTATCATGAGTCTAGGCAATAGCGCTTCCAAAACATCAGGTTGTTTCGAAGTTTGCCCAATCAGTTTAAACTACGCATTTCGATAACAACAGCCTACTGGATTTGAATTTGATATTTTGGTAACCTGTAAACCAGTCTTATTCTGGGGATGTTATTATGTCATCAGAAGGATAAAAGATGGAACCTGAGACACAAATGGTGGAAGAATGCCTGCCACTGCTGAGTAGCAGCTTAGTTCAACTCTCAGAGAGAGTTTGACTTGATGAGTCTCTCCTAGCTGCATTTATGTCTTAAGAGAAAGCCTCATCTCAATCGCAAAGGTACTAACAGGAGATAGTGAAGACAAAAGAAATCAGCAAAGACTGAAGATTCTGGAAGATGACAAACCTAGCTGAAATTTTGAGACTGACTAGACTTTTTTTTATTATTAATATTTGTGAATTTTATTTACCTAAAGCATTTCATTTGAATAATGTTTCATTATATTTGTTAATAGTTTAGACAACTTGTTCACTGTTAGTTAGACAAATAAAATATTGCTTGTTGCTTTTACAGAATCTCAGGTAGTTATTTTGATCTAACTATTTTAAGCTGCTGAAGCACTGATAATACCCCTTCTCATACACCCTTTAACAGATTATGAAGCGAGGTACTTCTCTTTGAGAGGTTGAGTGTTAAGAACAAAGAACAAAACAGCACGGGAAACAGGCCCTTCAGTCCAACAAGCCCACGCCGCCACCCCCATGTTCCCACCTCTACCCGTGATCCCTGTCAATGTTTATAGATCTATGAATTAAAAACCAAATTTGAGACAATTTAGGGAGGGTTTGTTTTGCCAATTAGCCTAAGAGCACATCTTTGGGATGCGGGAAGAAACCGGAGCACCCAGAGAAAACCCACGCAAGCACAGGAAGAATGCGCAAACTCCCACAGACACCGGCCCAAATCCATGTATCTGAACAGCACAGCGATAGTCACTGAGCTATCGTGTTGCCCATCAAATGGTCCAGGTCAAGTGTACACTAATGACATGAAGCACTAGGATACTCTCGAAAAAGGTACAAGAGCAGCCCTCTCACGACCCATCGCGTGTATGCCCCTCGTTAGACAACAAGGTGGACCAAAGCACCTGTAGGATAAAAACAAGTACATCAATATCATCATCTATTTACACACTTCCCAGGGACTCCCAAGGCTCATGATCCCTATTTTAAATCAGTTTTCTATACCCCTCCATTCCCATTCTGTTCATGTGCCCATCTAAGTATTTCTTAAATAACTCCAGACTGCCTGCCTCCACCACTTTACTTGGCAGCGCATTCCATACCCCCATCACCCTCTGTGTGAAAAAACTCCCTCTAGCATCCAAATTTTTAGTTGACAGGAGATCAACCTCCCGCTTCATAACATTATATAAATGTACAAAGAATGGAGTTACATTTTTTTAGCACCTTCCATGACCTTAGGACATTTCAAAGTGCTCTACACCTGACAAAATGTTTTTTAAGTTTAACCACTCTTGACTGATGAATGCACTGTCTGCCTACAGCACAGAGTGTGGAACATACAAAGGACCTCTGCTGCTACTGTGTCAGTATTTTGATATGCATTTTGTAGCTAAGTAGAAGATTGACCATTCATTCTCTATTCTATCATGTAATGCATTATGCTAAACTTTTGTTTGTGCATGACAGGATTAAAGGGCTTCTGAAATGGCTTGATATAAATGGGCTTAGCCTACTTTTTCACGGAGACACTCACTTTCATTAACAATGCCCATTGAAAACAACCTTTCAAATTTCACTGGCAGCTGTGTGATCAGCCATGTCATATTTGGAAATGGCGATGATGGAAGTAGAATGTTTATTCTTGAAGCACATCAGCATACATGCCTTTTAATCGACTCACACATATCCTTATGGCAGTTGGGAAATTTATTTTTGACTTCTTCAAGACATGCTTTTTTTAAAAAAAATTGGCTTCCTTCTCTGCCCAGAGCTTATGGTTATTCTGCCCATCCAGTTCCTCAACCCTTTCCATGCTTATTGCCCACAAATCTTTATCATTTCAACCCTGGCTCAACCAAAGACAGGTCAAGCGTGGCACAGTGAACACAATGATTAGCACTGCTGCCTCACAGTGCCAAGAAGCCTGGGTTGGGATCCAGCCCTGGGTGACTGTCTGTATGGAGTTTGCACATTCACCCTTTGTCTATGTGGTTTTCCTCCAGGTGCTTTGATTTCCTCCCACAGTCCAAAAATATACAGCTTAGGTGGATTGATCATGTTGTTTTTTGAGGATTTTCGGCGTGGTCAAACTCTCACTGGAAACGGGTGAGAGGCTGATTAATTTATTTAACTTTATGTGTTTGTTCATTTCCATGTGTTTAGCAAGCCTGGCGCTCAATCATCCGGGCTCACTTGCCTGCCTGGCCTCGGGAGGAGAGGTTCTCTCTGGGGAGGAAAACGCCTGCTCCCTCTGAACAGCAGCTGTATTTGCCTCACTGGTAGAACCGGCAGCCGTTGAGGCCTTCTCAGGGAGGCTGAGTGCAAGGTGGAGGTGCTCCTTAGGCAGTGCCAGACTGCCAGAGGAGGTCCACGACTGGTCTGGGTGGAGATGGGGAGGGGTGTGGGAATGGCAGGGGCTGCATCTTGGGCTATGAGCCTTTGTGATTGAAGGGATGGATTGCTAATTGAAGCTGCCTGAAGTGACTAGGACCTCACAGATCTCTCTCTCTGTCAGACCTCTGCTACTGCTAATGAGCTTGTACAGCATCAAAGGTCTGCACATGCGCAATATCTTCCCCTACAGGCTGTCTGGCACGTTAAGTCCCGCCCACTGTGTCTCTGGCCAGAAACAGATCAATCCAAAATTTCAGAGACAGAATGCATAAGATTGGGTGTGAAAAACTCACCCAAAAAAAAACAGATCTGGAACCCTCCCATTGATGAACAGAGGGATCTTGGTGTATATGTGCATAGATCCCTGAAAGTAGGCAGTCAAGTCGAGAAGGTTGTCAAAAAGGCATATGGAGTCTTAGCTTTTATTGGTAGGGGGATTGAATTTCGGAGCCATAACGTCATGTTGCAACTGTACAAAACTCTAGTGCGGCCACACTTCGAGTATTGTGTGCAGTTCTGGTCCCCACATTATAAGAAAGATGTGGAGGCATTGGAGAGGGTACAGAGGAGGTTTACCAGGATGTTGCCTGGTATGGAGGGCAGGTCTTATGAAGAGAGGCTGAGGGATTTGAGGTTGTTTTCGTTAGAAAGGAGGCGGCTAAGAGGGGACCTTATTGAAACATATAAGATGATTAGAGGTTTAGATAGGGTGGACAGTGATAGCCTTTTTCCTAGGATGGAGAAAGCTAGCACGAGGGGACACAGCTTTAAATTAAGGGGTGATAGTTATAGGATGGACATCAGAGGTAGGTTCTTTACTCAGAGGGTGGTTAGGGAGTGGAATGCCCTGCCTGCGTCAGTTGTAGATGAGCCAAGTTTGGTGGCGTTTAAGAGGTTAGTTGATAAGTTTATGGAAGAGAAGGGAATGGTTTAGTCTGGAGGGTCATTGCTTTTTTTTTCATAATTGGTCGGCGCAACATCGAAGGCCGAAGGGCCTGTTCTGCGCTGTAATGTTCTATGTTCTATTTTGACATAGGATCACATAGAAAAAATCTTGTAAAATTCTAAGGTTGGCATCCAAAGTTGTGTGGGTATGGGTGGATTAGCCATAGTAAATGCTGAGATTTCAGGTAGAGCTTGCAGCAGTGGAGAGGGAAAATGGGGAACAAGTGTGGGGCTGGGGTGGACCTGGGTAAAATGCTTTTTTGGAGAGCCAGTGCAGATGCAATGAGACAAATGGTCTCCTTCTACACTGTAGATTCTGTAGCTTCAATCCCTCTCCCTGACCATCTCCAACAGTCATTCAAATCCTGGGCTCTAAAGCATGATTTACAGAGTGATCCTGCCACATATCTGTTTCTGATCACCTCAGAGTCTATCTGAAAGAACTACACTGTATTTTGACCATTGTATGCCAATTAAGGCATTCAAAAAACTATGAAACAAGAGTCAGCTCAGCTGAATTCTGACTGACCACATTCCTATCAGGAACATTGACTTCAATATGCTGCATATTCTGAAAAATAAGAGAATTTTATATCCTCCTCCACAAAACTAGCAAATAGAACTGGCAACAACGACCTTTACTAGCAAAAATTTTAATCTTTAAATAATGTTCAGAAAATTGTCCAATACCAACTTTTGACTCAAAAAAAAGTCAGAATTTTCCAGCCCCACTGCAGCAAGTTTTCCCACAGCAGAGGCAGCTCATCATTGGCTGCCGGTGGGATTTTCCAGTCCCAACAAAATCCATAGCATTTTGATGGTGCACCTGTCCAGCCTCTGTGGAATCCATGGTCAAGTTCGACGGGACAGGTAAATCCTGCTGGTCGAGAGGGAAAACGCCAGTTTATTGATCTACTTGTAGCATTCACAGATGTGGTAAATCCTTTAAGAATATTATTAAAGAGTGTTGGCTTGACAGAATTCATCTCAACTTGCATGCGCCTTTGACAACTTTTGTTCTTCTGAGAGGAGATGCTAAAGTGCAGATCACATGGGATAAAACAATGAGTGACATTACTTGTGGTGGCAGGTTGTAGAAATCCAGAAGGTCACTGTAAAGGTTTATCTGAACGGTGACATTTCAGTCAAAGGACATCATACCTCCGATAAAGTAAGGGAAATAGGATAAGATAACAATGACAGCAGCAATATATTGACAATTCAACAAGATATGAGCATAAACAATAAATGAACTGTCCTCTTCATGACTATATTCTGTATTATATGAAAAAGAGCGCCAATAGCCATAAAAATCCACAAGATCCAAGAAGATGTAACTGACAAAACAAATCTAATAAGGCTGAGTAAAAATTTACAGATACCTTGATGTCCACTTGAAAATTCTGAACAGGACCAACAATATTAAAATATTTATACTGCACTAAGCAATAAGTTTTGGTTATTTACGTAAGTAATTCATTTGGAAGGTAAATGGTGAAGTTGGAGACCGATACCTTTTTTTAACTTAATACTAGATTTATTTACAGCAAGCAAGTCTGCTTTTCCTATAACCAAATCCAAGGATGGATTTTTCTCATCCCGACCACTATGGGAATCGTAGCAGGTGGGACAGGATCGTGCAAAGATACGTTGACCTCAGCTGGGATTTTCCAGGCTTGGAGCGAGCGCAGCCGGAAAATCCCAGTACCAGTGTCCCAGAGGTTTCTTTTTATATATGTGCTTAAGGTAATTAACAAATCAATGCCCTCTACTGGATATCCTTTACCTTCATAAAACAATTAGCTTGATATTAAAAGTAAGTATTGTAAGTAATTCTCAAACTCAGGAATAAATATCTTGGCACAACCAAATAGTTTTCCTTTTTCTTATTAATTCAAGAGATGTGAGCTTCGCTGACCAGGCCAACCTTTATTGCCCATCCCTAATTGCATCTGGGAAGGTAGTGGTGAGCTGCCTTCTTGAAGCACTGTAATCCATGTGATGTAGGTACACCTCACAGAGGGAGGGAGTTCCAAGATTTCAAACCAGTGATAGTGAAGGAATGGTGATATGTTTCCAAGTCAGGATGATGAATGGCATGGAAGGGAACTTGCAGGTGGTGGTGTTCTCAGGTGTTTGCTGCCCCTGTCCATCCAGGTAGTATCAGTCATGGGTATAGAAGATGCTGCTTAAGGAGTCTTGCTGCTGTGCATCTTATAGATGGTACACAGTGCTGCTACTGTGATGCACGTGAATATTTTTGAAGGGGTGGCAATGAATCAGGCCTACATGGTGTCAAGCTTTTGGAATGTTGTTGGAGCTGCACCCATTCAGGCAAGTGTGGAGTATTCCATCACACTATAGATTGTGGACAGGCTTTGAGGAGTTAGGAGGTGAGTTACTCACTGCAGTATTATTGGTCTCTGGCCTGCTCCTGCAGCCATAGTATTTATATGCCAGATCAGTTCACTTTCTGCTCAATGGTAACCCCCAGGATACTGGGGGATTCAGTGACGGAAATGCAAATGCCGCTTGATAACACTGTTGATGACCCCCTTCCACCACTTTAGTCATGATCGAATGATTGGCTGAATCGGATTTGTCCTGCTCTGATGTATTATAAACAAAAATGGTGGAAGCAGGTGGATTGTACAGATTGTTAAAAACAGGCTTATTATTTTAATTTCAGTGTATCAAAAGGTCAGTAAAGCTTAATACCATGAAATTCCATTACTAAAATTACATATTCACAGCTCGAGCTCCTTGTTGTAGTTCCACCTTCATCTTGTGAGTATGTTTGCTGACTGCAATGCAACTTAACAAGGGTCTAGTGAATAGCACAAAGACTTTTAGCAGGGGTAACAGGACAATCGTTCTGAGTTTCAATATTGTGATGATCAATCACAAAATGTTATATGAATTATGTGCTTATGCGAAACTCTGTGAGAGGCAAAGAGCAACGCGAATATTTTGAATCAACATGAAACTTTTGTTTTAATTTCAGGATATGTTCTGTAAGCCAAACCAAACAGGATGAGCAATGCGGTTCCAAAACAGATGTTTTTCTTTGGAGGTTCTTATCTCGCTGATCCTAATTTTCCTTACATTGTTCATCTGAAAAGAAAGTTCCATGCAATGGGAAAACTCTGCAGTAAACAATGTCTGCCATCACATTGTTGGAAACATCCTCCTCCCCCCTGCGTGTTTAATCATGGAAATCAATTGCAAAGGAACAAGGTCACCTCTCCTTCACCTTGTCCGGTGCTCCAAGCACACTGTAACAGTGTGTGCTGTTTCCATTCATTCCTCAGCTGTCGGTGATGTCATTGCAGAAGGATGGAAAACGTGTCTAAACATTTATTGGCTCTGGGATCAAACTGTTAGAAATCTTCCTGGAAAATCAAGGTTTCACCTAGAATTTGTCCTCCTTCAATTTTGGGCGTGCCTGTCCTTTTAAGAAAGGTTTAACCACTGATGGAGCTGTGACAGAAATCATGGTGACAAAATGTGATGCATTTAACTCTGTAATTTACTGTGCAATTTGGTGGTTTCTTTTCCTGACTGGTCTTAGGCTTGTTTTCAATTCCTAGTGGTCTTGTGCCTGGGGTAAAATGGTTTTCAAAAAGGCACATTGAACCTCTGATAGCCCTGCATCGAAACTGTATTTTAGTTAGATATCAAGTTAAACAGGTCCCATCTTTATGAAAAAAAAGCACTCAGCAATATTTTAATAATTTCTTACAAACAGGAGAGAGAATACTTTCCATGCAAATTCTTCATTTGGGCTATTGTGACTTTGATGGAAAAGTAATCAAAGAATGGTGGCAGCATTTATCCTGTGTTTCCAAGATTTTGGTGTCTTTTCCACCGCAATGAGTGGGAGAACCTCTGAATTACAATTGCACAACAGTACAATATACAACATATATAGCCACCTTCCTGCACACACAGAACAATGTGGTAGGAACCATTTGCCACCTTGAACAGGGAAACTGGAGCTGTGATTATTCTTTTAGAATTTGCCAACCCAGTATTTCAGCATTTCTTTATTTCAGCAGTGACAAGTTGGCTATCAGGTGACAAGGAACCCAGTATTCCCGTGACTTATCATATTTCCTCATAGGATAAGTGCAGCTCCACCATGAAGCAGGTGATAAGAACTGAGCAAAACACCGGGAAAAAGGCCCAATTTTCATTAACTCACAGGAAGCACTGAGACTCTCACATCCAGCCAGAAAGTGCCAAAAATGCTTAGCATCTGTGGAGAGAGAAAAATACACAGCATTTCAGGTGGATAACCTTCTGCCAGAGCTGGAAAAGGTGAGAAACGTAACAGGTAAAAAGCAGGAACAGATTCAGAGAAGGCATGGTGGTGAGGAGCAGTAGAAAAAGAGCAAAAAGGGAGTCTGTGATAAGGAGAAAGGCTGGAGAGATGAAATGGCAAAAGGGATAATGGTGCAGGACAAAGTGGGATGGCAATAAACAAGAAAAGGGACAAACGGCAGGATAGATAAATATAAATTGCAACAATGAAATCATAATAAGTAGGGCCAGAGGTTATGATATAAAATGGTTGATTTTAATGTTAAGCCCAGAAGGCTGAAAATTTCCAAAGCAAAAGTTCAGCTGCTCTTTGTTTCTAATATGCTTCAATAAAATGGTGTCAGAGGCCAAGGACAGAGAGGCTAGAGAGAGCATGGCAGAGGTTTACAGAATAGGCCTAGGGAAGTTCAGAATCAAGCTGACAGACTCAACGGAGGTGTTCTGCAAAGTGGTTACTGAATCTGTAATTGGTCTTCCTAATGTAGACCGGATAGCACTGTATGCAGTGAATACAATGCAATAAATTAAAAGAGATGCATCTTTCTCACCTAAGAAATATGCCCATTTCACCGGAAAGAAGTGTTTGAGTTTATGAGTGATGAGAATGGAGCACTTGCTCGGGAAGTTATCACTGGAAAGGGATGGGCTCAAGACAACAGCGTTCTCACTCACTGGATGGGAAAGCTGAAATGAGCTTCATGTTGTCTTCTCTGAGGAAGTGTTAAGTCCCAGTAAGGCATTTAAGTGCCCAATGGTAGGCCTTCTGGAGATCAAGGAGCCCAGGGAGAGAAATCCCACATCAGAGGCTGCACCTCTTCCTGGTTGGTAATGCTAAAATGAGTGGTGGGGCTGCTGGCATTGTACCATCCAACATCCAGACTTAGTGACAGACCCAGGCGATAGGTAAATGAGGGCAGGGAGAAGAATCACTGCTTGGGGAGGGAGCAGTGTGTTCAGAAGAAAGGGCAAAGTAGCTCTCAGCAATACCCCTCTCCTACCACTTATCATAGAAACCCTACAGTGCAGAAGGAGGCCATTCAGCTGCACCAACAACAATCCCATCAGGTCCTCTCCCATGATCCAACATATTTATCCCACTAATCCCTCTAACCCATGCATCTCAAGACACTAGATGTTAATTTAGAAAGACCAATCAACCTAACACACACATTTTTGGAGCATGGGAGAAGACCAGAGCACCAGGGGGAAACACATGCAGACACGGGGAGAACATGCAGATTCTACACAGATAGTGACCCAAGCCAGGAATTGAACCCAGGATCCTTGAGCTTTGAGGCAGCAGTGTTAACCACTGTGCCACAGTGTCGCCTGATAACAGGATCTTCAATAGGGCACTATATATCAGGCAGTGAGGGATAAGCAAATCTGACAGGATTTTACTTTTCATATTCCGACTTGACGACTGCCCAGTCTTTTGTGAGTTAGATAACAGTGGAGATTTGCTAAGGGCCCTAAGTGGATATTGCCCACATATAGGACCCAATAGATGTCAACGTGTGATTGACCCTTAGTGTCCAGGGATGTGTAGGTTAGAGGGATTAGCAGGTATAATGTATAGGGATATGGGGGTAGGGCCTGGGTGGGATTGTGTTCGGTGAAGACTCGATGGGCCGAAGGGCCTCTTTCTATACTATAGAGTTTCTATGATTTCTATGAAAGATAATGCCATCACATTAGAGGTGGCAGAATTAGCATAAAATGATCCATATAGTGTGGAAAAGTGTCAGTGAAAGGTGAGGTAAAGGGATATCTTAATCATGGTTTTGGGAGGAAGGAGATGGGGTTAAAGTAAAGCTTTGCATAGAATCATAGAATCCCTACAGTGCGGGAGAAACTGGAGCTTACACGGTCAATAATCCTACCCAGGCCCCACCCCATAACCCTACGCATTTACCCTGCTAGTACCCCTGACAGTAAAGGGCAATTTAGCATGGTCAATCAATCTAACCCCTGTGGGAGGAAACCACAGCACCCAAAGGGGACCCATGCTGACACAGGGAGAACATGCAAACTCCCTACAGACAGTCACCTGAGGTTGTGAGGCAGTAGTGCTAACCATTGCCATGGTGCCACCCATGATGGTAACAAGAAGAGAACAGCCAAGGGCTCTGTCAACCAGTATAAACCCTTGGTTGAAAATAAAGGAAAACCTTTTGGAAACACTAATCGTTCGACCAGATATAATGGAAAGAATGAATGAATGAATTAGGATCTTTACAGGAAGTGGAGTGGAAGGGAATGGAAGGAAGTGTATTCATGTGAGAGTTGGTGGTCTTATACTGGATATTAGTTGATAACTCCAAGCACTGATCCTTGTGGTACCACAATAGTCACAACCTGCCAACCTGAGAATAATCCATTTATCTCTACTTAGTTTACTGTCCATTAACAAACTCTAAATCCATGCTGGTATATTTCTCCCATTACCCTGAGCTCTAATTTTGCTTACTAACCTCCTTTAGGACCTTATTGAATATCTTCTGAAAATCCAAATATACCACAACCATTTCTCTTCACAAGAAACATCCTCAAAAAAACTCCACAGCTTTGCCAGATTTCCCTTTCGCAAATCCACACCGACTCTGCCTAATCTCTAGATTATTTTCTAAATGTTCAGTTATCACATCCATCAGAATAAATTCTAGCTTTGTTTCCTACTACTGATTTAAGGAACTCTCTCGTTCCTTAAATCACATTTACTGCATTTCAGTCTGCAGGCACAATTCCAGAATCTATAGAATATTGAAAGATAATCACCAATGCATTTAAGATCTCCAAAGCCACCTCTTCCAACACTCTGGAATGTAGATCATCAGAGTAAGGATATTTATCAACTTTTGAGCCCATTAGTTCAACAGTACTACTTTTTTTAACATATGCTAATTTATTTCCTCAATATCACTAGATCCTTGGCTTCCACGGTTTTATATTCTTTCTTAATTTTGTAAACAAATCTCAAAAATGAATAAAACTTATTTCACTCTCCATATATGAAAATGATTGCTTTTTTTTTATTTTTGCCCTACAAATACATTTTGCGATGCCAACTGCACTTCCATGAGTATAGTTTTGGAAAACAAGAATATTGTGTTGCCCTGTAAAATGAATCTGATGAATTGTTCTCCAGAGTCTACTCTCCTTGTCCATACTCCAAGTTGATGTTAAATGAGAAAGCAACAGTATGCCAACATTGCATCCTGCCTTTCCTTTAATCCTGGAATATTCCAGATATTCTTTGTCATAAGATTATAAGAGATAAAATTAGGCCACTCAGCCCATCAAATCTGCTCTGCAATTCCATCATGGCTGGCATTTTTCTCATCCTTATTATCCTGCCTTTTCCCCATAACCCTGATCCCCTTATTAATCAAGAACCTTTCTATCTCTGTTAAAGACATTCTATTAAAGACATTCAATAACTTGGCCTCTACAACCTTCTATGGCAAAGAGTTCCACAGATCCACCACTCTCTGGCTGACGAAATTTCTCTCATCTCTGTTTTAAAGGATCATCACTTTAGCCTGATATTGAGTCCTCTGGTTCTAGGTCTTCCTATTAATGGAAACATCCTCTCCAGGTCCACTCTAACCAGGCCCAACAGTATCCTGTAAGTTTCAGTAAGATCTCCCCTCATATTTCTAAACTCCAGTGAGTACAGACCCAGCATCCTCGCCGTTCCTCATACGACAAGCTCTTCATTCCAGGGATCATTCTTGCAACCTTCTCTGGACTCTTTCTGAGGCTAGCACATCTTTCCTTAGATATGGGGCCCAAAACTGCTCACAATACTCCAAAACTGGTCTAATCAGAGCCTTATAAAGCATCAGCAGTGCAACCCTGCTTTTGTATTCTAGTCCTCCTGAAATTAATGCTAATATTGCATTTGTTTTCTTAACTGCCGACTGATCATACATGTCAACCTCAAAAGAATTTTGAACTAAGATTCACAACTCCCTTTGCACTTCCGATATCTGAATTTACTCCCCAGTTAGAAACTAGTCTATGCCGCTATTCTTCCTACCAAAGCACATGAGTAAAATTTTCTGGCCACGCTCGCGCCAAAACTTGAAAATTCCACTCGAGGTCTGCCCTCCCTCTCCCCCAACCCAACCCGCTATGATTCTTGTGGCATACAGGACGGGAAATCTCTCCCCATATTCTCACACTTTCTGGCTTTGTATTCCATCTGCCACTTCTTTGCCCACTCTTCTAACCTGCCCAAGTCCTTCTGCAGCCTGCCCATCTCCCCAGCACCACCTGTCATTCCACCTATCTTAGTGTCATCTGTAAACATAGCCACATTGCCCTCAGTTCATTCATTTAGATCATTTATATATAGCATGAAAAGCTGTGGTCCCAACACTGTGCCCTTTTGGAATTCCACTAATCACCGGCTGCTCTCCTGAAAACAACCCTTTTATCCCCACTCTCTGACCTCTGCCAGTCAGGCAGCCTTCCATCCATGCGAGTGGATCCTATCTTATTCAGCAGCCTCCTGCGCGGCACCTTTTGAAGGCTTTCTGGAAATCCAAGTAGAAAACTTTCACTTCCTCTTCTTCATCTAACCAGCTTGTTACTTTCTCACAAAATTCAAACAGATTTGTCAGGCATGACCTCCCCTTGGAGAGCTTTCACTAATGTATTCAAGCGATGTTTGTACTTCTGAAAATAGGCATTTTATTTTCTACAACACTTGCAGTTGCACATGTTTGCATGTATTCATCCAGAACATTGAAGTTTTACAATGTAACATTCATTGCTTATATTAGGCAAATCTACTCAGGGAAAATCTACACTGTTTCATCATGCTGCAGGATAATAGATCAATAAAATTAAAGCATTACTTTTATCATGAGAATGGTGAAATCTGTACAAAAATACAATTCTTTTCCAGAAGCTTCTTAAGCTGATAAGCCATGAGTCAACTATAACATTAATATTAGAGTAAGCAAAATATCACAGACACTGGAATCAGGAACAAGAACAAAGGAGCTGGAAAATCTCAGTGAGTCTGACAGAAAGGCAGTTAACGGGCAGAATTTTCAAAACAAAAAAACTAAGCCGGCGGAAGGGGAATTCTCCGGGTCTGCTAGCTCCAGGCGAGTATCGTGATCTGCCGGGTAATTGGAAATCAGTGGAAAATTGGGTTTCACGTTAGTCACCGAACCTGTCATGACCCTGCCAGGTTGTGCTGCCAACGATTGGCCAATGCATAATTAACTTCTGTACTTTCAATATAATCATAGAATCATAGAAACTACAGTGCAGAAAGAGGCCACTTGGCCCATCCAGTCTGTGCTGACCACAATCTCACTCAGGCCCTACCTCCATATCCCTACATATTTACCCACTAATCCCTCTAACCTGCGCATCTCAGGACACTAAGGGGCAATTTAGCATGATCAATTAACCTAACCCGTATATCTTTGGACTATGGGAGGAAACCGGAGCATACAGAGGAAACCCACACAGACATAAGGGAATGTGCAAATTCCAAATAGACAGTGACCTAAGCCAGGAATCAAAGCCAGATTTTGGAGCTGTGAAGCAGCAGTGCTAATTACTGTGCTACTGTAATTAGTTAGCACTGCTGCCCCCAGTGTTCGATTCCTGGCTTGAGTCACCGTCTGTATGGAGTTTGCATGTTTTCCCCAGATCTGCATGGATCTGTATGGATTTCCTCCAGATATTCCATTTTGCTCCCACGCTCCAAAGATCTGTGGGTTAGGTTGTTTGTCCATGCGAAATTGCCCCTTGGTGTCAGGGAGATCAGTGGGTAAAAATACTTGGGAGTATAAGAAAGGGCTTGGGTGTGATTGTTGTCAATGAAGGCTCAATGGGTGAATGCTCTCCTCCTGCACTTTAGGGCTTATATGATTCTATGATAATTAGGGATTTTGAAGCCCATTTAAATAGCTCTCATGATTCTTCCGCCTCCTCAATGGGACCTGCACCAGTTGGACTTTCACATAGATCCACACAGGCAAGGATCTGGCATGTTGGACTCCGAGGGTTGAGGAAGAAATCACTAACCCCTCAGGAATAAGAGGCATCCTCCCTCCCCACGTACCGTACAGGCATGAAATTTATCTGACTACCCATTCAGATTCCCTTTCCCCATAGACCCCATACTCAGCCTCTTTGCAAGCCATGTGCCTTGGCCCATTGGCACTGACACCCTAACCTAGCACTTTTGGCCTCAAAGAAGCTCAAGCTGCAATTTGCCCTTTTGCTGCTACTATGTTGCATAGGGGGTTCCGTCAAGGGCCCTGAGGGTTGGTAGGCTCAGGTTGGGAGCAAGAGGTTGATCTCGCAACTCTCTGCTGGGAATAGGGTTTTGTGGCTGGGCTACCTGTTTCTAGCCCTGGCACACTTGAAGATCAGCTTTGGCATTATGATTTCAGGCAGCCCTGCGTGATCAATTTCTGCATTCCTGAGTGTCAACTCTGAGAATTCTAAAATGACTGAGTCACTTTAACCTCCATGTCCTATGGTGAGCTAGCACAATTTTAAATCATTGTAGCAGAGATTTTCCTTTCTCCTGTCAGAAGCTGCAGATGTGAGCAGACCCCTTTGAAGTCCTCTGACCCAGAGGAGCTGTCAACGTCACTAGAGTGTATGTGGGGGTGTTCTGCAGAGTTGCGTGTTCAGCTCCAGTGTTTGCACACAGTTTTGATTTGAATGTGCTGAGTCTTCTCAACAAGCTGAAATTGTTGACACCCTCTCCATTGCACTTGAGATCTTTGACCTGTAACAAATTCAATGTGCAGTGCCTTGTAAAAGATTCAGCAGCCAGTTCAATGGCTTTTTGTCATCCAGATTGATCCTGACCAATGTTGACAGAATCTAATCCAGATTGACAGTCTGCGATTTAAATTTAACTTCCTCTTTGATGTGGGTCGGGACAGTTGAAAACCATTTGGCACTAGGTCCACATGCTGTTTTCCGGGATCAGGGGTGACAAGGTCAGAAAATAGCATCCACATTTCAGGCCCTTCCAGCTCTTTGTCAAAACTGAAGGGAGGGAGAAAGTATTCGATGTGTGAGAGATTACAACAAAATATAGCATTTATTTAAAAATAAAAAAAAACAGATGATCTGGTATAACATTATTTTATGCCTTGGAATTTTGATTGGATCTACTCTTTAATAAGTGATGATTCTTAGGTGGGGGTTTGTTATTGAGTTAGTAATACCACAGAGTTAAAACATCAAAATTAACTTGAATATCAACAGTTGGCTGGACACCTTTGAGGGAGTTTATTAGAGGATCAAGGCCCTGGGTCCGCATTTTCTAGAGTCTAATGGTCTATGGTGGTCCTTGTCCTGAGATGTCAGCAGTAATCGCATCCCTGTTCCTCCATTGTAAGCTTTCAAACAGATGTCA
This sequence comes from Sphyrna mokarran, assembly GCA_024679065.1. Lineage (NCBI taxonomy): Eukaryota > Metazoa > Chordata > Chondrichthyes > Carcharhiniformes > Carcharhinidae > Sphyrna > Sphyrna mokarran. The sequence continues at coordinate 28,802,982 of JAGIQG010000011.1, forward strand.
ACAGCCATTTCTCCAACATATAGCCCTTGTGTCCTTGAAGTCATCCACGTGGTCTCTCTGGTGGTGTAGTGACCTGTGGCACCTGTTATTACCTCCAGATGAAATTTAATGCTATTATCACTGTCTCAGCTACTGGTGCATTCTTACACCAGATAGGAGTGAAATCCTGTTCTGGTCAAGTCATGTTTCCAACTACATGGCCTGATTTCACTGGGGGAAGATTGGCTGCAGCTATAACAAATACATCTTACCAATTAAAGTCTTCAGCTTACTTCTTAGTAGTGCAAACTGTTTGGAGGTGGATAATTAAATTATATATGCTAGTTAGCTTCCGCAACAGAAAATCCTGAGAAAGCTGATTGAGAAGATGCATTGCCAATAATTACCACCAACTCTGGGCAGAATACAGTCTTTCGTCTAAGTGTCAGCAATATGCAACCTGTTTTTGTAAGATTTTCCTTGCGGCATTTTTTTTCTGGAATACCAAATGTTGCATGCACTGTCAAAATTATTTACATTTTTCTAAATACACCCTTTACTCCCCTGTGATTTCTATTGACTGCCCAAAGTCACAATGACAAAAAGAAAATACTACCTCCCTGAATCCTTGGGGGAAAGTGATGTGTGTGGCATGTTTGTGTGGGGGAAAAGTTCACAGTAAGAGAAAACTGTAAAACATTCACAAATCACATAGTTTCAGATGAAGAAATCCTCTCCAGCTATTTGATCTCAATCTTCCAGAACTCAAACTTTATTGTCTTTCCATTTAGGAAACGTGTTCTTCTAAGTGAGCCCTTCTTTCCTAAGGGAAATTTCCTGGGTAATTTTCACTTTGATAAGGCCAAAAAACTGGCATAAAATGGAAAATCAGGTTGTATCAAGAGTGCAGCTGATCCTTTGCTGCCAGTTTTCTATGTTTAAGTTTAAGTTTTTCAAGTTTGAATTTATTTATTAGTGTCACAAGTCAGCTTACATTAACACTGCAAAGAAGTTAGTGCCAAAATGCCCTAGTCGCTGCTCTCTGGCACCTGTTCAGATACACTGAGGGAGAAGTTAGCATGGCCAATGCTCCTAGTCAGACTGTGGGAGGAAATCAGAGCACCCAGTTGAAACCCCCACAGTCATGGGGAGAATGTGCAGACTCCACACTGTCAATGACCCAAGCTGGGAATCAAGCCCATGTTCCTGGTGCTGTGATGTAGTAGTGCTAACACTATGCCACAAAGGTGAAAATTATCCTCCCCAGTTTCATAAATGAGTCAAGTCTCTCTTTCTCAACCATCCTGATGGCAGCCAACTACGGCTGCAAAAAAAACACTTCCTGACATTTCTCTACAATTTGCCTTTCATCTCCTTGAACCTGTAGCCTTTTTACCTGCCATATACATAGAATCATTGAACCCTACAGTGCAGAAAAAGGCCCTTTGGCCCATCGTGTTTGCACCAAACACAATCCTACCCAGGCCCTACATCCATATCCCTACATATTATACCCACTAATCCCTCAAACCTACGCATCCCTGGACACTAAGTGGCAATTTCTTAGCATGGCCAATATTTGGACCGTGAGAGGAAACTAGAGTACACGGAGGAAACCCATGCAGACATGAGGAGAATGTGCAAACTCCATGCAGACAGTGACCCAAACCGGGAATCAAACCCAGGACCCTGGAGCTGTGAAGCAGCAGTGCCACCCACTCAGTGGTATAGTGGTGCACAGTGGTTATTGGTGCATCAGAAAATATTTTGCTGGGCTTTCTTGCACTATTTTGTATAACTCTACATCAATCCGTTTTATGAGTAATTATTTTCACGACTGAAGCATTCTGGCTGGTGTAGCTCATCCTTCTGACATTGCTGATCAGCCTCATCATTCTCTTCTTTACAGCTCTGATCCTGGCCCTCATAATGGCAGCCAGAACTGGACTCCTTATTCAAACAAAGCTCTGGCCAAGGCACTTCGAACAGACACAGCATTCTGCCAAAGAAAATTGAACCTACAAGCTTCAATTACATCAGGAAACTTTCAGAACTGGCCTCTTAGCACCTGTCTGCTTACGGCAATGCAAACTATCATTTATATCCTTGGTTGGCTCTCTTTAATTGTATATGGTAAATGATGAAAGTTGCTTGTATAAAAGAATGAAATGGAGTACTGAGCACAGTGCCTGTATAATTGCTCCCCCAGTACACCCCTGAGTCTTTAAAAATATTTCCTTAAATTTCAAAGACAAAAAACAAAGGTGGATTTTGAAAAAGAGGAAGTTACATTTCTATAGCACCCGGTATAAAACATAGAACTTAGAACAGTACAGCACAGAAACTGGCCTTTCAGCCCATGGTGTTATGCCAAACATGACGTTAAATTAAACTAATCCCTTATATATGCCCTTAGTACATATTTGTTGCTTATTCATGTGCTCATCCAAAAACCCCTTAAACAAACACCCTTATCGTATCTGTCTGCACCATCACCCTAGGTCCCCCTTATCAGTTTCTGTATAAAAAAACTTATTTTTCACATTTCATTTGAACTTTCCCCTTCTCATCTTAGGGGCGTGCCCTAGGAGGAGAAGCAGGTTATCTCCAGAACAGAATAAACAACATTCAATTGTGTGGAAAATCCTACATGTGCCAAAATGCTTTGTAGCTGATGAAATATATTTGAAGTGCAGTCACTATTGTAACATTAAGAAGTTGGAGCATTGATATAGGTACTTCTGAGGCTTTGAAGCCTTTTGAGACTGAGGGATGGCTATCAACTTGACAAAGCAGGTAGATGGAGACAGAAGCTAACTTTTTATTATATCATACTTGACTCAACCCATCTTCAGGCTGTAAATTTCTTGTCTAATGGAGGTTGGATAGGGAGCAGACTTTTACTTCAAAGGAATTGACTTATGAAAAATCTACAGATGCTCTTGTAATTTTGGTCTTTGAATTTTGACTGATAATGAAATCCTAACTCTTTGTTAATGGAAACATTTCTCTTTGAATGCCATGTGTTCATAAAGCTATAATGTCAGATCTTTTGCATAATATTATAGAGCTCACAGCTCATGAACAACATGGTTGTTTCATGTTATTTTACCTGAAACCTTTGCTATATGTAAAGGGAACGCAAGACATTTCCTGCAGAATTTGCTATAATGTCGCATTGAACTACATAATTCATGGCGGCGCGGGCTCGTTGGGCCGAAGGGCCTGTTTCCCGTGCTGTGTTGTTCTTTGTTCTTTGTTCTTTATAAAAGATGCAGCATAGAAATGAGCAATTCAACTCAACTAATCTGTCCTGTTATTTATATCCCATCCAAGCCTCCCCTCTCTCCATCCACTGCATGTCAGTATTCAATCTATATTTCAATTTCCTTTTCTCCCATACATACCTTCAATTTCCTCTTTCAAAAACCACCAAAAGTTTTTGCCTCTACCATGAGGAAGTATCTCTTAATTAATTCATTCTTGGAAAGCGGGCATCATTGGCAAAACCAACATTCATTTCTCATCTCAAGTTGTCTTCCCAAAGTTGTTAGAGAGCCTTCTTCTGGGACTGTTGTAGTCTTTCTAGGGAAGGTGCTCTCGTACTGCTGTTAGGAAACGCTGGATCAGAGTCATGAGTTTCATGATTATGATCCAGTGACAATGAAGGGATAGAGGTGTCTTTCTAAGTTGTGACCTTTGGCCTCCTTAATATATGGTATATGGTGGGGGGAACAACTCTCCATGAAAGTTGCAGACGCAGCAATTATGTCATGATTGTGTCCTGCAAGTTGGTGAGGAAAGAACATGTCAACTGTTTGCTCTCACACTGACTTAAATATACAATGGTGCCATTCTTCACAAAAGTAATTAGCATTTTGACTCTTCCATTGTAATAATAAGTACTTTGAAGATGACTGATATCTTATCCTTCAATGGCAATTGAAATCTATTCACTAAAATAACGTTATCATCGAATCATAAATGCAGAAGAGGCCATTTAGCATATCGTGCCTAAACTGACAACAATCCCACTCAGGCCCTATCCCTGTAAACACCACATATTTACCCTGCCAATCTCCCAACACTTAGGGACAATTTACTTCGGGCAATCAATCTAACCCGCACACTTTTCTCCAGCGCATAAGGTGTAGAAGCATTTATAACATGGAAATGCAATGACCTAATTTGATGTTAGGCCCAGTTAAACCTAACTAGCTGATAATTCTGTAATATCTTACAATACCTGGTATTACAAAGACATTCCTAAAACTATTTTAAGTCTTAAAATATTAAGTGATTGGTAATGATGGCAGAAGAAAGCAAAATTGGGTATAAGCTCTTGTATCCAACAATGATGTCACCTGGCTTCACTCTGGTGTGCACAAAAAAGCCTGCCATCTTTTGATTTAATTTTTGTCATATGTACTGGTATAAGGTAAAAATATTGTTTCTTGTGTGTTATACAGATGGAGCATACAATTCATAGAGGAGAGAAGGGGAGGAGAGGGTGCAGAATATAGTGTTACAATCAGAGCCAGGGTGTAGAAAATGATCAGCTTAATATATGATAAGTCTGTTCAAAGGTCTGATGGCAGCATAGAAGAAGCTGTTCTTGAGTCAGTTGGTATAGGATCTCAGACTCTTCTATCATTTTCCCAACAGAAAAAAGTGGAAACAAGTACGTCAGGATTCAAGGCTGTTTTCCTGGGGCAGCTGGAAGTGTAGATAGAGCCAATGGATTGGAAGTTGGTTTGCGTGATTGACTGGGCTATGTTTGTAGCTTCTTGTGGTCTTGGTCAGAGTAGGAGGTATACCAAGTTGTGACCAGAAAAGATGCTTCCTACAGTGCATCTGGTGCAATTGGTGAGAGTCATAATGGACATACTGAATTTCCTTAGCCTCCTGAGAAGCAAGGGGCATTTCTTAAGTATAACATCAGCATGGAGGGACTAGAACAGGATGTTGGTGACCTGGACAATTAGAAATCTGAAGTTCTTGAACATTTCCACTTCATTACTGTTGATGTAGACAGGGGCGTGTCCTCCACTGTACTTCTAAAGTTGATGACTATCTGCTTTGTTTTACTGACAATGAGGGAGAGCGTATGGTTGTTGCACCATTTCACCAGATTTCTCTTTCCTGTACTCCATCTCATCATTGTTTTGAGATCCAACCCACTGTGGTGGTGGCATCAGCAAAACTTGAAAATGGATTTGGAGGGGAATTTAATCACACAATCATAAGTGTATAAGAAATATAGTAAGGGGCTGAGGACACTGTCTTATGGGCACTACTGTTGAGGATGATCATTGCCTATCCTTACTGACTGCAGTCTGTGGGTTTGGAAATCTAGGATCCAGTCACAGAGGGAGGAAAAAGGCCACAGAGGCTGAGCTTAAGTCAATAAATAGGAGTCTGACAAAAAATGTTTCCTTGTTATTCAGGTATCTCTGCAATTCAGGGCTGTACATTTTATGTGGAATATATTGAATGGAAAAGCTCATTTGGTTTTCAACAAGAACCATTTTTTTAAATGTTGCATGCCATTTGAGCAACGTTTAAAATATTCTGCTTCATTAAATATTTTGGCTCGTAGGGAAACTTGAATTGTATAAGTGGCTCATTTTATTGAACGATTACCTTGCAACGTGCCTCTTCAGTTCATCCATTACACATTCTGAACCCAGTGACACCTACCACAGCCTGAATCCAATCTGCTCAGCTGCTGCGAGAGCCTTTATATAGCAGGTACCCAAATTCAGCCACAGTTTTAGAAAGTACCTATTAATATTCAGCGTTTATGTAAATTATGTGTCTGTAGTGCTCTCTGTTGAATTCTTTTGGCTTGTATTTATTTGCATCAGCCAATCAATTCAAAGTCGGTTTATCTTATAAATATGCATGTGTTGTTCCAAAAATTGGAATTATAATACTCTCACTCTCCAAAAGATACACAAAGAATCATGTGACCCACTGTCAAATTGTTCTATGTGAGACCTGCGAACTTGAAGATGCCAATTCCTGCCTATTATTTAATAGTCTGTACTATACACTCTGGCAATCCAGCCCTCAGCAATTGCAGAAAAAGGAACCAGTATCCAATTTTTTGTAGCTTGGTCTCATGCACAATCTTACAATTAAAAATCTTTGAACAAGGCCCCTTGGAAATGTAATTTTTGACAAGTAAGATATTTGAAATCCAACGCGAGGGCTGTGTCGATCGGCATTTGCAGCATTAAGAGTATTTGAGAAAGATGCTATTTGGTGTCTCCTGGGCACATTATCCTAAATAAAGACACCATCTGCTGGCTCCTGAGGACCAGGATCTGCAGCAGAAATTATGTTAAATGTTGTCTTTAATGGAGCTTTCTCCACTAAAGTCAGTAATTATCACTTTTTTTTTGCTGCTTATTTGTAACCTACACTGGATGTTAGTATGGCCAGAGGATATAAAAGGGTAAATGCAGGTTTTTAAAACATGCTCAGCATTCTCCTACAAGCATTTCTTCATATACTTGAAGAACAATGTGAACTCAAAAGTGTTCCCTGTCTTCATTTTTCGAACAATTTGTGTCCTGGATATTAACTTAATGTTTCCTCACACTCTTGTGTTACAGTAATAATACAATCTCGTATTATCTGGGAAGGGATGGAGAGTAAGTGGAGCTGTGGTGTTGCAGGCAACATGACCTTGATTTCCCAGAATTATTATGGCACAAAAGAAGACTGTTCGGTCCATTGTGTCTGCACCAACTCTGTAAACGAGCGTCATAATGTGGTATCATTTCCCTGCCTTTTCCCCATACCCCTTCACTTTGTTTCTGCTCAAATGACCTCTTAATGCCTGTTTCTGCTCAAATAACCCACTGACGCCCAGCACACTTCCAGGCTGTGAAATCCCAACCATTCGCTGCGTGGAGAAGCTTTTCCCCACATCACATTTGTTTCTTTTGCAAAATCACTTGAAATCTGCACCCTCCCTCCTGTTACTGTTGTAGAGGTTGGCTGGAGTGTCCACACAATAAAGCCTTAGGGAGTCTGATACACTGGTGGATTTCTGAGGAGAAATCTGTCACCCCTGTTCATTGAATCTCCTGCTGGTTAAGTTTTAGAATGACATTTGCAAGGAATGACAAGGATAAAATTGCTCTTCTCAAATCCGTCCCCAGTTTTCATATCAGATCCTGTAACATTCCAGGAAATAAGGGACACTGACTTACATTGCTGGAAAGAAATTCTCTCTCATGCAGACTGAGAAAGTCTTTCAATGCAGGGCTCATAATGATATTAAACGCTTAGGTTCAATAATGTGTAAATTGCTAATCCCACTACTATTACAAGAATATCGATTACACAGCGTTGAAAATCAAACACGATCTTAAGAAAAACATTCTACGCGCTGAATGAGCAAATCGTGTCAATTTTTTGGTGAGCTGTGATTTGCAAGGGACTTAGGGCAAAAGAAAAGGTGCCAGGATGTGATTCTCAATATCAAAGGTGGCTGGAGTCTAATCTCCCAGTCATCTGGAAGACTTCCTGCCAACCCTCTCTACAGGCGTTGGGACTGCCCCCACCCCAATCAGTCCCTGTGCCAGTCCACCCTCCCTACCGATTGCCCCCATGTGGTTCTATCACATCCTACTTACCCCATGGACACCGCCATCTCGCCCCATTGCCATCCCTGCAGAATTCCCTTGTTTTCCCAATCACCCCCATCTGCAGAATTCCCCTTCCCTCACTGATTAAACCTCTGCAGGCATAATTAGGTGTCTGGTTGGCAGTGCCAGGATGCTGGATGATGCTACTGGGGTGTCCAACAGGCAGTGTCAGGGTGCCTGGTGGGCACTGCCAGGCTGACATTGCTCACACCCAACCGAGAGTTTCAATGGCCTCTGATTCCTCTGAGTGAGCCTATCATGCCTGGTTTCCATTGGTTGAGACCAGCCGTGATTCTCGACAGTGAGAAGCTCGACAAGCGAACAGGTAAGGTCAAGTGAAGCTAGACGATAACTTCTGAGACTCACTAATGACATGTAAATCACGTCATTAATATTGAAATTGGACACAAAGCCAATTTCGCTGGCAAAACAGGGCTGGTACTATAAGGTACTATAAGAGAAACTGGAAACATTTCTGATTTTTCAGCTTGATCATTCTACCTTGCCTTACCAAACAAGAGAGCAGGTAAGATCACGCTCGAAGATTATGAACAGAAAGCTTTAACAGAGCACAGAGGAAAAGTAATGGTCTCCACATCAGTGCTGTGCTTCCTATACAAAGGGTTATCATTTTTAGTAGGTGAACTGAACAATTAGAGATGGGCACAAATTGGACCTATTTCAGCTCATTATAACTACATTGCTTAATAGCTATCATCAAATGTGAGTATGTAGCTGACTATTCAGTATAATCCAGCAATTGCTTCAGCATCTGAATATTAAAATATAGAAAAAACATTTTGAAAGATTGCTTAATGGAACTTCTGTCACAGAGTTAAAAATCATCATTTCTATTTCATATAAAAAAAAACAAAGTAAACTGAAATGTAACTGCCATGGGTCACTTCTGTTTCCAAAAACAAGACAAATCTTGAAGTGACTGCTGATTTTTTGAAACTGAGTTCCTGGAAACAGTTGTGGGTTTGGAAGACGCTCCTTAAGAAATCGTAATGAGTTCCTGCAATGCATTTTCTGGATAGTAAATATGTCTGCAGCTGATCATCAGTGATGGAGGGAGTGAATATTTGTGGATGGGGTGCTAACTAAGAATACTACCTAGCTAAGATCCAGGGAACAGCAGCTTCAGAGAGAGGAGATAAGACAGGTACTCTCTGGAAACTTGAATTGCCTAACTTGAATGTGTAGGCCCCCTCACTGGAGTTCAGTGTAGACAAGATCAAATCTCCCACATGTCTATGGCTGTCAAAGTCATTGTGCATAAGGGCAAGGTATCTCAAAAAATGGAGCAGCAGTTGAAGCTAGCTATTTCATGCGCTACTGTGCAGTAGCAATGTAAGTGATATTCTAACAGGATGCTACCATCAAACCAAACAGACATTCTACTTTCACAGTAATATGGTACATAAATTTCAGTGCTCATATATGTAGGCTGTGCATCTGGTGGGTCATATGAAACTTCATGTCCCTTGGGACTTTATTCTGTTCTATTCAATTCCTTTTTCCTTATGCACCAGATGATCCCACCAAAATGAATGGCCAAAAAGCTCGCAATTTTACTATCAAATAAATTGGTTGGATTAAAAATTGGTGTTGCTAAATTCTTACTGAGTTCTTACCACCCCAATCCAACGCCGGCATCTTTACATCAAAAAGTTCCAGCCATATTTTCGGATTGTTCCCACTGCAGGGCAATTGCCTAACGGAAGTTTGAACTTCCCAGGCAATAGAAGTACAATCCTTATATCGGGACTTCTAGGAAGGGCAACACATCTCTGGGATGCTCTCCAGTTACAACACCCCAGAGCTCAGAAGTTACAGGTCCTTGTCTATTGTTACCAACCCATTGGTCACATCACCACTTTATACAAAAAGTTGTGCTGTGAGTAAGTTAACAGATAATTATCGTCAGCACCACATCCTTATTTCCTGCATCAATGGACAGGATTTTATGGCCTTGTTCATCCTGAAACCGTAAAATTCTGCCCAAAGTCAATGAACTTTCCGATGCTCCGCTCCTCACACACTCCGATTCCCGTTGAGGCTGGAGCAGTAAAATTCTGGCCAATGTGCTTGGATATCACAAATGCAATTCTTATCAAAGATTATTCATAATTGCACTCTTTTTGAGTACATGGGATGCCCCTGAAAATAATCAGAACCCACATTTTGTCTTTCTTTACTCTACCCAATGTTTTCCACGATGGAATGAGAAACTTGTATGAATTGGACAAAATAATAGATAGTTGAGGGATAGACTTCAGAGGTGTGTAGGATCCCTCATTGAAATTGCATAGAATCCCTTTAGTGTAGAAGGAAGACATTCAGCCCATCAAGTCTGCACCAATTCTTCAAAGGAGCATCTTATCTAGGTCCTCCTGTCTTCCCCTTATCCCCATAACCTCATGCATTGACCGCGCCTAATCCGGCTAACCTATATAGCTTTAAGGCTTATGAGAAATTTATCATGATTAATCCAACTAAACTGCACATTCTTGGAGTGTGGAAGGTAACCAGAGCATCTGGAGAAAACCCATGTAGATGTGGGGAGAACTTGCAAACTCCACGCAGTCACCAAGGCTGGAATGGAATCTGGATCCTTGGCGCTGTGAGAAAGCAGTGCTAACCATTGTGTAACCATTGCTTCGGTTTGTTTTTTTTTGCATGTACAGCCATACGTCTTGCACAGTAATGTTCTGGAAACAATTTTGGGATTGAATCCTTTTCTGCAGTTCACTTAGGTATTCGTTATTCCATACTTAAGAGAATCTATGAGGCAATTTAACAATAACATTTGACTAGAAGTTGAACCTACAGAATGGATCATTGCTAACGTTTTAGCAATACAGTTCTTCCAGTTGTGTGCATTCTATTCATGTTGAGTCACTAAGGTGTAACTGAAGTAATCACATAGCACTGCTGGACCATCTTATTGACCAAGACTGTATTTTCATAAAAAAACTTAATGGTATCCAAGGAAAAAAATAATGGAATTAGGAATTCAACCTGAAAATTGCTTTGATTCCCACCAGGTAATTCAACCACATTTAGAAAATAACGTCTGTACAGTATTTAGATTATTAGATAAGTTGCCAGCAGTGGCATTTGAATATTGCATTTCATAAATGCATAAGACACTTGTTTTAGAAAATGCTACCAGTTCAGAAACACCGTAGAGAAAGCCACAATATGCCTGCTGCCTGCATTTGAAAAGACCATTTGTCTTCCTCTTTCTAAAACAGAAACAATTGCGGTTTTCTTTCAGTGAGGTTAGCCTTTTCTTTTACTGTTCTACATCATCTGAAAGTGAAATTCACAAAGCATCCACTGTTACATAACACTTTCCTTTGAATCCTCCAATTCTTCTGCAAAGTTAAATAGCAGGAAACATTCATCAAAAAATGTGCAACCAGTTCACAAAATGTTGTAACCATTTTTACATTCTTATCAAAGGCAATGAAAGGAGTTGGGCCAGGATTTACTGTCCAAATAACAGCGAGGTTAATGGCACCCACTGTCATTTTTGCTAAAATTGTGCAGCAAGTTCAGGTGCTCGACTAATTGCAAAATTGTGTTGTCTGAGATGCTGTGCTCTGCTCTTAGCTTCACAAACATGGCATCTTGATTCTTGATATTGAACAATGTGAAATTCTTTTCCTTGTCAGTAGATACAACTAAGCTTACCAGAGGAAGTTAACCATTTTCCATTTCAGTCTAAATCTTAGTTACTGCCAAACAAAATCTGTCACTGAAAATTAACATTTACAAGCACAGAATCTCACTTCTACAGCTTTTAATTGCTGTTGGAGATTAAAAATATGTTTTTTTCTACTTTTCTCTTCAATCTCTTTTCGCTCTTTCTCTTAAATCAATCTTTATTTTCCTGTTTTTATTTGCTTTTTCTGCTTGATTTGGCACAAAGTTAACCTTTCGAGTTTATACTTTGAATCCATGTTGTTCATTAATAATTCTTTACTCTGCTTGGTTAAGGACAAACACCTTTGCTTTTCCTGTTTGTGCAGGTCCCAGATATCCTGTAAAGGAATGAGCAGAGTTTTGTTCTCCTGTTTATAACAACTTGCTGTACAAAGGCTCCTGGAAAGTAAAATGTTATGGACAAGTCTAATGAAGGAAGTGAGCATTTGTCCATCAGTTGCTGTAAATTCTGGCTCATTGAAGGAAAATATTTCTAAGTGTTCAGCAAAGCGAGGGTTAATGTGAGATTGAAGAACACTGTCTGTCTGATATTCTACATCAGCCCCCTGTCTGATGTAGAATATCAGCTGTCTGTGGAGTACAGTGTGTAAAGAGTAGGCATGGAAACAGCAATTATGCTTGGTAATACTTTGATATATGTAAATAACTGTGGGTTAACAACGAATGGTGTGGTACTTTGGGAGGTTTCTAACTTTGATGATTAGAGAATCCGGCCTAAATAAACTGGAAACAAAGGAATTTATTAGATTTTTCACTCGGCTATACAAAACATGTAATAGAACAGTAAGTGACCAATTGATTCATTCAGCTTGTCCTATTCAATCATGGTACCTTTTCCAATTGCACAATCTCTGGACAGAGGTAAAAAAACAGATAAAACCTCAGGCCAATTGAGGAAACCTCTCAGAATTTTCTCTTCAGTCCTAAGGCCAATCAAGCAAGATTGGTGGGAATAGATATCAATATTTGCGACTATTTAGCTATTATCTTCTATATGGATGTGTCTTTGGCCCTCTGCAACACATCCATCTCATTTCTGAAGGATTGTATTAAGTTCAATCGTAATGAAAATTTGAATCATTGAACCCACAGGTTGATGTCTCTCTGTCAGAAGAAATGCTTTCTGGGATCAAACATTATTCAAAGCTTTCGAATATTATGTAGAAGGCTCCTTGATCTCCCATCACCATCCTGTTCAAATAGCTCACTGACGAAATTATTATTTTAAAAATCTGAACCAGTTCATGGCAATGTCTATATTTTTTTAAAAAAAACCCAGAGCCTATCTTGATACTTAAGAAGCCTAAGGGACTAATTCCCTAATGTCCCTTGCCTGGAGCATTTCTAAGACTTGATGTATATATCCTGTTTCGTGATGGTGCCAAAAATAGATTCAATTTTCCGAATGCAGACATACTGAGGTCTTGATTTGATTTATTATTGTCACATGTATTAGTATATAGTGAAAAGCATTGTTGCTTGCACTTATACAGACAATGCATACCATTCATAGAATACATGTGGAAAAGAAAGGGTGCAGAATATAGGACATAGTTTTCAAAGAACAAAGAAAACTACAGCACAGGAACAGACCCTTCATCCTTCCAAGCCTGCACTGACCATGCTGTCCGACTTTACTAAAACTCCCTCCTCTTGCGGGGATAGAGAATAGAGAATATCTCTCTATTCCCATCTCGTTCATGAAATTATCAAGATGCTCCTTAAAAGTCACTACGTTTCCACTTCCACTAACTGACCTGGTAATGAATTCTAGGCACTCATTACCCTCTGTGTAAAAATCTGCCTTGTACATCTCATTGAAACCTTGCCCTTTGCATCTTAAACCTGTGCCCCTCAGAAATTGATTCTTCCACTCTGGTAAGAAGCTTCTGACTATCCACTCTGTCCACGTCCCTCATAATCCTGTAGATTTCTATCAGGTCTCCCCTCAACCTCAACCTTCCAGTGAGAACAAGCCAAATTTCTCCAAACTTTCCTCATAGCTAATGCCCTCCATACTAGGCAATATCAAAGAACAAAGAACAAAGACCCTGGTAAACCTTGTCTGTATCTTCTCCAAAATCTCCACATCCTTCTGGTAATGTGGCAACCAGAATTGAACATTATATTCCAACTGTGGCCTAAGATCCTATAAAGCTGCAACATAACTTGCCAATTTTTAAATTCAATGCTCTGGCCGATGAAGGCAAGCATCCGTATGCCTTCTTGACTACATTGTCCACCTCCGTTGCCATATGCTGGTCAAGTAGCATAGGAGATTGAACACTTTTATTAATGTAATCAGCCTTGCACTGTTTCCTGATGTGAAGCTGAATTTAATATACATTACCTAATTCCAACATATTTACAAAGAACAAAGAACGAAACAGCACAAGAAACAGGCCCTTCGGCCCAACGAGCCCGCGCCGCCACCTCAATGTTCCCACTTCTACCCATGATCCCTGTCTATGTTTATAGATCTATGGATTGAAACTAAATTTGAGACAATTTAGGGAGAATTTGTTCTGCCAATCAGGCTAAGAGCACATCTTTGGGATGTGGAAGGAAACCGGAGCACCTGGAGAAAAGCCACGCAAGCATGGGGAGAATGCGCAAACTCCCAAAGACACAGGCCCAAATCCATGTATCTGCACAGCACAGCGATAGTCACTGAGCTGTCGTGTTGCCCATCAAATGGTCCAGGTCAAGTGTACACTAATGACGTGAAGCACTAGGATACTCTCAAAAAATCCAAGAGCAGCCCTCCCATGACCCATCGCGTGTATGCCCCTTGTTAGACAACAAGGCGACCAAAGTACCTGTAGGATAAAACAAATACATCAATATCATTGACTATTTACACACTTCCCAGGGACTCCCAAGGCTCATGATCCCTATTTTAAATCAGTTTTCTATACCCCTCCATTCCCATTCTGTTCATGTGCCCATCTAAGTATCTCTTAAATAACTCCAGAATGCCTGCCTCCACCACTTTACTTGGCAGCGCGTTCCATTACCCAAACTCCTTCTAGCATCCAAATTATACCTTACCCCCCCTCACCCTAAGCCCGTGACCCCTAGTGATATTTTATCAAGTTCCAGATCCAAATATCCAGGCTCACTTAGGTTTCTGCCTCGCCAGTGAATGTTTCCACCAGTGGGGACCATATCTGGTTCCCAGCAATGGGGATCGGCCTGGCAAACTGGCAGTGCCATGGAGGTGGGACCTCACAGAAGTAGATCCTTGTTTGGGTGGAGCTGGATGAGTTGGAGCCTGACTGGGGAGTCACATTAAAAAGGAAGAAAGTAGAACACAGCATCTGGAGTGTGGGGGCTAGTGGTGGGGTGGTGATTGGGGTCAGGGGCTGTCATCAGATGTTGGGGCCAATAGGTGGTCAGTGAAGAGTGGGTTCAAGGCCAGCTATTGGGAGGTCAGCTATGTCTGGGTGAAAGGTGGGCGGGACTGGTGGTCAGGAGGCCAACAATGTTTGGTGGGGGGCGGGGGGTGCCAATTTCCCAATTGGCCCCCTAAGCACTGTGCTGTTGGCATCTCTAAGGGGTTTAGGATCTGCCCTCCCTCACTGGCATGAATCGCCTGACAGCCATAAATTTATGAAATTCACCTTGCCCAAAAACGAGTGGAAAAACCTCCCATTTTCCCATCAGTTGTACATGTGTCCATTCAAAAGTATGGTGGCAGCAGAAAAGTGGCTGTTCTTCAGTCAATTGATATGTGTTTTCAGACTTTTGTATCTTCTTCCCAATGGAAGAAGGTGGGGTGTTTGGGTCTTCGATTATGCCTGACTGCTTTTCTGAGGCAGCAGAAAGATAGACTGAGATGGGAGGCTGGTTTATGTGATGGCCTGGGCTACATTCACAACACTTTGTAGTTCTTTGTGCTTTTGGACAGGGCAAGAGCCATAACGAGTTGTCATGCATCTGGAAAGAATGCTTTCTATTGTGCATGTGAAGAAATTGGTGAGAATTGTTTTAGACATGCCGAGTTTCCTTCATTTCCTGAGAAAGTAGAGGCATTGGTGGGCTTTGGATAGAGACATTGAGTGAGAGCATGGTATGGAGGGGCAGCAGAGGTTGTTCATGAACTGGATGCCTAGAATCTTGAAGCTCTTGACCTTTCTCTATTGATGCAGATAGGGGCATGTTGTCCATTATGCTTCCTGAAATCAATGACTCTCTTCCATTTGACTGACATTGAGGGAGAGACTCTTGTCATGGCATCATTTCACCAGATTCTGTATTGCTGGGTGTGTCAGAATGTGTGACAAAAAGACAAGGAAAGAAGTGGAGCCACCTCTTGTTGCTGCAGTTGGCAAAAACGCCTCACTCTTTCTCTGATTGCTGACAGAAGGTCATGGGGAGCAGGTGGGAAAGTGGAACTGATCCACTTCAGCTCAGCCATGATCTTATTGAATCGTGCGGTAGGCTCGAGGGGCTAGATAGCCTACTCCTGTTCCTATTTCTTATGTTCTTATCAGCAAAGTCACACATGAAAAGGGAACAGGATAACACTCAGCTAAACCACAGAATCTTGGAATCTTGAAATCAACTGCCTAACTGCTGAAATCAGTACTACTGGATCCAGGAATAAAGGCCACAGTCTTCACCATCTACTCCCACAGACAAGTCAAAGACTGGCTTGTATAACTTCTTAAGAATTTTTTTTGGACTCACTTCTCATTTCTAATCTGTTTGTATCTATGTGCATGCATTTTATTATTTTGTTACATTTTAATAGCTAATAAACTCATTCTTCCTTTAATTCAAGAAAATCTGGTTAAATCAGTACATTTTAAAACATAAATATATTTGGACTGGGAAAAGGTATTCACAAGGGAAAGAATCCTTTTTACATTAATCTTGTGACCAACAGTGGCGATTGAATAAAGGAAGGGAGTTGATTCAGCCCTCCTCACCTGGGGACATTATAATTTTGAGGGTATCTGTCCAGAATTTATTCAACTGGGTCTCTTGCTGGGATGGTTCATACATGGGGGGGTAACAAATGCCAGGGGCCAGTTTTAACAGAAAAGACTGTCATTAGTATTGAAATAAAATCAGTGCATGCTATTTTACTCTGTTGGTAGAAGCCTGAGGGTTATCATTATTAGAATAGTGCTGCTTGACTGATTTACTAAACTGTCATCACCACTGTAGGGCATCCTGCAGTTCATAATTTGATTGGCAGATTCATATTTTTATAAAAGTCTTTGAGGTTGGTCTGTAATACATGTTGCTGTAAGTGGGTTTACATACAGCGTGATTTTTAAAATAGAGAATTCATCAAAAGACACTTAGAAATTATTATTTTTTCTCAGCATGAATCCTGAGAGTTGCCTATACTGGATACTGGGTGAATTCACATGGAGGGTGTAAGAGCAAATGGTGATCAGTCAGTGGGCCATAGGTTGGTGTGAGTTGGCACTAAATTGGCATTGGGACTATAAAGGGCCATGGGGGTGAGTGGGAGGCATAGCTTGACATTGGAGCTATCAAGAAATTGGGAGTGTGTGAAACGGGCATAGATTGGCATAGCAGCTATAATGGGCATTGGGTTAATGAAGAGACATAGGTTAGTTGGAGGGTGTGAGAGACCATGGAGTTTAGTGGGGCACAGATTGGCAGGGGGTGGTATGACGGATCACAGGGGTGTCTGGATGGCATGGACTAGCATGGTAGAGTCACGAGGCATGTGTGGAGCTTGAGGAGGTGCAAGAGGTTGAGGATAGAGAATAGATTTTTGGGTTCACTCAGCAACTCCAGTGCTGCCACTAAAGTGTTCCTGGAATCAGTGGCCATGACTTCAAGTAATCCCCCACCCCAAAAGGAAAACCAGGTTCTCCAGTTTCTCAGCGGTGGCTTGGAATTTTGCTGACTCTGTTCTTCCAGTCTAAGAGTAAAAATTCAGGCCTCGCTGTCAACTCTGTATCCTGATTGCTCATTCTCTTATCAATGAATACCTGCTCTCACAGCACTTCACACTTTAAGATACACTTCCTAAATAATCCATGTATCACACCTATGGACTACAGATTAACATAGACACCAGCATCTAGTGAAGTTTAAATAATGAACCCAATCTGGTATACTTGCAGACTATTTCGTGAGCGTGAGCTTGGTGGGATTTTGAAACACGTCCCTTCTAAATCCAAATGTCCCTTTGCCGTTATGTGTTCTAACAAATGTTGCTTGGCAAAAGTGGGACTTCCACTTCACAGAGGGGAGGAAGTATCAACTTGGAGATTGTCCCTCCAGTAACAATACTGCAGTCAGTGAAAGAGGCACTGCAGGTGGCTAACTGGCACTTGGTCCCAGGAGCTGGAGATAAGCATCGACTGTCCGAGAATGGGGAGGAAAAGGATGGTCAGCGGGTTATGAGGGGTTGGTTGATGTCTCAGGGGATAGGCTGGATGGGGGAGGGAGGAAAGTTTACAGGCCATCAGGCCTTAAGGAGAGGGATCTTTCAACATCTCTTCGCACCTAAGATCAACCTTTCTTAACTTCTGGGTTGCCCTTCTCATCTATCCAACAGCCTAAAATATTGGATGGGAAAAGCTGGGTAAGCAGCCATTAATTGGAGCCCTTCAATTGGGGCAAAGGAGGACTTCACATCCAAATTCCTGCCGTCTCCAATGTAAAACCATTGTGAGGTTAGAGACAGGCAGAAACCTGGTTAGAAACCCAACTGTGCAATTTTAATCTCCCCCGCAGCCCCCTCCCCACACTAGCAGCCCTCCCTGCCCACTTCTCCTCCCTTCCTCTTCTCATCTGTCTACCCCTTCCCTCTCCCCCCACCCCAGCTCACCCTTTCCCTTTCCCACGTCATCCATACCACCTCAGCCCCTCCACTAATCACCCCCTCCTCAGCCCTTCCCTTCCTCAGCCCTTTCCCCCTCTCCTCCTCACCCTCAACCTTACTGTCCCCTCCCCAGGACCCTCCCACCTTACCCCCAGCTCAGATGCTGCCAGATGTGCACAATCCTAGCCACGAAACCATTTTGCCCAAAGCAGAATTACTCGAGCATGTAGTGAGCCGCTTCCATTGTTCAGAATAAACGTACGAACATTTTGGAGTCAGCGTGTCGCTTGTGTTATCATTGAATCTTAAATTGATAGCCACTGTTGTTGGAAATGAATGTGGAGACTGAATTCCTTAACAGCAAGCTGACCCCCTGCTCAATATAGACATCCAGAGTATGAAGATATCAGTTTCATTATCAGCGCTGTTATCAGAGTTGCCCTCTGATAATGGAAGTGGCACAGTGTTACGAGAAGGATTTGACACATGACAAATGGCAATCATCAAGAGAATCTAAATATAAATCTCTACTGCAGCGAGTTTATAATGTACCATCAAGTATCTGTAAACAGAAAAGCCCATCTCACTTCTTAATAGTTTGCCATGGAATCGAACGTACCCATTAGAAAGCAATATATAAATACATTGTGGCAGGCTGGTAGGTTTTTATTCTGGCAGTCGAGGATACGATTACTTACTATGAGAATATTTCATTGTAATGAATTGCAATTATATGTATTAAGTAAATGCGCTATTACATGTTCACCACCACCTGTTATCTATAACATTAATCATGGCCAGAGTAATTGCCTGGACTGGTTTTCATTGCCTGCGGAGGTTGGAGAAAATATTTTCCTGTTTTATTATCCCCCCCATCAGTTTTGAAACACATTTTCTACTTCTCTCAGGGTATCAGTCAGCTTTTGGTTGAGGTGGGGAGATACTGTGTATTCAAGACACTACCTTTGTTGCAGTCAGGCTGGATAGACCAGTGGGTCTTTTCCTTTCTGCTATTTTTAGACCTTGATCAGGCTCCCATACTGGTTGACCTCCCATATTAGGAGAGAGTCAATTGTTAGGGGGACCGATGAGGTTTAACTGAGGTGTCACTTGATGCAATTTTTTAAAGCCATCTCGGTCTTTTGGCTGAGATTAAGCATCAGATCAAATCCCAAGATGGGGTGCGATATCTCATCTAATCAACCTGGATCATGTTTGTCTCTCTCATGGGGACAAAGAATTGGATTCAATTGGAATTTGGCTTATTTGGAAATTTTTTTTTAGACCACTCGTATTGCCGTTTTATTTCAGAGAAAAGGGCTTTGATTGCTGTTACGTCGTTAACATGAAGGTCATGGCCATGCTAATGATGTAGTAGTAAAACAGTGGTACAGTGGTTAGCACTGCTGCCTCACAGCACCATGGACTTGGGTCACTGTCTGTGAGGAATTTGCACATTCTCCCTGTGTCTGTGTGGGTTTTCTCCAGGTGCTCCAGTTTCCTCCCACAGTCCAAAGATGTATGGATTAGGTGGATTGGCCATACTAAATTGCCCCTTAGTATCAGGGGGTGCAGCTAGCTAAATGAAAGGGGTTATGGGGATAGGGCCTAGGTGGAGCTGTGGTCAGTGCAGACTGGGTGGTCTGAGTGGCCTCCTTCTACACTGTGGAATATTATGTTAATGAAATAAATATGCAAAAGCACTAGGCCTATGATAATTCTCAGGGCTTGCACGGTGAATCATTCATTAATCTCCCTGTTGGACTCATTGAATATGAGATCTCTGGTGATTGGTAATTAACCAACCAGGTGGAGCTCGTACACTGAGTCCTGTATAAAGCAGGCCTCTGAGTGAGTCCATTATTGTATAGTTGTGGTTGGGACCAGTTCTATTCACCACAGACTTATGATTTTTGCTTTACTTTACTTTATGCAGTTAAGAATTGTCCCTTTATAGCCGACTCCTAGAGTTATTATAAGGCCCCTGGTTTGTTTAGGTTTGATAAGCAGCCAAATACTAATAATAGCTGAACTGATTTAAAAGAAGATGGTGTATTTATTCCAGATTACTATACATTGTTAGCTTGACAACAGCCTGTAAGCAGGTTGTGAGGGTATATTGTTCAGTCCTGGTGCCAAAGCATGATGTATATGAAACAGAACAACGTCTTGGCAGATAAAACACTTTTAACCTTCCACAGTCCATTTTCATTACAATTCACTGCAGGGTCCAGACTCATTTTTGGCAGTGGAATCCCTTCAGGGTGGGAAATTGTTTATGTCAACAACCTGTAAAAGGGTTGTGGGTAAAATATAAAAGGCAAGTGGCTACTTTTGGCTAAAAAAAAAGCATTGTTACTAATGTTTGAAGAGAAAAGATTACAAGATAACTAAAAAGCTATCATCAATGTTAGAGGGCTTCAAAATACTCTGGGATTTTAAACACTAATAAAGACTATTAGAACAAAGTGGAATGGCTTAGCATAAGAATTACATTCTGCCTTTACATATTTTAGAGAGGTACTGTCTGCATCAAAACACATATAACCAAAATTAGAGAATTTAAACATGTATTTCTGAAAAGTGTGCTATAGAAGTAGCATACAGCTTAGCTAATGACACAGGATCCTAAGGCATCATGGAAAATAAACCAATAAAGTAAACCACTTTCTCATAACAATACGCTTATAGAAACATAACATTATCAGCATGAGTACCAGACAGCCCAGAGTATGGGTCATTCATTAAACAATGTCACCAAGCAGCAAATGAATAGGCCAGGTATTCTCCTAGGTAAAGATTTAGGCCAGGTGGTCATGGGAAGGTCAGGCAGAATTTATTATTCCCATGTTGTCTGGGAATATATGTAATTGGCCAAGAATTACGACATTTACTAATGTTTGATAGGTGTTTGATAAGGTGGCCCATGGAAGACTTCTACAGAAAATGCAGATGTGTGGAATAGAGGGTGATTTAGCTAATTGGATTAGGAATTGGCTAGCTGATAGAAGACAGAGGGTGGTGGTTGATGGGAGATATTCATCGTGGAGTTCGGTTACAAGTGGTGTACCTCAGGGATCTGTTTTGGGCCCCTGCTGTTTGTAATTTTTATAAATGATCTGGATGAGGGTATTGAGGGATGGATCAGTAAATTTGCAGATGATACTAAAGTTGGTGGAGTGGTAGATAGTGAAGAGGGGTGTTTTAGTTTACAGAGTGACTTGGACAAGTTGCAGAGCTGGGCCGAGAGGTGGCAAATGGAGTTTAATGTGGAAAAGTGTGAGGTAATGCACTTTGGCAGGAACAATAAATGTGTAGAGTATAGGGCTAATGGTAGGGGCTCTTAATAGTGTTGAGGAACAGAAGGATCTTGGTGTATGTGTCAATAGATCCCTGAAAGTAGGCAGTCAAGTGGATAAAGTTGTTAAGAAGGCATATGGAGTCTTAGCTTTTATTGGTAGGGGGATTGAATTTAGGAGCCGCAGCATCATGTTGCAACTGTACAAAACTCTAGTGCGGCCGCACTTGGAGTATTGTGTGCAGTTCTGGTCGCCACATTATAAGAAAGATGTGGAGGCATTGGAGAGAGTACAGAGGAGGTTTACCAGGATGTTGCCTGGTATGGAGGGCAGGTCCTATGAAGAGAGGTTGAAGGATTTGAGGTTGTTTTCGTTAGAAAGGAGGCGGCTAAGAGGGGATCTTATTGAAGCATATAAGATGATTAGAGGTTTAGATAGGGTGGACAGTGTTAGCCTTTTTCCTAGGATGGAGAAAGCTAGCACGAGGGGACACAGCTTTAAATTAAGGGGTATGAGTTATAGGACGGATATCAGAGGTAGGTTCTTTACTCAAAGAGTGATTAGGGAGTGGAATGCCCTGCCTGCAGCTGTTGTAGATGCGCCAAGTTTGTGGCGTTTAAGAGTTAGTTTTGATAAGTATATGGAAGAGAAGGGAATGGTTTAGTTTGGAGGGGCATTGCTTTTTATTTCGGTCGGCACAACATCGAAGGCCGAAGGGCCTGTTCTGTGCTGTATTGTTCTATGTTCTATGTTCTATGTTCTAATGATAACTGACTTGTACTAATGATGATTGGTTCATTTCCGACTAGGATGAGCTAATGGGCATGTAAAATGACTTTTGGAAATTGTGTACTTATATTGCCAATGTGATGTAACTTCAGAAAGTTGCTGGATGCCCAGTCCTTCTCCTCTAGCATTCATCGGTCAATAAAAAAAATCTTTCTCTGGAACATTGTGCTGTGAATCTTTGTATTAGCTAAAGTTAAGCTCAATACTTAGACTCTCAAAAAATCTTTACAATCAATAATCCCATTATTCCGAGAACGCATCAATGTGTTGACATTGGGCATCCATGTTAGTATGTCACTCTGCGAAAAGGAAGGTGAATGCACTGAGAGTGCAGTCAAAAGAAAGACTTGCATCTCTTATAACTACAAGACTTTGCAAGATGTGCTTTGGCCAATCAAATACTTTTTTGAAGTGTACACACATTGCTGTGACTGCCAATTTGCTCACAACAAGCTCCCAGTACAAAGGGAAATGTGATAATGAACAGATAATCTGCTTTTGCGTTGACATTTGATTGAGGAATCAATATTGGCCAGAACACAGAGAATTCTTTGTTCACCTTTGAAATAGTGCTTCACATCCACCAATTTAACATCTCATCCAAATGGTGGCACTTTCAACACTGCAGCACACCTACAATACTGCACTATCATATTGTCAGCTTTGATTTTTGTGCTAAGAATGAGATTATGGACCTCCAACCTTTCTGACTATAACCTGAACCACTTCTGACATTATATATTAGTGTAGTGATTACATTACTAAACTAGTAATCAAGCAACTTGGATTTATAATCTGCTGTAAACATGTATTCAAATTCCATTATAGTAGCTTGCCAATTTGAGTTTGAGTTTAAGAAAATTAAAAAAAAGAAATTTGGTATGAGTAAAGCTGTCAGATTGTCAAAAACTGAAATGTCATCTCTTCAGCGAAGCAAATCTTACCCAATCAGATGTATAAATGTCGACATCAATATGGTTGATCCTTCAGTGCCCTCTGAAAGGCAAAAAGAACAATAAATGCCAGCCTTATCAGTAATGCATGCCCATATCATAATATCTTTTCAAAAAATACATCAGTGACCTGAAAATCACATTGGCCAATCTGCAGATCATCACTATGCCAACCTAGAGAGATGCAGAGGCAAAATGTTATATAAGGATGGCAATACTTAGGGAGCTTGTTGTGTCTCTAGCAATATTGTTCTCTGATAGTTTTGCTTCAGATGCCCCTGCAAAACCAAAACCGTAGCCAACAGAACCATTCTCCTCTTAGTATAACCAGTTACCTATAATGCATCCTACAAACTTGTTTGGTGGTATACGATTGCCCATACAACTCCTGGTACAATCTTCTTCAGCTGCTTCATCAATGACCTTGCCTCCATCATAAGGCCAGAAGTATGGATGTTCATTGATAATTGTGAAAAATTCAGTTCCATTCTCAGATCTTTAGGTACTGAAGCAGTGCGTGATCATATACAGCAAGACATGGATAACATTAAGACATGGGCTGATAAGTCACAAATAAGATTCATGTGACACAAGCAATGATGATCTCCAACAAGAGAGAACTTATTTGTTTCCACTTGACATTCTCTCGCAATACCAACACTGAATCCCACACTATCAGCACCCTGGGAATCACTTCCTTGATTACTGCTCATTCAGGAAGCTTATGCTCCACATGTTCAAAGCATATTTATTGTAACAGTAAGAGTCAAGTCCACACCATGGGCTTTGTGTTGGGTGTTGATCCCAGAAAGACAAAGGGCTCTTCCAAATCCTGAAGGCTACATGTCCTGAAGGACACAATGATGGGTCAGAGGTTAGAAATTCCTGTGGGGAGTAACTCACCTCCTGACTCTCCAAAGTCTGTCCATCATCTACAAGACAGAAGCCAAGAGTGTGATGGAATATTCTTCACTTGCCTGGATGTGTGAAACTCCAACAACACTCAAGAAGCTTGACACGATTTGGAACAAAGCAGCTCACTTGATTGACACATGTTCCACAAACATTCACTTCCTCCACCACTGATGAACAGCGGTAACAGTATGGACCATCTATAAGATGCACTGCAGGAACTCACCAAGGCTTTAGACAGCATCTCCCAAACTCATGACCACTGCGATCTAGAAGGCCAAGGGCAGCAGATACGTGGCAATACCAACACCTGGAAGTTCCTCTCCAAGCCACTTATCATCCTGATTTGGAAATATATTACCATTCCTTCATTGTTGCTGGGTCAAAATCCTGGAATTCCCTCCTTAATAGCACTGTTGGTGTATCTACATCATACGGACTGCAGCAGTTCAAGAAGGCAGCTCACCACCAACTTCTCAAGGGCAATGGGAGATGGAAAACAACCTCTAGTCTAACCAGCAACACCTGGATCTTGTAACATGATTTTTTTAAAAACTAGATTCTCCAGCACTCAGTATTTATCCCACTCAGGGTCCCTCACCATCAATAGTGCCTGGAAGATATATTGTAAGGTGCCAAGATCCTCGCTCTAATTCATACTCCATTTACTACACTGTGTATACAAAATAGTACAGTTGTTTATAAATCATCTGTAACATGGATACCAAAAACTGCAGCAAATAGAATAAATGTAAGCCATGACAAACCAGAGCAACCATGAAATGTGTGTGTGGGGTTGGTTGTGTTGTGGTGTTTTTTTTTTTTTTTTTTGTTGGGTTGTGGGGGGTTTTTTTTTGGTGTTTGTTGTTTTTGTTGAACACAAGCTTGGGCAGTCTATTATAGAAACAGTGGTAATGTCACAAGCATACAACTTCTGAGCTCCGTGAGAATAATGCACACTTAGTGAAGGTGATCAGGTTCCTTGTAAATAAAAACATTGAAGTGAATGGAGTGGAAAGCTTCCATTAAGTGGATAATTACCTAATTTGCCTTAAACAAATGAGTGTGTGAATCAGACGAGCCTGCCCAGCCCAAAACATGCAGACTCTAATTAAATTATCCATTGATCCAAATGAATAGTTGGCAGCAGCATTTAGATTCTCTTCCGTAGAATGCCATTGAGAATCTTCACATGTTGCTTCAGCTGCCATCAAAGGACAAAGGGAGCTAACCCCAACCAGCATTGTGTCTATTCTCAGTAAGTATCTTCTCACAGCCTCAGACTCCTTATATCGCTAGAAGCCAGACATTGTTATGACAAGAGATGAAGGATCTCAATGAACTGTTGGCATGATGACTCACCAGTCACCTTGTATTTGGTGCCATTTGTTGAGGGTGATTATTGACTAGGAAATCTCCTTCCTCCTTTCAGAATAGTATTATGAATATGTTTCATGTACACTGGAATGGACGTTGGTTTCTCGCTGCATGCAAAAGGCTGCATTTCCGGCAATGCGGTGGAGATGCTGCATTGGACTGGGGTAAATACAGTGAGAAGTCTCACACCACCAAGTTAAAGTCCATTTGGTAACAGTTTCCAACAATGCAGCAGTCCCTGGATACCACACTGAAGAGTTTGGTTAGACTGTAAGTCTGGTACTGGATTGAAACATCTAACATCTAACATCAGAAGCATCTAACTGAAGACAAGAGAGCTACCAACTGAGTCATTTAAGAGAAAGCTAGTGTAACCTTTCAGTTAGAAACATCACAGCTCCCAGATGCTGGTGAACATGTTGGGCCCAATCTTATGGACCATTCCTGCCACATTCCTGGTACAGCGAGGTCAGAGAATTTGGCGCGAGCCAAATCTCTATTCACTGCAGTGCGATGGGAAAATCTCTGCAGTGTTAACCATGTAAGATTCCAGCCGTTGTGTACTTCAGGTACTTGATTTTGCTGAGAGTTGTTTAGACTGGGTTAACATTTAATACAGCTGTTTTATATCTTTACATACTTTATCCAAATTTCTGTAAATTTGTTTGCACTTACTTTCACTGATTTTAAAATCAGTGACCAATTGCAATAATGCAAAATAATACTTAATTGTACGAA
Source organism: Sphyrna mokarran (assembly GCA_024679065.1). Lineage (NCBI taxonomy): Eukaryota > Metazoa > Chordata > Chondrichthyes > Carcharhiniformes > Carcharhinidae > Sphyrna > Sphyrna mokarran. The sequence continues at coordinate 28,829,242 of JAGIQG010000011.1, forward strand.
GTGATGAGGCTGCAAAAAACAATGCTCAATAGCTGACAATTCAATGGTTTCTTGATTGATTAAAGTTTATTTATTAGTGTCATTGCAGTGAAGTTATTGTGAAAATACCCTAGTCACCATACTCTGGTGTCTGTTTGGGTACATTGAGGGAGAATTTAGCACGACCAATGCATCTAACAAGCACATCTTTCAGGCTGTGGGAGGAAACCAGAGCACCCAGAGGAAGCCCATGTAGTCACGAGGACAACATGCATATTCCACATAGTTACCCAACAGTTGGAATTGAACCCAGGTCCCTAACACTGTGAGGCAGCAGTGCTAACCACTGTGCCATAATGTCACCGCAGGCATTAGTAAGATATTGCAGATTTGTTATAAGTAAACAAAACTATTGCAAAGTTGCAGTTAACCGCTGTACATATCAATGGTTTGAATGCAATAGGAAATAACCTTACTGTCCTGATGCATTGGTCAATTTTTATACGTCGGATGAAGGATTAGGCTCATTAGCACCAGCATTTTTTTTTGGCTCCAGAATTATCTTTGAAGATATACAGGACAGGCAGGTCATGGTGTCAATCTGTTAGCAAAGCTGGCTTGATGCCACTTTGGAGTTCAATGCTCCAACAATTCCCTCATGTAACCACACACAACTGATAGCATGTTCCACAACAGGAAGACCCCTCCCAGGCTGTGCTATTTGAAAGGATCATCATCCACTTACAGTTTTGTTTTGGGTGACTTCTTCTATTGTTACAAATCAACAAGTGTTTCTTGCTTGCCATAACTATTTCAACTTGCATCAGTCAACAGGAAGTGATGTGACAGGTGCGATTTCAAGGCTTCTGCACCAATCAGTTTACCCTCGACATGGATACACTTGAAAGCATTCCATTGACAGGAAGAATGAAGAGAATGACAGAATGAAGAGAATGACAGAATGAAGAGAATGACAGAATGAAGAGAATGCAGGGCAAAGTAAGAGAGCTGAAGATGGGAAGGGGTCTCAGCTGGAGAACTATATCCACTCAAAGTGTTTAGGGAGCATTTCTCCTCTAGGAACCTCAGGTAGAAACAGCATTTGATACATTCAGACTTAGTGCAGAAACCCTTACTGAAATCTGCCACGTGCTGCAACTCAACTGCATCTTCAGAACAAGGCAAGGATGGTATTGCCAAAGGCTGTGCAAGTAACCATGAACCATGACCATGAACTTCTATGCATTGAATTCCTTCCAGATTAGATATAATGGCCACAATTCTCCCGAATTGGAACTAAGGGTCCACACTAGTGGGAAGCCTGGAAGGGTGGTGGCAAGGGAGAGAGAGGGGTTTCATTCTGTCCAGTTATACACTCAACCCCAATGCATACACACAGCTTTGATTTGAATTTGCGGGTATGGACTGGACCACTTCAGAATTTGCCCAGCTGGCAGGCAGGAATGCAGAAATTGATCATAGGACTGCCTGAAGTCATCATAAGAAACACCAGGTTAAAGTCCAATAGGTTTATTTGGTAGCACAAGCTTTCGGAGCACTGCTTCTTCATCAGGTGAGTGGGAGTTGACAAGAAAGTTTGGCTACCAAATAAACCTGTTGAACTTTAACCTGCTGTTGTGAGACTTCTTACTGTGGTTACCCCAGTCCTACACCGGCACCTCCACATCATGGAATCACAACAGCTAGCAGGGACAGTCCAGCCATGACACCCCCATCCCAGAGAAGAGTGGTGAGTTCAACCCCTTGCCAACAGCCCGAGTCCATTCAACACCATTGAGGGACCTTGCATCTAAAACCTGACAGCAGCAGAGGGGCAAATGGCCACTGGAACTATCTCCTTGAGCCTCTTTGGGACTTGAGGCACCCGGCCAAAAGTGTCAGTGACACATGACTATCGGTGTGCTTGCCTTTCTTTCACAAGCTCTCTTTGAGTGAAGTCCAGTGAACTCCTTTACATATTAGTTATCAAACTCTGAGACGTTGGGGGGAATTGTCTGGGCCTGCGGAATGCGTTTGGGTAGGCGGGGTCTATGAGGGAAGGGGGTCTGAGTGGGAGGATCAGTTCCAATAAACCTCATGCCCGTGTGGTGTGGGGAGAAGATGCCTCTCATTGCTGAGGGGTTGATGGTGCTTCCTCGAAGATGTATTCGGCTTACCCGATCAGGCCAATGTGTTTGGCGCCTGGTGCCAAACCTGTTGTTCCATTGATGCCCGGTTTTCTAGATCATCACGGTTGGAGCTAGCTGACCCAGGGATTTCACTGACGTTCTCCACTCAAAGAGAGCTCACGAAGGAGCAGCAAGCTCATCGATAGTCATGTTGCCACTAAAACATGACTGACCAGACCTTTGACATGTTGAAACAATGGAGTGAATCTTCTAAGTCCTGCAGAGATTGTTTTGGGATGGATTGTGCAGTTTGTACATTTTAATGGAATTGTATTGTTCCATTGCAATTCCACGGTCTTGCTTTTGTGCACAATTCCCAGTGACAGGTTCGAAGTGACAGCAGCTTCCCACCTAGTAGTACAGGAAGCCAATTAGGAAACCCAATAGGACAAAAATGGTCAGGGTCATCATTGGTTCCCTAAGGTGCAGAAGGAGGCCATTTGGCCCATTGAATCCACACCAACAAAAGATTCTACCAAGGCTTTCTCCCCTGCCCTATCCTTGCAATCCCACACATTTACCATGGCTAATTAATCTAACCTTTGAAGGGCAATTTAATGTGGCCAATTCACTTAACCTGCGTATCTTTGAACTGTGGGAGGAAACCGGAACACCCGGAGAAAACCTACACCTTCTTGGGGGGAAAATTTCCTAAGGCTATGCAGGGGGCTTTAAACTGATTCGGGGGGGGGGGTGGTGGGATCCTAAGTAGTTGGGGTGCTAAGAGGGATGAGAGTAAGGGGGTCATAGAGGAAAGCTGTAAACACACGCAGCATATGGGTGGGGTAGGGCATGGTTTGAAATGCGTATACTTTAATGCAAGGAGTATTCGCAATAAGGGGAGGAACTTGCAGCTTGGACCAGTACCTGGAACTTCGATGTTGTGGCCATTTCAGAGACTTGGTTAGAGCAGGGACAAGAATGGATGTTGCAGGTTCCGGTTCAAATGCTTTAGTCGGAGTAGAGAAGGAGGTAGAAGGGGGGGAGGAGTGGCATTATTAGTCAAAGACTGTATCACAGTGACAGAAAAGAAGTTTGATGAGGACTTGTCTGTTGAGGTAGTATGGGCTGAGATTAGAAACAGGAGAGGAGAGGTCACCCTGTTGGGAGTCTTTTATAGACCTCCTAAAAGTTCTAGAGAGGTAGAGGAAAGGATTGCAAAGTCAATTCTGGTCAGGAGTGAAAGTAATAGGGTAATTGTTATGGGGGACTTTAACTTTACTAATATTGATTGGAATAGCTATAGCTCTAGCTCGTTAGAGGGGTCAGTTTTCGTACAAAGTGTGCAGGAAGGTTTTTTGACTCAGTATGTAGATAGGCCAACTAGAGGTGAGGCTACATTGGATTTGGTGCTGGGCAATGAGCCAGACCAGGTGTTAGGCTTGGAAGTTAGTGAACATTTTGGTGATAGTGACCACAATTCGGTTACGTTCACCTTAGTGATGGATAGGGATAGGCATGAAGCTGGGGGCAGTAGTTATAGCTGGGGGAAGGGTAATTATGAGGCCATCAGGAGAGAATTAGGGTGCATAGATTGGACTAGGAAACTACAGGGACTGGGAACATCTGGAATGTGGAGCTTATTCAAGGAGCAGCTGCTGCGAGTCCTTGATAAGTATGTCCCTGTCAGGCAAGGAGGAAATGGTCGAGTAAGAGAACCTTGGTGTATGAAAAAAGTTGAGTTGCTGGTTAAAAGGAAAGAGGAGGCTGATGTCAGGATGAGGCTTGAAGGCTCGGTTAGTGCAATGGATAGCTATAGATTAGCCAGGAGGGAGCTAAAGAGTGAATTGAGGAGAGCTAAGAGAGGACACGAGAAGACTTTGGCTGATAGGATTAAGGAGAATCCTAAAGCTTTCTTTAGATATGTTAAGAATAGAAGATTGGTTAGGGCAAGATTAGGGCCAGTCATAGACAGCAGTGGGAAGTTGTGCGTGGAGCCTGAAGAGATTGGAGAGGCACTGAATAAATATTTCTCTTCGGTATTCACGCAGGGTGATGTAAATGTAGTTATGGAGAACACTGAGGTACAGGGTTGCAAACTGGAAAGTATTGAAGTAGATAGGGAGGATGTGCTAGATATTCTCGAGGGTTTGAAGTTGGATAAGTCCCCTGGGCCGGACGGGATTTACCCTAGGATTCTCTGGGAGGCAAGAGAGGAGATTGCAGAGCCTCTGGCTCTGATCTTCAGGTCGTCATTGGTTACGGGTGTGGTTCCGGAGGACTGGAGGATAGCGAATGTGGTCCCGTTGTTCAAGAAGGGGAAGAGAGGCCTTCCAGGGAATTATAGGCCAGTGAGTCTTACTTCTGTGTTGGGCAAAGTGTTGGAGAGAATAATTAGGGATAGGATTTATAGTTATTTAGAGAGTAATGAATTGATTGGAGATAGTCAGCATGGTTTTGTGAAGGGTAGGTCGTGCCTTACTAACCTCATTGAGTTTTTTGAAAAAGTGACTAAGGAGGTGGATGTGGGTAAGGCGGTTGATGTGGTATATATGGACTTTAGTAAGGCGTTTGATAAGGTGTCCCATGGAAGACTTCTGCAGAAAATGCAGATGTATGGGATAGAGGGTGATTTAGCTAATTGGGTTAGGAATTGGCTAGCAGATAGAAGACAGAGGGTGGTGGTTGATGGGAGATATTCATCGTGGAGTTCGGTGACAAGTGGTGTACCTTCAGGGGTCTGTTTTGGGGCCCCTGCTGTTTGTAATTTTTATAAATGATCTGGATGAGGGTATTGAAGGATGGATTAGTAAATTTGCCGATGACACTAAAGTCGGTGGAGTGGTAGATAGTGAAGAGGGGTGTTATCGTTTGCAGAGGGACTTGGACAAGTTGCAGAGCTGGGCCGAGAGGTGGCAAATGGAGTTTAATGTGGAAAAGTGTGAGGTAATGCACTATGGCAGAAATAATAAATGTGTAGAGTATAGGCAAATGGTAGGATTCTTAGTAGTCTAGATGAACAGAGGGATCTTGGTGTGTATGTGCATAGATCCCTGAAAGTAGGCAGTCAGGTCGAGAAGGTTGTTAGGAAGGCATATGGAGTCTTGGCTTTTATTGGTAGAGGGATTGAATTTCGTAGCCGCAACGTCATGTTGCAACTGTACAAAACTCTAGTGCGGCCGCACTTGGAGTATTGTGTGCAGTTCTGGTCCCCATATTATAAGAAAGATGTGGAGGCATTGGAGAGGGTACAGAGGAGGTTTACCAGGATGTTGCCTGGTATGGAGGCAGGTCTTATGAGGAGAGGCTGAGGGATTTGAGGTTGTTTTCGTTAGAAAGGAGGAGGCTAAGAGGGGACCTGATCGAAACATATAAGATGTTTAGAGGTTTAGATAGGGTGGACAGTGATAGCCTTTTTCCTAGGATGGAAAAAGCTAGCACGAGGGGACACAGCTTTAAATTAAGGGGTGATAGTTATAGAACATAGAACATAGAACATTACAACACAGAACAGGCCCTTCGGCCTTCGATGTTGCGCCGACCAATATAAAAAGCAATGCCCCTCCAAACTAACCATTCCCTTCTCTTCCATATACTTATCAACTAACCTCTTAAACGCCACCAAACTTGGCGCATCTACAACCGCTGCAGGCAGGCATTCCACTCCCGAACCACCCTTTGGGTAAAGAACCTGCCTCTGATATCCGTCCTATAACTATCACCCCTTAATTTAAAGCTGTGTCCCCTCGTGCTAGCTTTCTCCATCCTAGGAAAAATGCTATCACTGTCCACCCTATCTAAACCTCTAATCATCTTATATGCTTCGATAAGGTCTCCTCTTAGCCGCCTCCTTTCTAACGAAAACAACCTCAAATCCCTCAGCCTCTCTTCATAAGACCTGCCCTCCATACCAGGGAACATCCTGGTAAACCTCCTCTGTACCCTCTCTAATGCCTCCACATCTTTCTTATAATGTGGGGACCAGAACTGCACACAATACTCCAAGTGCGGCCGCACTATAGTTTTGTACAGTTGCAACATGACGTTGCGGCTCCGAAATTCAATCCCCCTACCAATAAAAGCCAAGACGCCATATGCCTTCTTAACAACCTTCTCGACTTGACTGCCTACTTTCAGGGATCTATGCACATACACACCAAGATCCCTCTGTTCCTCTAGACTGCTAAGAATCCTACCATTTGCCCTATACTCTACACATTTATTATTTCTGCCATAGTGCATTACCTCAAACTTTTCCACATTAAACTCCATTTGCCACCTCTCGGCCCAGCTCTGCAACTTGTCCAAGTCTCTCTGCAAACTATAACACCCCTCTTCACTATCTACCACTCACCGACTTTAGTGTCATCCGCAAACTTACTAATCCATCCTTCAATACCCTCATCCAGATCATTTATAAAAATTACAAACAGCAGGGGCCCCAAAACAGACCCCTGAGGTACACACTTGTCACCGAACTCCACGATGAATATCTCCCATCAACCACCACCCTCTGTCTTCTATCTGCTAGCCAATTCCTAACCCAATTATCTAAATCACCCTCTATCCCATACATCTGCATTTTCTGCAGAAGTCTTCCATGGGCCACCTTATCAAACGCCTTACTAAAGTCCATATATACCACATCAACCGCCTTACCCCCATCCACCTCTTTAGTCACTTTTTCAAAAAACTCAATGAGGTTAGTAAGGCACGACCTACCCTTCACAAAACCATGCTGACTATCCCCAATCAATTCATTTCTCTCTAAATAACTATAAATCCTATCCCTAATTATTCTCTCCAATACTTTGCCCACAACAGAAGTAAGACTCACTGGCCTATAATTCCCTGGAAGGTCTCTCTTCCCCTTCTTGAACAACGGGACCACATTCGCTATCCTCCAGTCCTCCGGAACCACACCCGTAACCAACGACGACCTGAAGATCAGAGCCAGAGGCTCTGCAATCTCCTCTCTTGCCTCCCAGAGAATCCTAGAGTAAATCCCGTCTGGCCCAGGGGACTTATCCAACTTCAAACCCTCGGACGGATATCAGAGGTATGTTCTTTACCCAAAGGGTGGTTCGGGAGTGGAATGCCCTGCCTGCAACAGTTGTAGATGCGCCAAGTTTGGTGGCGTTTAAGAGGTTAGTTGATAAGTATATGGAAGAGAAGGTAATGGTTTAGTTTGGAGGGGCATTGCTTTTTTCATAATTGGTCGGCACAACATCGAGGGCCGAAGGGCCTCTTCTGTGCTGTAATGTTCTATGTTCTATGTTCTATGTACACAGACACAGAGATGACATAAAAACTCCATACAGACAGTCACCCAAGGCCAGAATTAAACCTTGGTCTCTGGCATTGTGAGGCAGCAGTGCTAACCACTGGGCCACTGTGCTACCCAAAATTGTACAGAGACAATATGAATGAAGTATACAAAAATCAAATCTTCCAGTATAAATATATTCAAAAATGATACAGGCTGAAAAAAAGATGTACTCAGTTAGCATTGAAGATACAATTTATATTACACAATATCCAAAGAAAACTTCTTTTATTGAGCAATTGTACAATGCAGACTTTTGTCAAAACTTTCAAGTCCTTCTTTCCAGTGGGATTTTCGAATCTCACCAATAGCAAACCCCACGCCAGGTGTGCCCCATTGTACCTTCCCCAGTGATGGAGGGTGTGGAACACACAAAGCTCAATAGACAGTGGTGAGTTAGAAAATCCAGCCAAAGGCAGACCACCAGAGAATACCTTGCTGGGTGGCACGAAAATCCCAGGATGTTTGATCACACAATTGTTTAAATATTCGTTCTTCGTGTTCATTGATTACACCAATTCAGTACTCTCAGATACCCAAAGATTCAAGAGTTGAACAGATTAATGGGCTTTCATTTCTGATATTGTATTTTGCTGGCCTGGTCTTACATTCAGACAAAGCACTTTGGGATCCCAAGCCATAAAAGGTGCTAAGTAAATACCAGTTCCAATAAATACCAGTCCTTTCTTTATGGAGAATTATATCCAAGTGAAAAGAAAACTACCTCCAGTTCAGTAGAGAAAGCTCCCTATGCAATATGACTGAAAGAGCAGGCTTGGCAGGTTTAGAGTTTAGATAGGTCATCACTCAAAGATCTGCGAAAAGCTTGCAACAGATAAAATCTACGATTATGGTGTCCTGTATGATATACCTCTAAATACAACATAAAGATCAAAACTATACAACCTGTGCTACCAAGCAGGTTGTGGACAAAGGCAAACAAAATCATCACACAGATCTCCAAACTGAAGTATGGCAACTATTTTTTCTTCTCTTTTAAGCTTGGAATGCAATGTGCTGCCTGGTAGTTTTCATGTTACTGAAAACCAGAAATTGAATTGTCAATGCATTTTACTGCACTATAAATGCCAACAACATGTAGATGCAACATTGTATACAGAACAGTAAACTGCTCTATATTGCATAAGGCCTTTTGGCTAAACATTGGCTGTGTATTGCCTCATTAGCTTTGTGCCAGGCAAATATTTTATGTGTTTGTTCTCTGCCTTCTGCAACTGTAATACTGTTGGCACATCAGAGATACATGTAGGGTTCAAAGTCTAAGAAAGCGAATTAACTTTTCCATCTTCACAGATGAATGCATTACATGTAGCCCTAGGTTGATGCTGGAGGGAGGAGAATCACAATTTCTGATACTGATCAACCAACTGCAGCTATAAGCGCCCATGTCAATCAGCAGGAACAGAACCTTTTTCAAATATTCAGCTTTTAGTAGAGCAAACTGCTGCTAGGGGACAATAACCTGGCTTTCTGAAATCCTGATGTGGAGATGCCAGCGTTGGAGTGGGGTAAACACAGTAAGAAGTCTTACAACATCAGGTTAAAGTCCAACAGGTTTACTTGGTAGCAAACGCCACTAGCTTTCGGAGTGCTGCTCCTTCGTCAGGTGAGTGGGGAGTTCTGATCACAGACAGGGCATATAAAGGCACACACGGTTTACAGAATATTGATTAGAATGTGAGTCTTTACAGCTAATCAAGTCTTAAAGGTGCAGACAATATGAGTGGAAAAAGCGTAGGTTAAAGAGTCAAGTATTATCTCCAGATAGGACAGTCAGTGAGATTGTGCAAACCCCAACAAGTCATGAGAGTTACAGATAGTATGACATGAACCCAAGATCCTGTTTGAGGCCATTCTCAAGTGTGTGAAGCTTGGCTATCAGTCTCTGCTGAGCGACTCTGCGCTATTGTGTCTCATGAAGGCTGCCTTGGAGAACGTTTACCGAAGATCAGAGGTTGAATGCTCGTGACTGCTGAAGTGTTTGTCAACAGGAAGGGAACAGTCTTGCCTGATGATTGTTGAGCAGTGTTCATTCATCTGTTGTCGTAGCGTCTGCAGTGTCTCCCCAATGTACCATGCCTCGGATCATCCTTTCCTGCAGCGTATTAGGTAGATAACGTTGGCCGAGTTGTAAGAGTATGTACCGTATACCTGGTGGATGTGTTGTCACATGAGATTATAATATCTGTGTCGACGATCTAGTATGTCTTGCAGAGATTGCTGTGGCAGGGTTGTGTGGTGTCATGGTCACTGTTCTCCTGAAGGTTGGGCAGTTTGCTACAGACAGTGGTCTGTTTGACGTTGTGCAGTTGTTTGAAGGCAAGAAATAGGAATGTGGGGATGGCCCTGACGAGATGTTCATCTTCATCAATGACATGTTGAAGACTCCGGAGAAGATGTCGTAGCTTCTCCAGTCCAGGGAAATACTGGACAACAAAGTGTACTCTGTCCACTGTGTCTCATGTTTGTCTTCTGAGGAGATCATTGCAGTTTTTCACTGTGGCATGTCAGAACCATCAATCAATGAGCCGAACTCCATTTGCTGTTCTTATGAAGGCACCTTTCAGCGTTTGGAGGTGTCTGTTGCAATTCTCCTCATTTGAGCAGATTCTGTGTATACGATGGGCTTGTCCATAGGGGATGGCTTCTTTACCGTGTTTAGGGTGGAAACTGGAGAAATGGAGCATTGTGAAGTTATCTGTTGCCTTGTAGTATGGTAAGGTGCTGAGGTGACCATCCTTAATGGAGATGCATGTGTCCAAGAATGCTACCAATTCTGGAGAATAATCAATGGTGAGTCTGATGGTGGGATGGAACTTGTTGATGTCATCATGTAGCTCTTTCAGTGATTATTCAGCATGAGTCCAAAGGAAGAAAATTTCATCGATGTATCTAGCAGATAGCATCGGTTGAAGGCCCTGTATGGTGAAGAAGTCTTGTTCGAACTTGTGCATGAAGATGTTGGCATATTGAGGTGTGAATTTGGTCCCCATGGCTGTTCCATGTATCTGGATGAAGAAATGTTTGTTGAAGTTGAAGACATTGTGGTCCTGGATGAAGCGGATGAGTTGTAAAACTGTATTTGGAAACTGGCAGTTGTCAGCGTTAAGTACTGAGGCAGTTGCAGCAATGTCATTGTTGTGGGGGATGTTGGTGTAGAGCGCCGAGACATCCATTATGACAAGGAGTGTTCCTGGTTCAACTGCTCCATGTGTGCTGAGTTTCTCCGTAGTGTCCGACAAAAGCTAAGGGTTATTTGTACAATTGGTTTCAGGATGCCCTCAATGTAGCCAGAGCGGATCTCACACAGGGTCCCATTGCCCAATACGATGGGATGGCCAGGTGTGTTTGCCTTGTGTATCTCTTGAGGCAGTAGGGATCTCCCAATGTATTGACAATGGGACCCTGTGCAAGAACCTCTCTGGCTACATTGTGGGCATCCTGAAACCCATTGTATAAAGAGACCCCAGCTTTTGTCGCGACACTACAGACTTCCTACAGTAACTCAGCATACATGGAGCAGTTGGACCAGGAGTATTCCTCGTCACAATGGATGTCTCGGCACTCCACACCGGCATCCCCCAAGACGATGGCATTGATGCAACTGCCTCAATACTCAATGCCAATGACTGCCAGTTTCCAGATGCAATTTTACAACTCATCGACTTTATCCTGGACCACAATGTCTTCACCTTCAATACCAATTCTTCATCCAGACACAGAACGGCCATGGGGACCAAATTCACACCTCAATATGCCAACATCTTCATGCACGGGTTCGAGCAAGACTTTTTCACCATACAGGACGTTCAACCGATGTTATACATTAGATACATCGATGACATCTTCTTCCTTTGGATTCATGGTGAACAATCACTGAAACAACTGTATGACATCAACAAGTTCCATCATGTCATCAGACTCACCATGGACTATTGTCCGGAATCAGTTGCATTCTTGGACACACGCACCTGCATTAAGGATGGTCACCTCAGCATCTGACGATGCTCCATTTCTCCAGCTTCCACCCTAAACACATTGAAAAAGCCATGTCTTATGGACAAGCCTTCCAGATATACAGGATTTGATCAGATGAGGAGGATCGTGACAGATACCTCCAGATGCTAAAAGATGCTCTCATGAGGGTAGGATATGGCGTCTGACTCATCAATCGACAGTTCCAACGTGCCACAGTGAAAAACCGCAACAATCTCCTCAAAAGGCAAACACGGGACACGGTGGACAGAGTACCCTTTGTCGTCCAGTACTTCCCTGGAATGGAGAAGCTACGACGTCTTCTCCAGAGTCTTCAACATGTCATTGATGAAGACGAACATCTCGCCAGGGCCATCCCCACACCCCACTTCTTGCCTTCAAATAACTGCACAACCTCAAACAGATCATGGTTTGCAGCAAACTACCCAGCCTTCAGGAGAACATTGACCACGGCACCACACAACCCTGCCACAGCAATCTCTGCAAGACATGCTGGATCATCGACACGGATGCTATCATCTCACGTGAGAACACCATCCACCAGGTACATGGTATGTACACTTACAAGTCGGCCAATGTTGTCTATGATACGCTGCAGGAAAGGATGCCCCGAGGACTGGTACATTGGGGAGACCATGCAGTCGCTACGACAACAGATTAGTGAACACTGCTCGACAATCACCAGGCAAGTCTGTTCCCTTCTGGTTGGGGAACACTTCAGCAGTCAAGGGCATTTGGTCTCTGATCTTCGGGTAAGCATTCTCCAAGGCGGCCTTCACAACACACGACGTTGCAGAGTTGCTGAACAGAGACTCATAACCAAGCATACGTGAGGACAGCCTCAATTGGGATCTTGGGTTCATGTCCCACTATCTTGGCAGGGCTTGCGCAATATCACTTACTGTACTGTCTGGAGATAATACCCATCTCTTTAACCTATGCTTAATGCTATCTCCACTCACATTGCCTGCATCTTTAAGACTTGATTAGCTGTAAAGATTAGAAGATTCTAATCAATATTCTGTAAACTGAGTGCATGCCTTTATACGTCCTGTTTGTGATCAGAACTCCCCACTCACCTAATGAAGGAGCAGCACTCTGAAAGCTTTAACTTCGTGTTGTGAAACTTTTTACTGTGTTTATCCCAGTCCAACACTGGCATCTCCACATCATTTCTGAAATCCTGTCAGAATTGTGGTAAATGGAACTTTTACCTAGCCACATGCCTCAGTGGAACCTAATCTGATTTTCTATCACAGGGCTGAGGTTTGCATCTAATGTGGAACAAGGGCAGTGACCCTGTTCCTGGCTGGTTTGTTGATGCTGGCAAATATTTTGAATCGGTCAGTGGAACGCTATCAGATTCCCTCAGCCTTAGAAAATAAAAAAGTTCCCAGCAAGTGGCCACTTTCAGGGAAGCATCATTGAAGTAAACTGGTTAAACAAAACTAGAATCGGATCCATTAAGTGAAAATGTGACATTATCTTGTTATTACAGTCCAGTGTATCCTGTGCTGCCCACCAGTCATAGGTGTCCTGAAGGGATCATGAGACTTTGATCAAAATATGTACAAATATTCTGGATGCTGGAATCTGAAATAAAAACAAAAAATGCAGGAAAATCTCAGCATGTCTGGGCAGCATCTGTGGAGATAGGATAGAGTTGCCAGGCTTCTTACTGTGTCCGACGCCGGCATCTCCACGAGATAGAATAGAGCCAACGTTTTGAATCTTGATAACTCTTAAATTGGCTGGTGATATGCCTAGTTCTAGTCTCTGTTGATTCAGATATTGCTAATACATAGATGAATCAGCCTGGTTTCTTTAGCAGCTCATTGATTGGCAGGGAGTTAGGCTTCCCTGAGCAGATGATATGAAAAGAAGGACACAGCAGAAAAACATGAAAATACTAGGGGAGTTATCCTAATGTGTAAGGATTTTAAAAGAATAAAATGGAATGTTGGATTGGGTGCCTGAGAGCTTCTTGAGCTTATAGATTCTCTTCATGTCTTCATGCTCACATGTCCCCCAGTCTTCAGTGTAAGAAGTAAAATATGATTTGATCAGCAGGAGGGTGACAAAAAAAAACTTTAGGGATGGTGAAAGCAAGCAGGCTTGAGGGCTGAGCTAATCTCTCCTTTTGCCAACTGAGGACATCCTGTGTAACTTGATGTGGTTTTCTGCATCACAAAACATGTCCCTGAGAAGACCTTGATCCTCTTAAAAGAGCAACAAAAACATTTCCCAAGTCTCAACACAACCCATCTGGGTTAGGTGGATTTGTCGTGGTAAATGTGTGGGGCTATGGGGACGGGGTGGAGGGGAGGGTCTAAGTAGAATGCAGACTCAAAAGGCCCTGATTTTACCATTTCCATTCTAAGTGCTGAGACTGGGCACAATTCAGATCCGACTTGGAAATTTGCTTTCAGGCATCCCCATACACACTCAGCCTGAAAAACAAATCAGGGATCTGAATCACGCTGTGGGTGGGTCTTAGTGTGTCCGAAACGATTGGAACTCTGAACTGTACACGTGCAGTTAGAAAAAAATCTGAAAAAACACGCCTATGTCAGATCGCTCCTGAGCCGCAAAAAGTGGAGAGATCAGTCCAAGAGTGAAAAGCGAGAGCGATGGGCCCCACAGACATTATTGTCCCACTTATCCACCCACCCCCTGCAATCCAGACCAACCGCGACCCCCTGCCCCCTTCCCCCCACCAGTGAGCAATCGAGCCACCCCCCTCACCAGAGATACATCTTGCCCACCTCTTTTCCCGCTCCGCTCCCCCACCTAGAAAATGATCTGGCCTCACTCCCCAGCTCCCCCCCACAACTCCCGCCAGAGAATGACCTGGCCTCTCTCCTCCCATCCTCACCCCCCCCCCCCACACCCAGAGAATGACCTGCCCTCACTCCCCATCACCCCCAAGAATGATCTCGTCTCGCTCACCCCCTTCCCCCAAGAAAATGATCTGGCCTCATGCCCTCTGCCCACTCCCCGAGAATGGTCAGGCCTCTCCCAGCGCTCCCCTTCCACGCTCCCCCACCACTAAACAATGATCAGGCCTCCCTGCTCCCGAACCCCTCTCACCAGAGAATGATCTGACCCTCCTCCCCCACTCCCCCCACCACCAATCTGAATCAGAGAGTCATTGAAAGCGCTGAGCTTACCTCTTTAGCAGCTGGAGCGCTGGGTTCAGATTTGCATTCAGCATGTCCATTTTGGTGCGCTTCCGGAAAGACACACACAGTAGTAAAGGGGGCAATGCTGATAAAATTGGGTGGGCAGTTCGTTGTTTCAATTTAAATGCATGCAAATGCATTTAAATCACCGTTGAGCCCGTTTCGGGTGCAAATTGAATCACGGCCAGCCAGCCCACAAATGAATAAAAAAAATGCAGGAGAAATTTACATTTGCCTGCACAAACTAGAAGGACAAGGGTGGCACTGTGGGCATTGAATCACCACAACATTCAAGTTCGCTTCCAGGTTATGCACCACCCTGACTTTGACATATATCATCCAGAATCTTAGAACTCGCAACCTTACAACAACCTCGCAGTATCACACAGATTGCAGCAATTCAAGGAAACAGCTCATCATCTGCAGAACAATTAGGGATGGACAATAAATGGTATATGCCTTTGCCCCAAAATAAATAAATGAAAAAGAAATTAAAAATGACCATGCAGTCAACTCTTTCAAAGATAACCCCCAAGCTGAAGATTCCGCAGGGTCCCAGAACCAGCTGTAAATAAATTCATTGTGGGCACATGCCAATGACAAGTGGATCCAGAGAAAACTTATCTGCTCATTTGCAATGAGTTTTATAGCATTCTTATTTATATTTGTCAATTGGGAGCTCCTATCTCACTTTTGAATCTTTCCCTGTTGTGTTTTACCACTGATTAGAGCATTATAAATCTCACCAAGAGTAAGTTTAAACATAAAAGATCTCAAATAGTGTATAAAAAGTATAGGTCAAAAAAACTTCACGCCAGCTAGCAGATGGGCTGCATTTGGATGCCTTATGTTCAACATCACTGGAGTAAATCCTTATTAAACCATCCCTTGCATTGTCAATAGCACTCCAGCAGGTTTTATTCAAACCTATTTCAGCATTCCAACTTGCTATTCTCAGTGCTGCCTGGTACCTGGTGAGATGTTAGGCATCTAATGATGTGAACAGAGCTTTCTCAGTGGAGCTGGGCTTGTGAGGTGACCACAGGCACAATGAGAAGAATAACTGCTTCCTCATTGTAATAAGAAAAGCCCAAAGGCAGAAGCTGTTTGAATACACAAAAGCAATTTGATATTAAATGTGTGCAACTTCGATTTTGCGCCGTCACTTGTTTCCACAGCTGCTTCACAAAACTTATCCTCTGTTGCCTTTCAGTTTTCACTCAAAACTATTGTGCAAGTTTCTTCCCTTCCTCCCCAAATAAAGTTGAATTGAATTATGCCCATCATCTGCCATTGCATAGGTGAAGAGAGACACATTAAACATTACACGGTGAATTAAGGTGTGAACTTATGATTAACAGCACAGCTAGATTATTTGGAATAAAATCCTTCAAATAACTGAACCCCTTGAGCAGGCTTTGCTAAGAAATTTGTCTCAAAGAATAAAGAACAGTACAGCACCGGATCAGGCCTTTCAGCCCTTCAAGTTTATGCTGATCATGATACCCGCCTAAGCTAAAACTACATGCACTTATGGAGTCAGTATCCTTCCATTCTCGTCCTATTCATGTATGCTGCTATCGTACGTGTTCCCATCATCACCCTGGACATGGCATTCCAGACCTTCACCACCCTCTGTAAAAAAAATTTGTCTCGCATGCCTCCTCTAAACATTTCCTCATGCACCTTGAAACTATGTCCCTTGGTACTTGACTCCTCTACCCTGGGAAAGAGCATCTGACTCTCCACCCTGCCCATGCCCCCTCAGAATCTTGTCCAACCTCTCCTCATAGCTAATATCCTCCAGACCAGGCAGCATCCTGGTAAACGTCTTCTGTAACCTCTTCAAAGCATCCACATCCTTCTGATAGTGTGGTGACCAGAATTGTGCACAATATTTGAAATGAGGCCTAACTACAGCTGCGGCATGACCTGCCAATATTTATACTCAATGCCCTGACCAATGAACGTAAGCAAGCTATATGCCTTTTTGACTACCTTATCCACCTGTTTTGCCACTTTCAGTGATCAATGGACATGTACACCCAGGTCTCTTTGCCTGTCAATATTCCTAAGGGTTCTACAATTTACTGTATAATTCCTACATGCATTGGACCTTCCAAAATGCATTACTTCACATCTGTCCACATTAAGCTCTTGCTGTCATTTCTCTACCGTAATCTCCAACTAGTCTATATCTTGCTTTATCTTCTGACAATCCTCTTCACTACCCTCAACTCCACCAATTTTTGTGTCATCTCTGAACTTACTAGTCAGACATTTTCCTCCAAATCATTTATGTATTATATGAATACATATAAATAAATATCCCAGAACTGATTCCTCTGGAACACCACTAGTTACAGTCTTCTATTCAGAAAAGCACCCCTCTACTGCTACCCTCTGTCTTCCATTCCCAAGCCAGTTCTGTGTACATCTTGATAACTCTCCTCTGATCCCATGTGACTTCATCTTTTGTACCAGTCTACCATGAGGTACTTTGTCAAAGGCTTTAATGAAGTCCATGCACACATCCACTGCCTTTCCCTCATCTATTATCTTTGTTACTTCCTCGAAAAACTCAATCAAGTTAGGGAGGTACGACTTCCACTTCACAAAACCATGCAATCTATCACTAATAAGTCCATTTGTTTCTAAATGTGAGTAAATCCTGTCCCCAAGAATATCTTCCAACAATTTCTCTACCATTATCTCATCAAGTTTGAGAATGAATGAATGTGGAAATCAGTTTCATTAACCCTTGACTTTACCAATGCATTAGGTCTATAGAGTCTATCTAAACCAGTTGGGTCAGTTACAAATGTCAGGCAGAAGAAAAGGCAATGGCTGAACTCAATGTATTTATTCTAGCTTGTACTGAATTATAATGTGCAAGTACAAAAGAAATCTTCTACGCAGTCTGGTCCAAATGTGACTCACAGGCCAGAATTTTACGTTGCTCGGACATCCATGTGTCTGACCCAGGAGTGCTGGGTGAAATTGGGTGTGTGTCCTGCATTATTGCATATCCACACAAGATTTTGGTCAGTGGGCGTACATGCACAAGATTTGGAACCAAGGAGAGAGTCAAGCAGGCGATTTAATACATTCAGGGGCTAACTGACTGGAATACTACATTGTCCCTTTTTTCTTTTTGCCTTTACAGTTGGCAGGTGAACCAATTGGCCAGATGACTTTTACGTTTTATCCTCAATCTTGGTCCAGGGCTAGTTGAAATGTCCGGGCCAAAATACAATTTTAAAAAGTGTCCAGGGAACCGATACTTGTGCTTGAATGTGCTGCCTGGACACAGCTTACAATCTTTTTCCTTCAGAATTCATTTTGTACAGGTCTACAGCTCCCTGAGACAGCGTCACAGCAGCTGTGTCCTGGAGCGAGTCCATTAGAAATGCCAGCCCATTTGTCAGTGCCTGGCCTCTTCCTGCCCTCCCTGGAAGCACTGAGCTTTTCCCATTGTGTGCTTCCTGCTGGTTGCCCACTAATGGGCCATTTGGCATGAATTGCTTCAATGGCCAATCACGGCCAGAAGTTCATGCCAACTTCCGGGCATGCTTGCATGCACCCGAAGGGTGTAAATTCAAGCTACAGCAATTAACTGCCTTCTGAAATGCAAAGCAGGCCATTCAAAGTCAATTATAGATGGACAATAAATGTTAGTCATTCCAGCAATATCTACATCCCAGGAAAGAATAACAGAAAACAGTCTTGAATGGTTTACTCCTGATCCTATTTCTGATCTTTGTAATGTTCAAACGTTGCACAGGCCTGAGCATCTGCTGTGATGTTTATTTAGAACATAGAACATTACAGCACAATACAGGCCCTTTGGCTCTCAATGTTGTGCCAAGCTATGTCCAACCCAAGATCAAGCTATCCCACTCCCTATCATTCCAGTATGCTCCAGATGCCTATCGATAACCGCTTGAAATTTCCTAAAGTGTCCGACGCCACTATCTCGGCAGGAGGCATTCCACACCCCAACCACTCTCTGAGTAAAGAATCTACCTTGGACATCCCTCCTATATCCCCCACCACGAATGTTATAATTATGCCCCCTAGTAACAGCTATATTCATCTGAGGAAATAGTCTCTGCATGTCCACTGTATCTGTCCCCTCAATATCTTGTAAACCTCTATTAAGTCGATAAGTTTGATACAGAAAAGGTTTTGATTGGGCTAGATGGGACTCTTCCAACAAATCATTAAGACGGAGATCCAGTGTTCCCTTTATCAAGCAGATGGGATGAAGGATAAAGTAATTATCATCATAGAATATCATAGAATCCCTAGAGTGCAGAAAGAGGCCATTCAGCCCATCAAGTCTGCACCAATCAGAATCCCACCCAGGCCCTAGTCTCATAACCTCACACATTTACCCTATTAATCCCTCTGACACTAGAATCAATTTAACATGGCCAATGAACCCAATCCGCACATCTTTAGACTGTGGGACGAAACTGGAGCACCCAGATGAAATCCATGCAGACACAGAGAGAATGTGCAAACCCCATGCAGACAGTGACCTGAGACCAGACTTGAACCCAGTCCCTGGCTATATGACACAGCAGTGCTATCCATTGTGCATTGAAGGGATATGGGATCAGGATGTATAAGAGTGATTCAGACTATTTCCTTATACAGATAGTAAAGCCTAACGTTGTCTGGTTGAGTTGAATGGCCTATATCTGTGTTGTAAATTTTTGGTGCAGGGCACTTTTCCAGCCCTAATTCCTTTCATATTTCCTAAAGGTATGGACCAGGATTGCCCCAAAAAAACTAAGGGTGCAATGGGCAGGACTGCTAAAGGGACATCTCCCCCACCTCTGACCTGCTGGGGTGGGAGGAGGGGAAGGGGATTGGGTAGGCTTCAATGGGCTCTGACCCACCAGCGGAGTCAGGATGCCTTTTCCCTATTAGTGGGACTCAGTCACAAACCTGCTGGAGAGAACCATGCCCCGGGGGCAGGGGCGTGGTGAGGGATGGCGTGGCCGGGAGACATAAACAGGCCCAGAGAATACTGGTGTCTACCGGCTCACTGCACTGCTCACCCAGCATGTCAGGCAGGGAGAATCCTCGCCATAGTCTTAACAGGGTTTGATTTTATTTTAAGGATGCAGCAGGATATTCACTTTCCCCTTACCTGTTTGATCTATTCTTTGTCACGCAAGTGTAAATTAGCACGATGAGTCTCCAAATTGTTCATTGGAAAAAAAGTTATTGGCTGGAATTCTCCAGCTATTCATGCCCTGACACCGCTGCCAGTGAGAACAGAGAATTTGGTACACAGTCAAATCTCCATTCAATGCAGCAGAACAGAGAATCCGGCCGTGGACAAAGTCGGAGAATCCAGCCCATTATTACCAGTGGGTGACATTCTGCTCGACATTTTCAATCTTGTTCTGTTGTGGGAAGTCACATGCATTAGGTTGACATATATACAACCTGTAGAAATCTTCAGCTCATTCCTTTCTTCAGCAACAAGGGAATTGCTTCGTTTTAATTGAATAAGGCTCCTTATAACCCATATCACTTTTATAAAGTCAACATTGCTTTTTCACATATCATTAAGGATAATCTGATCCCCTGGTCTGCCTAATTTTTAGCACTATTCTTTAAACCAATCACTTAAATTCAACGTGTCTTCTGTGCTGTACTTTACTAAGTTCTTATCTCTTGCACTACTGGAAATAATCTTAATCGTTCACTCAGCCTTTTATGGGACGTCAAATGGCTACAAATTTGCTCAAATCGTTTAACTCCTCTGGCACTAATTTATTCCTTATATGTAAATTAGTATCCCGCTTTTAACCCATTAATAATTATACATTGACATAGGAATTCTTGGTTTATCAGAGGAAGATGATTGATTTGGTCACATGCACTGCGTCGATGATAAATGTGGTGTGGTATTTTCGAATTGCCTTTTTTATCTTTCGGCTAATCGTTCACTTCATGACTGCATGGCCTTATGCCATGGTGGGGATGAAAGAAAATAGGGTATTGCCACTGGAATACTTTTGTTTCCAATCTTTCTGAGTAATAGTCTCGTTGCAAAACTGTCGACTTGCACAGGTGGCTAAATGAACCTCAAAGAATGTTACAATTCTTTGTGTGCCAAATCACTTTGCTTGTGTAATCATGATATACTTAAAAGGGTTCCTCAAGCATCACAACAAAGGGCTGTGGGAACTCTCCCATTTCTTTTTAAGCGAGGACCTTCCTGTTTTCATCAAACATCACACCCAAAATTTTACCCTGAAGGACGGAATTAAAGCTTCCCTGATGTATGTGACTTTCCACCAGAGAATATTACCCAGCTATTAGTGATGTTGAAACAGTCCATGATAGATCTATTTTCCCTCATAGAGGAATCAGCAAGTGCACTTTGCTGCACTTCTAGCAGTCCTAGGTCAGTGTGGAGGTGGGGCTGGGGCGGGGATGGGGGTGCGGAGGCACAGGGGAATGTTGAGAGTGTATTTTCTTCAGCTATATGCATTATATCAATGAACTAAAGAGCGGTAGAGTGTGAATCTCACACTACGAGCACTTGATATTTGTTGGAGAGTTTTTGTTCACACTTTCTGGATTTGTCCCAAAGTGCAATCATATCGAGACTCTATCAGAAGATGCACACAGTCTATAACCAGGATTTCCATTGAGTTACTTCTGCTCCGATCGCAATATGACATTATCTGCTGTGGCATCTGTAAAGCTATTCTGGTCAAATGATAATAAAGGATGGCACTATCACAATCTGTCTGGATCCAGACGTTCTGGAAATTAGCCAAGTCTGAGGTAGTCATTATAATCTTCAACTTCATCAGCGCAAATCTGCTAATATGTGGCTTCTCTCTCTGGAGAATTAAAAGCAGTTTACAAAGATATAACAACTACAGCTCCAAGGAGACTCCTGAATGTCTAATAGGATGTATCTAGTAAGTTGTTTAGCAAATACATGGATTGGGAAATCTATTCATTTGTCTTCTCTGGTATTAAGCCACTTATTGTCAAGTCTTTCTGGAGGTGGAAATTTCAGCATCTTCAGCATTTCGTTAGACTCTCTATGCCACAATGCAGGAATAATGTGCATTTTTTTTACCATAGTGCCTTGTACCTCTCCAAAGTGGCAGTTTCTTGATAGCTAAATGGATTCCTCCGCATCATTTTGAAAATAAGCTAAAGTGACAGCCTAGTGTAGTGTTGTAATCATCTGGAAAGATAAAGTCCCTCTGAAACGTAGATTAATGCTTTTTGCTTCCAGTTCAAAGAGAATCAGACAAAGCAAATTAGCTGATTCATTGTTACACATCAATTATGTAAAAAAAAGGGAGTTTTATATATAAAACACACCTCAGGTTATCTATCATAAATCAAAGGAAGCAAGGGAAAACATAGCGATTAATTGAAGTAATCATTTATGTTAATATCATGATTGGCTGAAGTATATCATCGACTAAACGTGAAGCCACTCTGATTCATTAGGTAGGAAAGCTATCAATTAGAAATGAACAATCATTATGAGACTGTCGAATCAAATCATGCTTTCTTTTCCAAACCCGGCAATCTGGAACCAACCATGACTGATGATAACAACTTGAAAGGGGAAAAGAGTCAGCTGAAAGTAGCCAAATAATGTTTTAAACTGTTTCAAGGATTACTTTCCTTTCTCACATAGGTTAGTATGGGAGCATGGTGACACATGATTAGCACTGCTGCCTCACTGCACCAGGAACTTGGGTTGGATTCCCAGCTTGGGTCACTGTCTATGCGGAGCCTGTACATTCTGCCCGTGTCTGCATAGGTTTCCTCCAGGTGCTCTAGTTTCCTCTTGCAGCCTGAAAGACATGCTGGTTAGGTGCATTGGCCATGCTAAATTCTCAGTCAGTGTATCCGGACAGGTGTCAGAGTGCAGTGACTAGGGGATTTTCACAGTAACTTCATTGCAATGTTAATGTAAGCCTACTTATGACACTAAGGAAAATAAATATTAAATTTAGTGTCTAATGCTAGCAACAAAAATTAAAACAAGCCCCTCAAATCAAATTCACCCATAATATCTGGGGAGATGATGGCCTAGAGGTATTATCGCTCGATTTTATTCCAGAAATTCAACTAGTGTTCTATCCAGGGACCCAGGTTCAGATCTGCCATGGCAGTTGATGGAATTTGAATTCAGTAAAAAAATCTGAAATTAAGAATCTACAGATGACTATGAGACCATTACTGATTGTTGGAATAACCCATCTGGTTCACTAATGTGCTTTGGGGAAGGAAATCTGCTGTTTTTACCTGATCTGACCTACATGTAACTCCAGAGGCACAGCAATATAATTGACTCTCAACTGCTCTCCCAGGTCAACTAGGGATGTGTAATAAATGCTGGCCAGCCAGTGATGCCTAAGTCCACAAATGAATAGAAAAATATATATCTTAAGATGCAACGTAAGACTTTTCATTAGCAAAACAAGGGATGACTTGCCAATTTATTTTAAAGTACCATTATAGATTATACTTTGTACCATTGTTTGGGCTTTGATTATTTTACCTTTGCAAATGCTTTGAAATAAAGATGTGTACCAGGAAGAACTCTGATCCTCGCAGTAGTCGATCTGAAGCAGAGCAGTGACAGAGCACAACTGATCTCAGAATTCCCGGAGTGGGAAAGAGGAAAATGAAGCATTGTTTCCACAGTGAATCCCGCTGGAAAGTCTGTTTCATATATTTTCCAAACACAACTCCCAGTTTAACACGAATATTGTATACGCAATTAACAATATGATTGGAAAATCAAGGCTCGTATATGTATATATTGAGCAAGAAATGTTAGGGCATGGGCTGTGATGCCCGCTGATGCTTTATCACAAGGACTGGCAGCTTGATTAATGCCAAGAGTAGCAACTTTGAGTGACATACCAGAAGATTAATTGTCAATGGACCTGAATCGCAGCTAACTGATAAGTATATTTTAGTTATTGTAAGTATCTTAAATGTAATTTTAAATATTTTTCAACCAAACAATTATTTTAATAATTAAACTTTGTAATAGGGTCATTCTCAAATACTCTTGAACAATTATGAGTAACAGTACCACTCCCCAAAAGCACTCCCCCCATTCTCGACACCAAAAACCAAGTGATATATTTTCTGAGAAAATTGGAAATCATTGAACTGAATAACAAAATACATTCGGAGGCGACTAAGCAGTTTGAGCTGAGTCAAGCACTGCATTTCAATTTTCTCTCCTCTAAGCACTGCTGAGCACATCTTAATAAACAGAGGACTCAATGCAAGCAGTCCCTGTCTATACTTTTGCCCATACATGGGTGGCATAGTGGTATATTAATTAGTACTACTGCCTCACAGCGCAGGTGGTCTGGGTTCTATTCCAACCTGTCTGTATGGAGTTTGCACTTTCTCCCTGTGTCTGCGTGAGTTTTCTCCCGTTTCCTCCAACAATCCAAAGGTGGGCAGTTTAGGTGGATTGGCCATGCTAAATTGCCCTTTAGTGTCCCAACATATATAGATTAGGGGGATTAGTGGGGTAAAAACATGGAGTTACTTGGTAAATCTGGGTACAAGTTGGTGCTGACACAATGGGCTGAATGATTCCTCCTTCTGCACTGTAGGGATTCTATGATCTATAATTCCTTGTCTTCCTTTGGACCCATATTACAATACGGTGGGTTTAATGAGTTAGACTCCGAGGACAGATTGAACACGGTTAGTTTGCATAACTTTGAGCTTAGAGTGTTCAACGATGCTCTTTTCTAGATGGTTAAAATGTTGAAAGAATTCTCTTTGATGAACACAGAGAAATGATTTCTTCTTCTTGGGAGGTTCAGCTGGGCACCTGTAGTAAGGTATGGAGAGATGATTTACAGCTGAGACAACAAACAACCTGACAAATTTGTACTCATGTGATTATTTCTTCCAGCCAGTATCCCAGGCTCCTTCATCATTAGCATTCCTGACTATGTCCTCTCACAACAGCAGGCCAAGCCTTCAGAGATGGCAGTGGTATACACTTGGAGGAATAATGGCCCTGAGAGTCCTTAACATTGACTCCAGGCCCCTACAAATCTCAATGCATCAGC
The DNA here is from genome assembly GCA_024679065.1 of Sphyrna mokarran. Taxonomy (NCBI): domain Eukaryota; kingdom Metazoa; phylum Chordata; class Chondrichthyes; order Carcharhiniformes; family Carcharhinidae; genus Sphyrna; species Sphyrna mokarran. Next base: position 28,853,990 of record JAGIQG010000011.1, read on the forward strand.
CAAGCATGAGCAAGCAAATTTTCTGCTTATTATTGCCTATCCCAGCTGATGAATCAGTACACCTCCATAATGAATGCCACTTGGAAGAAGCAAGGCCACAGACTGCACTCTGGAGGGATCTTCCATAGTCAGTAGTATCAATATTGACTTAGTTGGCCGCGTCCTGAAGGACATCTCTGCCAGAAGGGCCTGCATTAGGGGGTGAGAGAACCAATACAAGCAAGAAACTTATTTGAACAAAGAACAAAGAACAACACAGCACGGGAAACAGGCCCTTCAGCCCAACGAGCCCGCGCCGCCATCCTAACGTCTTAATGACATATAGAGACCAATATAGGGACAATTTGTTACCCAATCAGCCTAAGAGCACATTTTTGGGATGTGGGAGGAAACCGGAGCACCCGGAGAAAACCTACGCAACCACGGGGAGAACGCGCAAACTCCCGCAGACACAGGCCCAAATCCATGTGTCTGCACAGCAACAGCGATAGTCTCTGAGCTGTCATGTTGCCCATCTGATGGTCCAGTTTAAGCATACACTAACGGCGTGAAGCACTAGGCCACTCCTGAAGTAACCTCCAGGAGCAGCCCTTGCACGACTTGCCGAATGCATGCACCTTGTTGGTCAACAAGGTGGCCCGAATAGCCTGTGGAAACAATTAAAGTATTTAAACAGTCCTCATATATCCCTCTATCTGCAGACCGCTCATGTGGCTGTCCAAGAGACCCTTAAACAACCCCAGCGTGCCTGCTCCCACCACCTTACTCGGTAGTGCATTCCACACCCCCACTACCCTTTGTGTGAAAAAATGCCCTCTAATATTAGTCTTATACATTGCCCCCCTCACCCTAAGGCCGTGACCCCTCGTTCTATCCGAATCTAATGGTGGAAAAAGCTTACCACCATTTACTCTATCTAAACCCCTCATAATCTTATATACCTCTAAAAGATCCCCTCTCAGCCGACATCTTTCAAGGGAAAACAACCCCAGTGTTTTCAATCTATCCTCGTAAGACAGCCCTTCCATACCAGGCAGCATCCTGGTAAATCTCCTCTGCACTCGCTCCAGGGCCTCCACATCCTTCCGGTAGTACGGCGACCAGAACTGGACGCAGTACTCCAAGTGAGGCCTAACCAACGTTCTATACACTTGCAACATCCTACTCTTGTATTCTATACCCCTTCCTATGAAGGCTAACATACCATACGCTTTCTTTATCACCTTTTCCACCTGTACTGCCACCTTCAGAGACTTGTGAACCTGCACCCCCAGGTCTCTCTGCGTCTCTATACTCTGGATAGTTTTACCTTTTATCCTATAACTCCCCTCCACAGTATTCCGGCCAAAATGCATCACCTCGCATTTATCCGGATTAAATTCCATTTGCCATCTATCTGCCCAATCTACCAGCCTATCTATGTCCTGTTGTATTGCCTGGCACTGCTCCTCAGTCCCCGCCAAGCCAATTATCTTAGTGTCATCAGCAAATTTGCTGATCACACCACCTACCCCCTCTTCCAAGTCATTTATATAAATCACAAATAGAAAAGGTCCTAGTACTGAGCCCTGTGGCACACCACTAGTGACTGACCTCCAGTTGGAAAAAGAGCCTTCCACTAATACCCCCTGTCTCCTCCTCCCAAGCCAGTTCTCAACCCATCTACATACCTGGCCCTGTATCCCATGCGCCTTCACCTTTTTTATCAGCCTACCATGGGGAACCTTGTCAAACGCCTTACTGAAATCCATGTAGACGACATCAACGGCTTGTCCTTCATCGACCGTTTTTGTCACCTCTTCAAAAAATTCCACTAGATTCGTAAGGCACAACCTCCCCTTAACGAAGCCATGCTGCGTATCCCTGATCAGATCGCAGTGCTCCAGATGCTCATACATCCTGTCCCTGAGGATCCACTCCATTAGCTTATCTATAACTGAAGTCAAGCTCACCAGCCTATAGTTCCCTGGGTTATCCCTCTGACCCTTTTTAAACAACGGTACTACATTTGCAATCCTCCAGTCCTCTGGTACCTCACCTGTGTCCAAAGAAGAGACAAAGATTTGCGTCAGAGGCCCAGCAATGTCATCTCTCACCTCCCTTAGCAGCCTGGGATAAATACCATCAGGCCCCGGAGCTTTATAAGTCTTTATGCTACCTAAAAGCCCCAACACTTCTTCCCTCGTAATGATTATTTCGATTGCATTCTCACTAATCTCTCTGCAGATGCAATTGCCCATGGCAACATTATGGGTGGCACTGTAGCACAGTGGTTAGCACTGCTGCCTCACAGCACCAGGGACTCAGGTTCAGTTCCTGGCTCAGGTCACTGTCCATATGGAGTTTGCATGTTCTCCTTGGGTTTCTTTCAGATGCTCCTGTTTCCTCCCATAGTCCAAAAGACCTGCTGGTTAGGTGCATTGGCTATGCTAGATTCTCCTTCAGTGTATCCAAACAAGTGCCAGAGTGTGGTGACTAGGGATTTTCACAGTAACTTCACTGCAGTGTTAATATAAGCTGCTTGTGGCCTTAATAAATAAACTGTTTACAAAAAAGCATTAGTAAGCATTATCATCGCACAGTCTGGTAGAAGCATAATTCTGTATTCACATTGAAGACACCTCCCATTATTTTGTGAAACAATGTCACTAAACTACATGGGATAGATTCAGGACAGCAGATAAATTCCAGCAGCTCAAAACAGAGCATTGAAGTGTTGCTGTGGGCTGTTAGCAGTTTTAGACATGCATAAAAACGAAGTGCCAACCTGGTGCAGCAATAACACAAGATTCCTTGCATGCAGGACAGCTGAAGCAATATGCTATAGACAGATTTCTGACATGGCACAACCAATGATTAACTTGATTTATCAGCCGCATCTTGATGCCTCTCTGCCCCTTTCGCCTCACTGGCGGCAGCATCAGAGGTAACATTCTGAATTTGCTGTCATGGAGGCTGTGATAATCTTAGCAGGTGTCCTCTGGCCTCCAGTGTCTGTGTTGTCTCTGGCTGGGAAGAAGCGACCATCCTCATGATTTGGCATTTCTCAGATATCAGGGCTCTGTCACAAACAACGGCCACTCTCAGAGGAGTAATGGAATTGCTACCTTTGTTTGAATCACCCTGAGAGGAACACTCAGCAATGGCATAGCTTCTCTGCCAGCACGATGCTGTAATCTGTGTGCTGACTTCAGGTCCGAGTGTAACTCCAGGAACACCTGAGGCAGCTTGTGAATCAGCCTCTCCACAAGGATAACCACTGTGTCAATGGGGGAGGATGCTCAAGGTCCACATGGACTCCCTCAATGATGGAAGCCACAGCACACAAGTCCTCATAGATCTCTGCCAGATCTTGCCATATATCCCGCCAAACATCCAGCATCTGCCATAGTTCACTCCAAGTCTCGTCATCTATGCCGGACTCAGCATGATCCTGACCTCCAGTAGTCTGCCCACAGTCGGACCCTGGGACATCTCTGCCTCTGCCATCTCCTCAAATGAATGTCATGTGCCCGCACTACCCATGGAGGTGACTAGCTGATGCCGATCGTATCCGTATCTTGTTTCAAGAGATGGTGTGATACAGGTGCAGTGGTATGATGCAAGTACATGGCTATGTTACCTTGGGTTCGGATGGGGGGGTGCGGGGGTGGTGTTCTTGGAATTGCCTGTAGCTGGTGCATTTAGCTCCTCTGTGGAAGAAAAGTATAACTTCAGTGGATTCAATTAACAGTGTCACTGTACAAACTAGGTGGCTTGTTGAGACAATGGAAGGAAAATCTTAATAGGGCACCCAGTATGATAATGTGTTGATCACTCGATCTTGGGCAAAAACTGGTTTCACATCCATTCTCACCCTCATGGATTTCAGACCTGCCCTGGATGTTTAATTCAGGCCACAGTATCCTGCATTAATACAGGAAAGCTCAAAATGCTTGATTGCCAATGACATACCTCTGAAGTGTAATCACAGTTATAACAGCAGGATGTTTTGCTACAGCTGACATCATTCAGGATGCAGGTATTGGTGAGACCGTGTCTAATATAGTTTTGGTCTCATTATTTAAGAAAGGGTATTAGTGCATTAGAAACAGTTCAGAGAAGGTTCATTCGACTGATTTCTGGAATAAAACTAAATAGATTGGGCTTTTAACCAACATTGTTTTGAAGAAAGTGATCTTATTGAAATATTTATGATTCTGGGTTACTTGGCTGGGTTGATGCTGAGAGGATATTTTAAGTTTAATGTTCATTTATTAATGTCAGAAGTATGCTTCCATTAACCCTGCAATGAAAATCCCCTAGCTACCAAACTCTGGCTTCTAATGAGTGCAGTGAGGGAGAATTTAACATGGCCAATGCACCTAACCAGCACGTCTTTCTGACTGTGGAAGGTAACTGGAGCATCCACAGGAAACACACATAGACACTAGGAGAACGTGCAGACTCCGTACAGGCAGTGACCCAAGCCAGGAATCGAACCTGTGTCTGTGGTGTTGTGAGTCAATAGTGCTAACAACTACAGTGCTATCATGCTGCTCTGCGTGTTTTCCCTTGTGGGAGGGACTAGAACCAGAGGACATCCTGGGACATCTCTATCTCTGTAGAAGATCAGGTGAATGGAAGTGGATACAGAGCAGGGGACAAGCCATGGGCACTCCAGGGAAACATTCAATAATAGGGTGAACGATGAGACAGAAAGTTATCAACTGGCCACTCACAAATCATCAATCATTTTAGTCCCAGGACATTGTAAGAGTTCCTCGTGGTAATGAATTCAGTTCAATCATCTTCAGCTGCATCATGAATGATCAGAAATGGGGATATTTGCTGATGACTTATGATGTCCTGGGACTGAGGTGATTGATCTTCAAAAACTACAGCTAACTTCCTTTGGTCTTATTCCAAACATTGGAGAGTTTCTCGCCAATTCCCAATGACTCCAGTTTAACTAGCACTCCTTGATGCCACTCAGTAAAACGCTGCCTTGATGTGAAGGCCAGTCACTCTCACTTCACTTTTTGAGTTCCACTGTTTTGTCCACGTTTCGATGAAGGCTATAATGGGGTTAGGAGCTAAGTGACGCTGGTGAAACCCAAACTGGGTGTCACTGAGCAGGTTATTGCTGAGCCGGATGGCACTGTGATGACCCTTTCCATCACTTTACTGATGATCAAGAGTAGACTGTTCAGGCGTAATTGGCCAGGCTGTGTTTGTTTTGCCCTTTGTGTACAGGATGTATCTGGACAATTTTGCACATTGTCGGGTAAGTGCCAGTGTTGTGGTTGTACTGGAATTACTTGGATGGGAACACGAACAAGTTCTGGGGCACATACCTTCAGGCTGGAATATTGTCAGGGCCCACTGCCTTTTCAGTATCCAGTGTCACCAGCCCTTTCTTGATATCACATGGATATGATATCGGCTGTCGGCTTCAGACAGACCACCTTGGTGCTGGGTATCTCCTGAAGAGATTGAAATGGATCGCGCACTCGGCACATCTGGCTGAAGATTGTTGCAAATGCTTCAACCTTATCTTTTGCATTGATGTGCTGGGCTCCCCCATCATTATGTTCGAGGGTATTTATGAAGATCCCTCCTCCATCAGTTTACTAATTGTCCATCTCCATTCATGATTCGGTGTGGCAGGACTGCAAGGCTTAGATCGAATTTGTTGGTTGTGGGATTGCATAGCGCTGTTTACTACATGCTGACTCTGCTATTTGGAACACACATATTGTATTATGTTGTAGTTTCTCCAGGTTGACACCTCATTTTTAAGTGTGCCTGGTGTTGCTTCTGGCATGCCCCCCCCCCCCCCGCGTTCTTCATGGCAGCAGACATATGAAGGAAGGACTTGTGATCAAAGAATAGGAGAGCTTGAGGGAGTGGAAGCCCTTCCAAGAACAAGTCAGCCGAGGATAATTGGCTGCTTAACCGAGCATAAAGGCAATGGGAGTATGATTCTCTGATTTGGGGTACACTGACAATGAGGCACAACTTCCCTCATAAGAAAGGCAAAACCCTGGGCATCAAAAGAGAAGAATCAGCAGCAGGAAGGAGACAAAGGGAATATCTCAATATAAACACTCCACTGTCAATGATGGAGCTGCCTCAAGAGATTGGAACTCAATGCTCCTGGAGTCTGCGGCTCTCTAAGTATCAGATAGTTCATAGTACTGACCTTTCAGGAGCTGAAAAATCACAATGACTTTGAAATGCTTTGTCCATGGTCCCCTCCAAGGGTCAGCTGCAGACATTGCTAGCATTTTGCAAATGGCAACACAGACTGCACCTCACAACTACCTATTTTCCAGAACTGGAAAACAGCTAAGTTTGCGACAAACAAGGCCACGCAAGCACAGAGAGCAGTGGGTTTTTGCTGTCATCACTAGATTCCCCCCAGGTACAGATGATCTTTACTTGCACAAATGGCCTTCACTGATTGGTCAGTGAGGTTCCTCAACAATGAGGGCTTTCAGTTCCTCGACGTTCAACTAATTTGCAACCGCTGAAAGATATTCCTCCATGTATGTGTTCACATTCCTAGTAGCTGCCGTATCTCCTTCACAGGCCCATGAAGCTCATCAGTGAGTTGCAGGGGACAAGTGTTGAAGATATAGCACAGTGGTTAGCACTGCTGCTTCACAGCGTCAGACACCTGGGTTCAATCTGGGCCGTGGGTCACTGTCTGTATGCAGTTTGCATACTCTCCCTGTGTCTGCATGAGTTTCTACTGGGTGTTCCGGTTTCTTCCCGCAGGGAAGTAGCTGTTTTTGAGTCGGTTGGTGCATGAGCAATTCTTTACAGAATGCTCTGTTGAATAAAGTGTAAGACAATGTTGGGAGGATTTGAAAGCAAAGTTAACACCAGGGTCTTTAAGGGACTTCTGAAAGCAAGGAAGGAGATAATGATATGAAGGTATTTTGGGAATGTAGGAATATAGTGGCTGGAAGAGCATCCACTAATGATATAGCCAAGGGAATGGAAACAAAAAGCAGTCTGTTGTCAGTGAAGTAAAGTTTGTGCTCAGGGATGTGTTGGAGAAGTTTAAAGTAGGTCAGAGAAAAGCTGTGAATGTAAGAACCAGCTTGTTCATTTGAAGATGGAAATGTAGTCTACTGTACAGAAAGAATGCAACAGCAGTCAGAATACATTGAAGTTTGTGAAGGGTCGAGGTTGTGACAGCACCAAAGAAAGCAATTATGGAATGAAACATTACGATAATGGTGTATGTTAGTGAGAATTATATTACATTTTTACAATATTCTCAACAGACACAAGAAACATTCAAATTTAGAACATCAGTGCATAAATCTCAGTGCAAGCCACCCGCTACACAAATTCACATTTACAAGACCAAATGAATACAAAGACAACATATGTAGAAGAAACCTCCAGAGGTATCATATGACACAAGAAAGGCAAACTGTCATTATATTGCACATTTTCAAATTGTGCATGAAATCGAGATGGAAGACTGGAGTGGAGAAAGCAGCGTAGGTAATAGAATAAAAATCTGTTTTGATGAGTAGCTGAAAAAAACTTCAGGTGAATAAGTATGCCAAAGTTTTTCAGGAAATACTGAAAATGTACAGCAGACCAGTCAGTATCTGTAAAGTGAATAAACAGATTCATATATTTTGAATGTAATACCTTGCAATAACTGAAGCTAAAAAATAAGCACCTTTCAAACCAATGCCCACCATCATCTCAAAGGACAAGTGAGCACAGCCACCTATAAGTTTCTGTACAAGTCATTCATCATCCTGGCTTGGAAATATATCTCCATTCCTTATCAGTAACTAGGTCAAAATCCTGGAACTCTCTCACCAGCACTGTGGGTGTGCCTTCTCCACCTGGACTGCAGTGGTTCAAGAAGGCAGTTGGCCAATACCTTCTCAAGGACAATCAGGAAAAAATACTGGCTTAGCCAGAGCAGCCCATATCACATGAATGAATTTAAAGAATAGAGTTTAAAGAAGAAAGAGATTGAAGAAACAAAAAAAAAGCCAACGTTCAAGGGGAAATAAATACATGTAGTAATCCACAACTTCATGCCATCACTAAGATTATCTTATTCCCACCTCCACAACATCTCCCAACTTCACCTTATCTCAGCTGATCAACTGGTGAAATCTTCGCTCATTTCTTTGCTACCGCTACACTCAACTATTCCAATGTGTTCACAGCTGGTCCCCACATTCTATCCTTTGTAAATTTGAAGTTTCCAAAACTCTACTGCCTATATTTTAACTCATAGTAAATCCTCTTTCCCTACCAGCAATATGCACGTTGACCTTAATTGGCTACCAGTTAAGCAACAGCATGACTTTCAAATGTGTAATCTTATTTTCAAATCCTGGCATGCCCTCTCCGAGATACCAGTGTTCATCTTATTCTGGACTCTTGTGCATTCCCAGTCATATTTGATCCACATTGATGGCTATGTTTTCACCCAGAGCTCTGCAATAATCTCCCTACATCTCATAAGAACATAAGAACAAGGAGCCATTTGGCCCCTCAAGCCTGCTCCACCATTAAATAAGATCATGACTGATCTTTTCATGGATTCAGCTCCAGTCCTTTACCTCACTCTTTTTCTTTAGACACTCCTTAAAATCTACATGTAGAATTTTACCGTCTTGCCTGGCATGGGATTCGCAGCGGGCAGGACATGGACCATGCCAAGGTCTGTTGACCTCAGGTGAGATTTTCTGGCCTTGGTGCGAGTGTGACTGGAAAACCCCTTTGACTAAGCTTTTAGTCATCTTCCCTACTTCTCCTCACATGGCTTGTTGCCACATGTTGTTTTATAATGTTTCTGTGAAACTCTTTGGGGTATTTCATTACATTCACAGAGCCATAGAATGTTTATGGCACAGAAGGAAGCCATTTGGCCCATTGTGTCTGCACTTGCTCTGCAAATGGCAACTCACCCACGTACTATTCCCCACCTTCTCCTCTTAACCGTGTACATATTGCCTTTTCAGATATCAGTCTCATTTCCTTTTGAATACTTGATTTGAGCTTGCATCCACCATACTCTCAATCACAGTATTCCAGGCCCTAACTATCTGCTGCAAAAATCACTTCTCTTCATATCACTTTTTATTTCTTTGGGCAGATGGTGGCACAGTGGAAATTGCTGCTGCCTCACAGTACCAGGAACCAGATTCAAATTTGGCCTCGCACCACTGTCTGTCTACATGTTTTCTCTGTGTCTACATGGATTTCCTCTGGGTACTCTGGTTTCCTTCCACACTCCAAAGATGTGCAGTTGGGTTGATTAGCCATGATAAACTGATCCTTAATATCAGGAGGATTAGCAAGGTAAATATGTGGGATTAATGGTTATGACCTGGGTGATATTGTGGTTGGTGCAGATTCAATGAGCCAAATGGTCTCCTTTGCACTCTAGGGATTCTATGAGTTTATGGTACTAATGATTTTAACTCTGTGCCCTTTCATTCTCGATCCTTTCATGAGTGGGAACTGCTCTGTCTAAACCCCTTATGATTTTGAAAATCTCTATCAAATCTACTCTCAGAAATTCTAAATTCTCCAATCTATCTTTGTAATTGAAGTTTCTCATCCCTGAAACCATTCTTGTGAATCCTTTCTGCACCATCTCTAATGTCTTCAAATCCCTCTTGAAGTGTGGCATCCACTTTAGTCCAGCCGCACCTGGAATGCTGCATATAGTTCTGATCACCACAATACCAGAAAAATGTGAAGACTTTGGAAAGAGTACAGAAAAGGTTTTATGAGCATGCTGCCTGGTATAGAGTGTATTAGCTATAAGGAGCGATCGGATAAACTTGGTTTGTTTTCACTTGAACATCAGGGGCTGAAGGGAGACCTGATAGAAACATACAAAATCATGAGACGCACAGATAGAATGGATAGTTGGAATCTTTTTGCCAGGGTAGAAGTGTCAATTATGATGGGACACAGATGTAAGATAAAAGAGAGAAAGTTTAAGGGGGATGTGAGAGGCATGTTTTTTTACTCAGAAAGTTCTAAGGGCCTGGAATTCACTGTTAGAGGAGGGATAAAGGAAATAGGATAGCAATGTTTAAGTGGCATCTTGACAGGTGCATATATAGGCAGGAATAGAGAGACACAGACTGTGTAGAGGCAAAAGATCTTTAGTTCAGAAGGACATCATGTGTTGGTGCAGGCTTGGTGGGCCGAAGGGCCTGTTCCTGTTTTGTACTGCTCTTCATTCTTTGTTATACAAATTCAACATGACCTTCTTTCGCATCTGCTCTATGTCGCGACTAAATAAAGCCCAGGGTGTTGAGTGTTTTATTAACTGTTCTCCCAAATTGTCCTGCCACCTTCAATGACTTCTGTACATATATATCCTCTGCTCCTGTGCCCCTTCAGACTTGTGCTCTCTATTTTCTCTTGTCTCTCCATATTCTTCCTGCCAAGATGAACCACTTCACATTTCTCTGCTTTGAACTTCATCTGTCACCTGCCCGCCCATTCCACCAATTTGTTTAGGTCCCTTTGAAGTTCTACATTATCCTCTTCAGAGCTCACAATACTTGCAAGTTTTGTATCATTCACAACCTTTGAAATTGTGCCTTGTAAACCAAGGTTAGGTCATTGTTCTCTATCAGGAAAAGCAAGGATTTCAATACTGGGGAACACCACTATAAACCCTCCATCAGCATGAAAAACATCCATTAACCATTAGTCTCTGCTTTCTGTCACTCAGCCTATTCCACTTCCTTGTTGCTGTCCCTTTTATTCCATGAGTTATAACTTTGCTCACATGTCTGTCATGCCACTCTGTGTGAAATTTGGAACAAAATTACCCTCATCAAAAAATCCCTCTTCAAAAAATCCAGCAAGTTAGTTGAACAAGTTAGTTTTCCTTAAGAAAGCAATGCTGATCTTCCTTCGTCAACACACGTTTGTCAGCGTAATGTTAATTCTCTCCTGATTGTTGTATCTAAAAGTTCCTCCACCACTCAAGTTAAACTGTTTATCCTATGGTTGCTAGGCTTCCCCTCAGAGGCACTATGTAAGTTGTTGCACTAACAGAAAACTATTAAATGTTATTAAACATCTTCTTACTGTAAAGACAGTGGAGGAGAGAAAGGACAAAAGAATAGTAATTACTGAACGATGAACTCATGAGAGGAATGGGGAAGGGAAAAGAAAATTGGAGAAGATATATATTAAAAAAAACTTGTGAGAGTTTAATATGCAAATATGAAATACTGGAGACAAACAGCAGGTATATCATTCCCAGAATGATATCCCTAGATAGTGAAGAGGGGTGTTATAGTTTGCAGAGAGACTTAGACAAGTTGCAGAGCTGGGCCGAGAGGTGGCAAATGGAGTTTAATGTGGAAAAGTGTGAGGTAATGCACTATGGCAGAAATAATAAATGTGTAGAGTATAGGGCAAATGGTAGGATTCTTAGTAGTCTAGATGAACAGAGGGATCTTGGTGTGTATGTGCATAGATCCCTGAAAGTAGGCAGTCAGGTCGAGTAGGTTGTTAGGAAGGCATATGGAGTCTTGGCTTTTATTGGTAGAGGGATTGAATTTCGGAGCCGCAACGTCATGTTGCAACTGTACAAAACTCTAGTGCGGCCGCACTTGGAGTATTGTGTGCAGTTCTGGTCCCCGCATTATAAGAAAGATGTGGAGGCATTGGAGAGGGTACAGAGGAGGTTTACCAGGATGTTGCCTGGTATGGAGGGCAGGTCTTATGAAGAGAGGCTGAGGGATTTGAGGTTGTTTTCGTTAGAAAGGAGGCGGCTAAGAGGGGACCTAATCGAAACATATAAGATGATTAGAGGTTTAGATAGGGTGGACAGTGATAGCCTTTTTCCTAGGATGGAGAAAGCTAGCACGAGGGGACACAGCTTTAAATTAAGGGGTGATAGTTATAGGACGGATATCAGAGGTAGGTTCTTTACCCAAAGGGTGGTTCGGGAGTGGAATGCCCTGCCTGCAGCAGTTGTAGATGCGCCAAGTTTGGTGGCGTTTAAGAGGTTAGTTGATAAGTATATGGAAGAGAAGGGAATGGTTTAGTTTGGAGGGGCATTGCTTTTTATATTGGTTGGCGCAACATCGAAGGCCGAAGGGCCTGTTCTGTGCTGTAATGTTCTATGTTCTATGTTATATGTTCTAGAAAGTGTAAACAAAACAGCCCAACACACCAGAATCAAGTCCTGATGATGGATTTGCAACTGAAATTAAACAATGGCATAGTGGTTAGCACTGGTGCCTCAGAAGTGCCAGGGACCCAGGTTCAATTCTGACTTTGGATGAATCTGTGGAGTCTGTTCATTCTCCCAATGTCTGCATGGGTTTCCTCCACATGCTCCAGTTTCCTCTCACAGTCCAAAGATGTGCAGGTTAGGTTGATTGGCCATGCTAAATTGCCCCTTAGTGTCCAAAGATATGTAAGTTAGAGGGATTAGTAAGGCAAATCTATGGGGCTATAGGAAGAGGTTCTGGGTGGAATGTTCTGTCAGAGGGCTAGTGCAAACTCAATGGGCTGAATGGCCTCCTTTTGCATTGTAGGGATTCTATGATTCTATGAACTTTCCTTCTCTTTAATGCCAACAGATGCTCTCCATAGCACCAACTCGCCCAACTAGAAAGAGAATAGGGATATCGCCAAGATTTGAAGTTACTAAAATTAGTGTTCAGACCTCAGATGTGCAGCATGCCCATGAGAAAAATAAGATACAGAACCTGAGGCATGTGTTGAGTGTAATTGGAAGTCAGAATGGGAAAATAGGCAAGTTTAAGCACCACAGGAGAATTACTTGCAGACAGAATAAAAGAGTTTAGTGTTGTGCTGGTGCAGTCCATATTTGCTCTCGTGTTACAGAGAAGAGTGCTGTGTGAGTGTAGTATGCTAGATTGGAGGAAATACACAGATATTGCTTTTTCACAGGAATGAACTGCTCTAGGGCCTTAGAAATGGAGTGGAGTAGAATAAAAAGATGTGTTGGTTGATGAGAAGGTACCAGAGGGGAACAACTGGAAATTGGGCCAGTGGGAGACACAGCAAGGTCATCTGAGGGGGAATAGCTCTTTTGCAATGTAGATAAAGGGAGGAAAGTTCTCCAATATTGAGATCATGTTGTTATTGGTGCAAATGGCATACAATGATTTGCAAAGTGAGGTGGCTGTTTGACATGTGAGGTGATGAGTTATCTTCTGTTGTTGGCACTTAGAAAGATTTCAGTCACTTGATCCCATTTGGAAAGACCAGTCTCAGTACTTTGGCAAATAACATTTTGCCCCCAAGTCCTGCACTGGTACCATTTCATTCTACTGGCTACTGGGCAGTGGAGGGAACAATCACAGAGCAGGGGACAGTAGGTTGAAGTGGGATGGAAAGTCTAGGGTTGTGGTGGGGTCGCAGATAGTTGCATAGAGGGAGCAGAGGGTATAGAAATTAGCATGTGGCAAGGATAAGATTTAAAGACAGGGATAAACCAACCATAACTCATTAGGAAAGTTAAGGAGAATAATAAGTTGAGAGTAAATAAAGAGTAAATAAGGAGGCAAAAGTCAGTGATAACTTCATGGACTGGGAGAAATTCAGAATCCAGCAAAAGAGGATGTAAAAGATAATTAAGAGAGCAAATGTAAACTACAAGGACAAATAGTGAGGAATATTAAAACTAACAATAAGAGCTTCTTTAAATGTATAAAAAGAAAGTGAGAAGTCAAAATGAACAACTATCTTAGAAAATTAATAGTTGAAATAGTTAAGGGAAACAAGGAAATGGAAGAGGACATAAACAGAAAATTTGCATCAGTCATTCTGGTGGAAAATACTTCAAACGTCCCAATAAAACTAAAGAATATGGGACAGGAATTAAGAACCATCACAATCACTACATTAGTAGTATTAGACAAACTAATGGGGCTAAAGAAAGATTAGTCCCATGACCCTGATGGTTTGCATTCTAGGATCTTAAAAGACGTAGCTACAGAGATAGCGGATGTGTTGGTTGGAATTTTCCAAAATTCCTGGGTTCTAAAGAGGTGCAATAAGAAGTCTCGCAACATCAGATTAAAGTCCAACAGGTTTATTTGGTAGCACAAGCTTTCGCAGCACTGCCCCTTCTTCAGCTAAGCTTCATCTGATAAGGGGCAGTGTTCCGAAAGCTTGTGCTACCAAATAAACCTGTTGGACTTTAATCTGGTGTTGTGAAACTTTTTACTGTGTTTACCATTGTCTAACACCGGCATCTCCACATTCTGGAGAAATACCAGAGGATTGGTAAACTGCCAATGTGATATCTCTACTCAAAAAATGAGAAAGGCAAAAAAATCGACTCGTCTAACATCTGTTGTTGCAAAAAATACTGGAATAAATTATTGAGGAAGTTATGGCAGCACATTTGGAAATCATAATCTAATCAAGCAGACTCATCCTGGTGTCACATAGAGAAATCATGTCTGCTTTGTAGCACTGCCAATGGCTATAATGTCTTAGTTATGTTAGGGGTTGTGGTTTTTAAACAAAAAGGAAAAGATGTGGGGTGCGGTTTTCCTGGCTTGCTGCACTGCTCGAAGAGCATTATGGCCAGGAGATGCCGATCATCATTTCCCAGGCTTTTTATACAATGTAATCAGCCTCATGCCAGAAATCAGCACAAAGCTGATTTCAATTTGGAAATCTCAATTTCCATATCACTATTGAGTCCGGGATGGTATTGTCCAGGCTAGCTAATGTTGCCCCCTCCCAGCTGGGAGAGATTCCCACCAGCAGGGATTAAACATCAAGGGGACCAGGCGTGATCATAGAACATAGAACATAGAAACTACAGCACAAACAGGCCCTTCGGCCCACAGGTTGTGCCGATCATATCTATACTTACCAGGCCATAGAATTATCTGTAACTCCCAACCCCAATAAATCCCATGTACTCATCCAGAAGTCTCTTAAAAGACTCCAGTGAATTCGCCTCTACCACCACTGATGGCAACCGATTCCATTCACTCACCACCCTCTGAGTGAAAAACTTACCTCTAACATCCCCTCTGTACTTGTCCCCCAGCACCTTAAACTTGTGTCCTCTCGTAGTGACCATTTCAGCCCTGGGAAATAGCCTCCGAGAATCCACTGTTTCTATTCCTCTCAACATCTTATAAACCTCTATCAGGGCGCCTCTCAACCTTCATCTCTCCAGGGAGAAGAGACCTAGCTCTCTCAACCTATCTTCATAAGGCATATCTCCCGATCCAGGCAACATCCTTGTAAATCTCCTCTGCATTCTCTCAATAGCTTCCACATCCTTCCAATAGTGAGGCGACCAGAACTGCACACAGTACTCCAAGTGAGGTCTGACAAGGATCATATTAAGTTGCAGCATTACCTCCCAGCACCTAAACTCAATTCATCTATTAATCATCTCACTGGTGGGAACAGATGTCATTGTGGACCCACAAAAGGGCAGCCAACGGGCAATGCCAAGGGGACCTGAAGGGTGGGGTGGGGAGCCGATCCTATTGTAGGGCGATTGGTTTATGTGGCATGGGGGATGGGCGGGTGTGGGGCCCGCTTCACTTTGCATTAGGGATTGGTGGGGTTGGGTGGGAGGAGGGCGTTCAGGTCTGGCCATGGAGGGTTGAACCAGTGGACCAAAGGAAGGGGGAGTTGGGGAAGTCAGCGACTGACAGGAGATCACAGAGGCCAGTGAGCAGGGTTGTCATGGAGGCCAGTGATGAGGGCATCGTGGGGCTCACAGAGTCCAGCGATCCAGGCGGGTGTCCGGGAAGCCGGTGATTGAGCAGCCAGTGATGTGGGTGGGGTGGTGTCACAGGGATCATGGAGTCCAGCAATCAGAGGAAGGGAGGAGGGTGTTCAGGAAAGGCTGTACTCAGGAAGCTGGTAATGGTGGGCCCAGTGAAATCCCTACTGACAAACCAGTGCATGCACCGCTTAGTATACTGATGCTAGCTTCTTGAGTGGGATTAGGCACCCCCCGTCCCCATGCAACCCCCCCACCAGTGTGAATACCCAGTGGACTCAGTAAAGAATCCAGCCTACAAAATACAGTCAAAAAATGTGTGGGAAAATCTTGCATTTTCCTGCCCATTGGGCACTTAGCTTTCTTAGAGGAAAATCATCCTCGTGGTTTTCTCATATTCAAAATAACAAGATTTGTCGTAGAAGCTTTTGCCTGTGCAGAATAGAAAATGAAGCTAAGACAGGAGCATGTAAAACACCCCAATGGCATCACCATTGAATCTTAAAGTGATTCTGCAACTATATGAATATATAACAATGGCACCTTCCATCACAGTACTGAAGATCGAGAACTGACTGATCAGGAGGTAACTGACTGAGTGGATTTATTCTGCTAATTTGTGGACCTGGGCAATTTCCAAATTGCTGATCAGAGGCCAGCATTGTATCTGTACTAGAATAGCTTGATGGGGGGCGGAAAGTCCCGGAGGACAAGTCATCAAGACTATTGCCGGAATGTGTCAGAGTCCATAACCTTTGAAGTTTTCAATGTCTTCAGTTATTTCTTGATGTTACATAGACTGGAAACCAGTTTCTGTGATGCTGGGGACCTCAGGGAACAGCATCGATGAATCATTCACTTGATCTTTCCGGCTGAAGATTGTTGCAAATACTTCAAGCTTGTCATTTACTGTGCTCCCCCATCATTGAGCATTAATACTTATGGAGTCATCTCTTTCAGTTAGTTGTTTGATTGTCCACTACCATTCACAGCTGAACATTGCAGGACTGAATTGTTGAAATCTAATCTATTCGTTGTGGAATCCCTTAGCTCTGTTTACCACTTGCTACTTAAATTGTTTGGCATGCAAATAGTCCTGTGTTGTAGCTTTACCAGGCTGATGCTTCATTTTTAGGTATTACTGCTGCTGGCATGCCCTCCTACATTCTTCATTAAACCAGGGTTGATCTGTTGGTTCGATAGCAATAACAGAATGGGGGGAACATGCCAGACAATGAGATTACAGGTTGTGGTTGAGTACAATTCTGCTGCTGCGTCAGGGATGCCCAGTTTTAAGCTGCTTGATCTAAAAGATTATTTATTTTGGTGGTAGTGCCACACAATACAATGGAGAGCATCTTCAATGTGAAGTTGAGACTTCATAAGAACATAAGAAATAGGAGCAGGAGAAGGCTATCTAGCCCTTCGAGCCTGCCCTGCCATTCAATAAGATCATGGCTGATCTGAAGTGGATCAGTTCCACTTTCCCACTTTCTCCTCATAACGCTTAACTCCCTTGTCTATCAGAAATCTATCTAACCGTGACTTAAATATATTCAACGAGGTAGCCTCTACCACTTCAATGGGCACAGAGTTCCAGAGATTCCACACTGGATCATCACAAGGACAATCCACATTATCGATAGGATTGACCACCCCACAGGGTGGTCAATCCTATCGATAATGATATGATGCAAATTGTGGTACCAAATTTTTACTTTGTTGTCAATTATTTCCAATAATTTAACAGTATAACAAATGATGATCACTGATGTTAGTGAGGAAGTGCAGAGATCAATGTTAGAAATGCATTTGACCATATTATTAGTTAAAAGATGACAGAAAATTGAAACTGTAGGTAGTCCCTTGCTGACCTGGAAAGGGCAGATGGCAGACAAATGGAGGATGATAGTCATTTTGATGGGTACAGGTAGCATTGAGTCTGTGAGGAGTCTCCTGTAGGTCTTTGGAAACAGACAATCTGGTTATGTCACAATTTCCTGCTAAGCTTGAGCCATTAGCCTCTTTAGTCACTGTCAGCTGGTTATCTCTGGGATTGTAGATGTGATGAATGGGGTAATGAACAGTGCAGAGAGTATAATTCTAGTGCTGTTTGTTTGCTCTGGCAGCCTTATCTCCACCAATTCTTTCCATCCACTACAACAAGAGACAGCAGAACACTGGATTTAATCCCTGCAACTGAATTTTCGCACTGAAAAACTAATTAACAGTGCATGTACCATCTTTGATTCCTGATGCTTAAAGTTCTGCCTGAATTCTAATATCCATTTTATGTGTGGTGATTGCTGCTTCACTCTGGAGGAGAGGGTGGGTCAGGACAGGGAGGAAATGGCTGCTTCGCATGAACAGTTAATGACAGATGTTCGATGTGCAGGAGTGACACAAATATTGCAGTCATCTCTTAAGTTGTCGGTTGGAATCACACAATTGCGGATTTAAGCAAACAAGTGCTTGTAATTTTTATGATTTCAGTAAGTTTCTTAATTGTCAAGGAGTGCTTGGATTTTCACGCGCTTGCCCATGATATTACAGTCAGGGTCTCCGAGCATTCACTTAACACATGCAACAGCTAGTAAACAAGGTCAAAACGTAATGGATTGGTCTTATGACAAAATGACGAACTGAATGTCAAATGCGGGCACAGAAGACATACATATTTCAGGTCCACAGCTTCTGAGGGCAGAATTTGCACTGCAACGGGCCACATTTGCATGTAAGTTTCTTCATCTCCTTTCAGGTCGAGCAGTTATTGTCTGCTGCTCAGGATTTTTATTTAAAACTTCAGTCTTTGAATGGCCAAATAATCCCACTGGAACACAATATGTGTTCAGGGAATCCCTTCTCGTGGCCTTCAATTTCTTTGACTGGACATTGTGGATGGAATATTGTGTTATTTTCCCTTTTCGATTCAGACAATTTAAATGAAGACATCATATCTTAAAGTATGAGCTCGTTTTTTCATTCTTTCATGGGAGGTGAGCACTTGTTGCCTGTGCCGAATTATTCTCAAGAAGATAGCGGTGAGCCATCTTCTTGAACTGCTGGAGTACATTCGATGTAGGTGCATCAACAATGCTGTCAGGAGTTTCTAAGACATGTTCCCCCCAACAACAGGATTACCATTCCAAGTCGGGATGGAATATAGCTTGGAGGGGAACTTGCAGGTGGTGGTTTTCTCAGACATCTGCTGCCCTCATCGTTCTAAATAGTAAAGGTTGGGGGTTTGGTAGATGATCCCAAAGTAGGCTTTGCAAATTACCATGCTGCATCTTCTACATAACATACATCGCTGCCATTATAGAAACATAGAAACTAGAAGCAGGAGTAGGCCATTCAGCCCTTTGAGCCTACTCCGAATTCATTTTGAATGACTCACCATCGCATTCAATATCCTGATCTCACCTTCCTCCCATATCCCTTGATCCCTTTAGACCCAAGAGCTACTTCTAATTTATTCTTGAAATCAACATTTAAGTCTCAACTACATTCTGTGGTAGTGAATTCCATACATTCATCACTGTCTGGGTGAAGAAATTTCTCCTGGTCTCAGTTTTAAAAGATTTATCCCTTATCCTCAAACTATGACCCCTAGGTCTGGGTTCCTCCACCACTGGAAACATTCTATGTACTATAGTGGAGGTGGATGGTGTCCTATGAGTTGCTTTGTCCTGGATGGTGTCAAACTTCTTGAGTTTTTGAAGGAGCTACTTTCGTCAGACAAGTGGAAAGTATTCCATCACATTCCTGACCTGTGCCTTATAGCTAGTGGACAGGCTTTGGGCAATCAGGAGGTGAGTTACTCCACAGAATTCCGAGCTTCTGACCTGCTTTTGTAGCCACAGTGTATATATGACTGGTTCAGTTATGTTTTTCCAATTCTCTTCCCACATCCAGTTGTGCGTTAAGGGAGACTTTTGTCTATTTTCATAGCAAGCATTGCTGACCAGAAATCTCTCTTACCACCAACCATTGGTGTGTTTGGAAGAATTTGTATTTGACACTGAACCATGTTATGAATGCTACTTTCTTGGCCGTCAAATCCTGGATTGGGACACGAACCCAGAGCTTCTGGCTTAGAGGCAGGAATACAACTCACCACATTATAACACATCGTAGGCATGTTTTGGTCAATGATAACCCCAAGATGTTGATGCTGGAGATTCAGCGGTTATAATGCTAAGGATCGATGGTTAGATTCTTTCTTGTTGGAGACAATCATTATACCTTGACACATATGTAGTGCAAATGTAACTGACTACTTATCAACTCTAGCCTGAATGTTGTCCAGGTCAAAGAATCATAGAACCCTACAGTGCAGAAAGAGGCCCTTTGGCCCATCGAGTCTGCACCAACCACAATCCCATCTAGGCTCTATCCCCAAATCCCTCCATATTTTACTCACTAATCCCTCTAACCTAAGCACCCTAGGCAATTCTGAAATGACCAATCAATCTAAGCCTCACATCTTTGGACTGTGAGAGGTAGAGGAGGACACTCATAATATTAAAATAGTGGCATGGGCTTGTTGGGCTGAAGGACCTGTTTCCCGTGCTGTTTTGTCCCTTGAAACCAGAGCACCCAGAGGAAACCCATGCAGACCCAAGGAGAATGTGCAAACTCCACACATACAGTGACCCGACAAGGAATCGAACCCAGGTCCTGGAGCTGTGAAGCAGCAGTGCTAACCACTGTGCTACGGTGCCGCCCTATATGGTCTTTTAGCATATAGGCACAGACCACTTCAGCATCCGAGGAGTAATGATTTAACAGTTGCAAATGTTTGGGTCAAGGACACTATCATGGGAAATTCCTGTGCTGATGTCCCAGTACAGAGATAATTGACTCCCCCCAAGAGGCAAGCTCCTCTGGCAGACCCTCCCAACAGTCAGACTGCACCCCCCCTCCCGGGAGGCAGACCCGCTCCCCATGATCAAACCCTTCCCCCTAATCAGAGCCCTCCCCCAGGAGGCAGGCCCCCCACCTCAGTAGAGCACACCCCCAACCTATCTGGATTGCTGCTCTCCCTCCACCATCCTTCTGACCTGCACTCACTGATGTGGAGATGTTGGCGTTGGATTGGGGTGAACGCAGTAAGAAGTGTCACAACACCAGGTGAAAGCCCTGTTCGAAAGTCCTGTTGGAGTTTAACCTGGTGTTGTGAGACTTCTTACTGCACTCATTGGACAGCCTGTAACACCATCCTGGCTTCCACTGGTGTCTGCCGGAGGAGAGGGGCAGGGTCAGATGGATCTCTGTTTGTGGGGGGGTGGGGGAGATTCTGAGCCAGCAGAAGGCCAGGAAGTGCTGCAGGCTGTCCAAAAAGTGCAGTAAGAAGTCTCACAACACCAGGTTAAACTCCAACAGGACTTTCCAACAGGACTTTCACCTGGTGTTGTGAGACTTCTTACAGTGTTGACTCCAGTCCAGCCCTGGCATCTCCATATCAATGAGTGCAGGTCAGGAAGACGGTGGAGAGAGAGCAGCAATCCAGGCAGGTTGGGGGTGTGCTCTGCTGAGGGGGGTCTACCTCCCAGTGGGAGTGGTGGGGTCTCTAATTGTGGAGGGGTGAGGGATGCTGCCTCCTGAGGGGGTCTGATCACGGGGAGGGGAGGTCTGCCAGGGGGGGCGTCCCTTCCGGGGAGGTTTGATCGCTGCAGAGTGCTGCCCCCCTGTGGGATGAATTGCAAGGGGGGGGGGGGGGTTGTGCTCTGCTGAGGTGAGGGGTGGGGGAGGCCTATCTTCTGGAGGGGATCCAATCATGGGGTGGTGTTCTGTCTCCAGGGGTTCAGATCACAGGGGGGGACGGATTTGCCGGGGTGGTTAATGGGAGTGAGAAGTACGTTCGAGGAGGATGGGCTTCGGAGGTTTCCCTGCAAAATGGCAATCCACTTCGGATTTTTATTCTGCAGGATGGTAACAGCATGGATCTGAAACAGATCCGCAGATGGTAAAAGTGGATTTGGCGGTAAAGTGGGGCGTGCGGTTCATTAAGTTGATTGAAATGCATGCTAATGCATTTAAATCATCAAGGTGCCCAATTGAGACATAGATCAGAGCCACGCCCAGATCAGGTGTCGGTAAAGGCAAAATCTGCTCAGTTTCAGGCACAGATCGCGTTGCAGGCCTAATGCCCAAATTTACTGTGATTTGGCATCTGTTTTCGGGCACGAATTTTTGGTAAAATCGGGCCCTCTCGCTCTCATTCCTATACCTGTCTCGTCATCGTTTGAGATCTGACCCACCATGGTGACCTTGTTATCTCGGCATTCCAGGGTTGAGTGCAAGGCATCTGCTGTGGACCTGTTGCGGCAGTTGGCAAACTGTAGTGGATCCCTTTTGCCTGGGAGTTTGGAATTGATTTGTGCCATGACTAACTTTACAAAGCACTTCGTACTGACAGATGTCAGAGCCACCGGCCAATAGTCGTTAAGGCAACTTCTGTAACTTAAAGCTAACGTAGTAGATTTCCTATGGTAGTTTTTCTCTATGGCAATGGCCAGTGATCCTCCAGTGAGAGGAGTTGAGGTGAGAAAACTTGCAGATCTGTCCAACTAACTTTAATAGGTCTGGGTTTTTGAGCTTCCTTAGTTGCTGTTGAATTTTAACTGTACTTTTATCTTTTATCCTTAACAGTTTAATTGATGGGCAGCCAACTGATGATTAATGGATTCCAGTTAGGTTGAGAACTCCAGAACCTATACATACAGGATCTACTATATAACGTTGAACAACCTTCTTTATTATTTCCTCAAAGAATTCAATTAAGTTTGTCAGCCATGTTTTCCTTCACTCAATTCATGCTTGCTGACCTTGATTAACTCATGTCTTTCAATATTAAAGCATATTTTGTCCCTGATTATTTCTCCCCATTGTCAATATTTGGTTGACTTGTCTGTATTTTCTACATTTTTCCCTCTCTCCTTTCTATAATATTAGCAATCCTCCAATTTCCCTAGCAGCCTTCCAGTATCCAATGAGGATTGAAAAATGATAATCAATGTCTCTGCTGTTTCTACCTCTTGCCATCTCAGCCATCCACGATGCATTCTATCTGGACCAGGTAACCTAGCAACTGTTGGTTATGAAAGTCTCTCTAAAATGTACTCTCGATTTTTTACTGTTCTGTCCATAAATTTCCTCCTGATTTTTAGAGTAACCTTCACTCAGTTGTGATAATCAATGGGATAAGGAAGATCTTTTGTTGTGTCTCTTTGAAATCTTGTTCTGAGCATTAGCTAGAACAGTGATGATTAAACAATGAATGCAGATTTGTGTTCAGGGCTATCTTACAGACCTTGCCTGAAAATAGAAATACCAGGCACTTGATAAATGAGGTTTAAAACTAGTAATGATAAACTTTCCCAAAGTATCACTGCCAATATTTAATAAAACCTCAAGGTGTTTTTTTGAATGGGCTGAATGTTGCCTTTGAGTGCAGGCATAAAACATAAATACTGACCCCCATCTAGTCATGTGATGCACCAACATTTTTACCACACAACACCTTTCTCTGGGTGGAGAAAGCAAAGTTCAATTCTAGGGAACACTTATAAACATTTACATCAAGAATGCAGCTACTTCAGACTACTGATTTATTCTTCTCGTGAGGTATGTATTTGAAAACACCCCCAAATTTATTTTACATTAGTTCTGCCATTCACAGTAGTGGAGATTTTCCTGCCAATTTTATATTTTAGACAATACAGATTTGACCTCAGTGATTGGAATATTAAATTAAAGTGTAAATGAATTTTGTTGGGGAAAGATACTTTAGAGCATAATAATTGAAAATTAAATTCTAACATGATTATTTTCACACCTACTTAGTTGAAGCAGGATCTTTTTAAAAGTTAAAAATAATGGAGTCATATGTAATTAAAACACGTGTAATTATTCCCAAATGCCCCTCTTCTATCATTAATTCAAAATTTATTAAAATACATTATGTATACTTGTAGCTGACATGCAATCACTTTGGACTTATATTTATTGCAGTGTGTAACTATCGCTGCCTTTTTTTATTCCATGAGGCGAGTAGTGCAAAGTTACATTATGTGCTGGTTTCTAATATGTAGTTAGTTTGCAATTATACCTGAAAGCTGTGTTATTCACTATGCTTTTATTATATGATGTTAACCAAGGAACAGTCAATTTTTTTTGTGTTTAGCCGGTGCTAGGATACATTTCATAAAAAGTGACTGTGAATCTTTATAGGTTTTCATGACATATGACAAATCTCACAGCTCAATTAACTGTGTGAACAGAATATCCCAACCAAGTTTTATGATAAGCTGGAGGCTATATCCTATAGGCCTCAACGTTTTGTTTCAGCAATATCAGAGTGTTGGATCTGAATCTGGTGATGTTGTGAAGTTTTAGTTATTATCACTCACCCACACCACTCTGGCTGCAAACACGTAAAATAAAATTATTCATTCATTTCACTGAAATATTCATTCGTTTTAAATAACGTAGCTAAGGAAAGAGCAGAGCAAGTTATTTTTAACATAGCTAAATGATTAATGAACTTGATGGGAATCAAGTAAAAATGTCATTTGTACACTCTTAATACCAGCCAACATAATTACAAGTGTAGTGAATAGTGTATCAACAAGTAGCCTGTTTTTGCATTGCTGGTGCAAAATTGTCTCATGCTGTATTGCTTGTAGCAGTACTTACAGAGGTCTTGCACTGTTACTTGTCATCTGCCGTGAGGCCTTGAATGGACCTGATGTCAAACAGCAATTATGGGACCTGGATTTTAACAATGATCAATAAATGTCCAATTAGCCTCCTTACACTGCAACATCAAGCAAGAGGCTTGGGTGGCACAGTAGCACAGTGGTTAGCGTTGCTGCCTCACAATACCAAGGACCCGAGTTCGATTTGGCCTCAGGTGACTGTGCAGAGTTTGCACATTCTCCTCACGTGACTATGGGTTTCCTCTGAGTGCTTTGTTTTCCCCCACAGTCCAAAAATGTGTGAATTAGGTTCATTAGCTTTGGTAAATTACCTGCTAGGTTCAGGGGGCTTACCAGGGTAAACACGTGGTGTTTGCAGGGATAGGGTGGGATTGTTGTTGATGGGCTGAATGACCTCCTTCTGCTCTATAGGAATTCTATAGTTCGATGATCCTATGAAACTGTAGGAAGGGCAATACTTAAAAGGGCCAGACACCCAATTAACTCACAGGGAATGTCATTTTTTGAAAGGTTTTCTATTGGGTATCTAGAAGTACTTCAGAATGTTAATGGAGGTATTTTGATGAGTTGTGGATGGCCCTGTATTGCTCACACAGAGGAAGCTATGCCCAAAGGAATGGATGATCTATCCGCTCAGCAGCAGGTATGGGGGAGCAGTAGAGCTACCTTTTTTCCATCAGGAAGACAAGGAGATGAACAGAGGTCGGGAATGAGCAAGTTGCACAATATCGTCTTTGTCAAGTCGGAGATAAATTCCCCCACATATCTTCACTGTAACAGGAGTCTGCCTGACAGGTCAACCAATGAACTCAGAGTGCATAACCAGCAGCATTTTCCTGCAGCAAAGTTCAAAGCAGCAGTGACCGCCCGCTCAGTGAGTTGGCACACAAAACATCCTTTACCCCAGCCTAGCCTCTTATGCCTATATCATTTGCTAAATGTCAATTCCAGTTCTGCACTAGTCCTTGAGATAAGTACAGAGCTAGTGTCTGAAAAGGTGACCACAAGTATTAGATCATGAGTGTTGCACTGTTAATCTGGAATCTAAGTAGACAGCGGTTCTTGGCTTATTGAAAGCAGGAAATCAGAAGTAGAAGATTGGGCTGAAGGACTGGGAGAGATTGTCCATAGTCATTTCATCACAGGTTGTTCATTATGTCAGATAGCTCCTTTACAGGCCATGCACCTTGACAGTGTCAATGGTACACTGCCCCCAGCACACTGGCATTCACCCTGGCCTGGGGCCTTGGGTCCTACAATGTTTAAAAGTTTCTGAATCACTGATTCCTTTTGAAGAAACCATAGCTGTCAATCAGGCTTAGAATTTTTGTTATCATTGCAATTAGGATCAATGGAGGTGCTTGAGATACATTCAAGCATGAAGTGAAATGAAAATACACACTGAAGAATGTGTGAAAATCCATTAAGCTGTAAATTGGCACCTATTTCAAAGCATTGCATGTTGAATTTGACACAGATTAAAAGATCCCAATGCACTAGAGAAGGTTTCAAAGGTTTTGGCTTAACAGAAATCTCTAGAAGCTTCAGATTTAAGCTGTGTAAATACATTGAGGCTGAGTGCATAGCTATTAAGAATGGAACATCCTCCTCTCCGCTTCTGACCAACTGAAATTGACATCTCCTTTTTGTAGAGGACTTCATGGTGCTCACACTTGTAGCTTCTGACAGGGAGAAAGAAAAATGTTTGCTGCAGTGATTTAAAATCCTGCCCCGTGATGGGAGGGAGATTGAAAGTGACCCGGCCAGTTTGGAATTTTCACATCTGAAAGATAAGCTTGCATTTGATGACCATAGAGCTGCCTGAAATCATCATGCCATGAGACCCACATCTCAGGGAACATTAGCAAGGTCAACCTCGTGCCATCCAACCTGAGCCCATCCAACACCTAACATTCTTGAGGGAACCTCTTGCTTCAGCCTGGCAGCAGAAGAAGGGCAAATGGCTAATGGGCCTAACTTCTCGCCTCACTCCCCACCCTTCTCTTCCCAACCCCCTGCATCCCCCTTCCCTCCAAGACCAAAAGTGTTAGGTCAAGGTGTAAATACCAGGGTTCTGGGGGAAGTGCATTGTTGCCACTGCCAAGTTGTGTGGGCCGAACAAGGAGCATAAGTAGAGATTTGAGAACGAAGGGGGCCTGAATAGTGGGTCTGAGGGGAAAAGGATGTGTGGAGGGGTCTGTGTTGCAATTAGCAGATTTGCATAATTATTGGGTTGCTGCTTGCTATGGGTGGGAACTCAATCACAGCCGATGGGTGGGTAAGGTGAATCCTGATTACCTTAATACCCATCGGGAATCCCAGCTCTGTGGGACATCGGGATTCCCATGGGCTGTCAGGAGAATCCATCCTGTTGTATTTAGAATGTTATTGTGTGTTTTGGAATGTTGTGGATTGCCTCAGCTGTTCCGTTTATCACAGCTGTTAAAGAGTGAGCAGAGTTTTCAGAGCAGGTTGTTGAATATTGATTAGCCTGAAGCCTCCTCAGTAAGAAGGTAGTACTTAATAAAAACATTTTTTTCCAACTTTTTAGTTACACAACATTAACCAGGCAGTGAAGTATCTCGGAAGAATTACATAATTGTAATAAAATTGAGTTAAGACTGAGTGTGGAGGAATGCATACTTCACTGGTTTACTCTGTTATTGTCTTTAAGAAGCTTGTGTTTACTCTCAGTAATCTCTTCATTTTTCAACACAAATAGAAACTTTCATAATTTATTTTTAATGACACTAACTATTTCGTTCTTTCTTTTATCTTGCTTTATCAGTTTCTTTGTCATCCTTTGTTAAGTTTTAAATTCCTCCAAATCTTTTGCTTTTGGTACTACTTCAAATCTCTTCCCTTATCGCGATGATATCTTGAACTTCCTTTATCAGTTGTCATTGGACTACTTCTCCTGTGGGGTTTTTGTTCCTTAAAGGAATGTATAATGATTGCAAATGTATGAATCAAAAATATTTTCTATTGTCTATCAATAGCTATATTTTTAATCTGGTTTCCCAGCCCAAACTTGCCATTTACATGCATGCAATTTGATATATTCAGATATATGACTGTAATTTTGTACTTAAAACTAAATTCTCTTAAATTTAATGTAACATGCTATTGTATTACACTCACTCTTCCCGGGAGACTCTTTTACTACAAAGTCATTAATTAACCCTGTCTCATTGCACAAAACAAAATTGTCTGTTCCTTAATTGATTCCTTGACATAATGATTTTAAAAAACCATAAAGAACAAAGAACAAAGAACAAAAAAAATTACAGCATAGGAACAGACCTCTCAGCCCTCCAAACCTGCACTGACCATGCTGTCTGAGTGAACTAAAACCCCCTATCTTTCTGGGACCATATTCTGCTATTCCCATCCTATTCATGTACTTGTGAAGATGCCCCCTAAAAGTCGCTACCGTATCTGCTTCCACTACCTTCCATGGCAACAAATTCCAGGCACCCACTACACTCTGCGTAAAAAATCAGCCTCGTACATCTCTTTTAAACCTTGCTCCTCGCACTTTAAACCTATGTCCTTTAGTAATTGATTCTCCCAACCTGGGAAAAAGCTTCTGACTACCCACTCTACCCATGCCTCTCATAATCTTGTAGTCTTCTCAACCTCCATCACTCCCATGAGAACAAACTAAGTTTCTCCAACCTCTCCTCATAGCTAATGCCCTCCATACCAGGCAACATCTTGTTGTATCTTTTTTGAACCCTCTCAAAAACCTTCACATCCTTCTGGTAGTGTGGCGACCAAAATTGAACATTATTTTCCAACTGCAGCCAAACTGAAGTTCTATAAAGCTGCAACATGACTTGCCAATTTTTAAACTCAATGCCCCGGTCAATGAAGGCAAGTATGCCGTATGCCTTCTTGACTACCTTTTCCACCTGCATTGCCACTTTCAGTGACTTGTGTACCTATACACCCAGATCCCTTTGCCTATCAATACTCTTAAGGATTCTGCCATTTATTGTATATTTCCTATCTGTATTAGGCCTTCCAAAATGTATTACCTGACATTTGTCCAGATTAAACTTCACCTATCATCTCTCCACCCAAGTTTCCAACTGATTTTTTCTTTTGTTCCACTGGTGCTTCGGTCCGCCGTGTTGTCCAACAAGGGGCATACACTCGATTTTTCGAGAGTAGCCTAGTGCTTCCTGTCATTAGATTAAACTGGACTAGTTGATAGGCAACACCACAGCTCAATGACAATCCCTGTTCGCTGTGTAGATACATGGATTTGGGCCACTATCTGTGGGAGTTTGCACATTCTCCCTGTGCTTGTGTGGGTTTTCTCCGGGTACTCCAGTTTCCTCCCACACCCCAAAGATGTGCTCTTAGGCTGATTGGTGAAACAAATTGTCCCTGAATTGTCTCCCCAATTTGGTTTCCAATGTGGATTTCCATAAACATAGACAAGGGTCATGGGTGGAAGTGGGAATTCATGCTGTTAAAATGGTGTGGGCTCGTTGGGCCGAACAGTTGTTTCCCGTGCTGTGTTGTTCTTTGTTCTTTGATTTATATCCTGTTGTATCCTTTGATGGTCCTCATCACTATCCGCACATCCATCCATCTTTGTGTTGTCCATGAACTAATCAAACCAGTTACATTTTCCTTCAAATCATTTATATATATTACAAATAGCAACAGTCCCAGCACTGATCCCTGAGGAACACCACTTGTCACAGCCCTCCATTCAGAAATGCACTCTTCCACTACTACTCTCTCTTCTTTGACCAAGCCAGTTTTATATCCGCATTGCCAGCTCACCTCTGATCCCATGCAACTTCACCTTCTGCACCAGTATGTCATGAGGACCCTTCTAGAAGTTTTAGAATGTTGTCCGTGAACATAGTCCCATGATATGACTGCAAATTTGGTTTGTCCAGAGTTTATAAAGATTAACATTGCATTGATTACCTTATTGTCCTTGTTACATGCACCTCTCACTTCTTGATTCATCAACAATACAGCTATTTGAATACACTCGCATGAGTGCCTTTTCCGAGTCTTTACGTCGCTCGTCGACGTTTTGGTCTACCACTAGCAGATCCCACGCCTTGGGCTCTTGATCTTAAAGTACCACGGGTAGCACCCCAGCCGGGGTCTACTGAAGTTACCAATTGTTGCCTGCAGACCCCAGCCGGGGTCTGCCCAGGGCATATTTCGTGGCTCGCAGAGCCCCAGCCGGGGTCTACTGATGTCATTGTGGCTCGGTTGGGCACCCTGAGTGTGTTTAGGGCAGGGTGTGAGCTAGTACCGTCGCCCCCTGATCTAATTGGGCGTTTAGAGAACCTTTGTCGGTATTTTCGGTGCTCAGTCCTCTTGCGTAGGGGTGGGAAATTTAGAATTTAAGGGAAAAATTTTATTCCGAATTCAGGGAAGCCAGATTAGGTGACGTGACAATTGTTCATAACCAATTCACCTAGTTAGCACATTTTTGGCCATGTGGGAGGAAACCGGAGTACCCGGGGAAAACCCACGCGAACACGGGGAGAAAGTGCAAACTCCCCCAGCCGCAAGGCCCAGGTCGGGAACCGACCCTGGGTCCAAGTAGCCGGTCAACCTCAGTGCTAATCACTGGGCTGACGTGTTGCCCATTCGTACCGTGACACCTTTGGGTGGTAATCGGTGTCATTATCTTTCGTCATCGTCTGGTAGTGAACATCCAAGACAAGACGGGGCACACGTCCCATCTCAGCGTCACCCCAGGTGCGTCTCGTTCGTCTCACCCTTTGTACCGATGGTGTGGGTAGTGGGTCGCGGTTGCTTCTACTACCTAGGCAGGGTGAACCGCATCCGCCAGCGGATCACCAGTGCCCCCGGGACAAGCCTGAACTTGTCGAGAACCTAGTTTTTTGGAAATTTACCGGGTTTGTAGGCATAGAAGCGTGTTGGTTATCCTCGGCCAGTCAGATTCCGACAGACACTCGCCTGCCAGCAGGAGTGCCTGGATTCCCTGCGGGACCATCGGTAAGGGCTGACTCACTGTGGTCTAGAACAACCAAAAATACCACAGCTACGCAACACACACCATAATCCATTCCAGCTTCACCACTCTAGGATGGCAGTCCCGTGGTGTGGTCATGGACCTGGCCTGCATCGCCCCCGCTATTTGTTTCTCGACCAGTCACGGAATACCCTCTCTTGTGCCCAAGGAGAAGGTACCAGGTGGCTCCCGCGGAAGGGATTGACTCGCTGTGGGTAGAAACCAGAAGACCCCACAGTTACGATTGGCCGTTAACGCCTTGTTTCGGCTAACCAATCTTACCCCACCTGTCTGTAACCGCAACCTTAGGAGAGTATTGGGTTCTTCTGACACGGAACAGAAAACCCTGTATGTATTTATTATTGCTATTTCTTAATTTTAAACTGAATTTTTCTGCTGAACACAGACATTGAAGATGGTTGACACTAGTGGGGAATTATTCCCAGCAATCGCCAGAACAAAAGGATTCTCTTCTCAACTTTAGGACTGTTACACCTCATTATGCTTAAAGAGATCCTAACGGACCACATGCAACTGTACAGATCAATTTCAAAAGGAGCTTTAGGAATTCCATTTGCATTTGATAAGCCAAGCTGACTGGTGGAATCTGTGTATTGTTGAGACAATGACTTTGCAAACAGCAGACTGTTAACATCACTTTCAACCTATTATGGCTAAGATATTATCAATCCTGAAAGCCAAGCAACATTCCTGATGCTAGATAAGCATCTTTTGTTGAAGCCGTTGTGGAGAAGGAAAGTCACATGAACAATGATGCTGACCTTTTGAGCAGTTTAATATTACCTATCTAAGCTGTATAGTCAATCTGCTGTTTAACATCCAGCGCGCAAAGCCACACAACCAAAAAGTCTATCCAAATTGGATCACTAGCCCATCTAACCCAGCTCCACTGGAAGATTTTGTATCATCACCTACAGTACGGATACAATCTCTGCATGCCCATATCATCTTGTGTTATCAACGCCACCTGAATAAACACATCTTACATCAGTCTCCAGCCAGCCAACCGTCAAAGACCAAAGTGAAAGATTTCCTCACTGGATTCTAGGTTTGTGACTCTGGAGCTCATGTGAACCAATATTTAGTTTTTCTGTGATCCTTGCATTGTAAACTGTTTATCCTCTATCCCTCCTTTCACCGTGCGAAAGCAGAATGAAACATCGTGAAAACTCCTTTTCATGGGGTCTTTGAATATATAAAATAAACTAACCACTTGAGTTGATCTTAACTCAAATTTGCAGTGGAGTTATTAGAAAATTCTATAACAAAAAACTGACGGGTTTAAAGATACACCAACACTTATTCTTTAAAACAAACTTCTGATCATAGACAGTTGGTGAGAGGAAAAATATTCAATTCGCCTGCCCACCTCCGGCCCCATGCTTGCACCCTCCCCCCCACACCATCCCCCTTCTCCCCACCTCCTAGGTTTTCCCAGCTAACATCTCTTCACTCTACTGCTTTCATTCCGTTCTTTATGTGGCACCTTGAACTGAAGAGTTGATGATAAGCATGCTGTTTTAAGCTGGGTGGGAGGGAGAAAGGAATAACAAGTTAAATTAAGGGCAAGAGAGAGAAGGGAGGGGGCAATGACCTAGTGGTATTAACATTAGACTATTAATCCAGATACTCAGTTAATGCTCTGGGCATCCAGGTTTGAATCCCATTATGGCAGTTGGTCAAATTTAATACAATTAAAAACAAATTTGGAATTAAGAATCTGCTGGTGACCATGAAACTATTGTCAATTGTCAGAAAAACCCATTTGATTCATTAATGCTCTTCAGGGAAGGAAATCTGCTATCCTTACCTGATTTGGCCTACATGTAACTCCAAAGCACAGCAATATCATTGACTTGCAATTGAAATGGCCTAGCAAATCACTGAACTGGGGATTGCTGGCCATATTGTGTGACGCACATGGGTCAGGAATGAATAAGATAAAGAGTACACATAGGTTCTGGAAAGGAGGAAGAATCCTTCAAAAGGTGAGAAGTTATGGATGAAGCACAGTAACAGGGGTAGCGATTGGATATGGAAGAGCTTTGTTGGAATTAAAATCTAGTTGATCTGTTGAAAATCTTTTGTCACATTCTATTTCTTTTTCATATGAATCACAAAATCACAGAAGGAGGTCAATTGGCCCATCATGTCAACTCTGGCTCTCCAAATGAGCATCATGACTTGGTGCCATTCCTCCTGGCCTTTTCCCCATAACTCTGCACATTGTTTTTATTCAAATATCCAGGGCCATGGTGGCACAATGGTTAGCATTGTTGTCTTACAGTGCAAAAGACCTGGGTTTGATCCCTGTCTCAAGTCACTGTCTGTATGGAATCTGCACATTCCTCCTTAATCCACAAGGGTTTCCTTCAGATGCTCTGGTTTTCTCCCACAGTCTGAAAGGTGTGCTGATCAGGTGCATTGGCCATGCTAAATTCTCCCTCAGTGTACCCGAACAGGCGCCAGATTATGGCAACTAGGGAATTTTCACAGTAACTCCATTACAATGTTAATACAAGCCTACTTGTGACACTAGTAAATAAACTTAAAAGAAATTTAATGCCTTCTTGAATGTCTCAATTGAACCTGCCTCCACTACACTTCCAGACTCCAAACACCCACTATATGAAAGAGCTGTCTCTCACGTCACTTTTGCTTCTTTTGCAAATCATTTTTTAATCTGTTCCCTCTTGATCTTGATCCTTTTACAAGTGGGAATACTTTCTTCCTATCTCCTCAGTCCAGCCTCCTCATGATTTTGAACATTTCTATCAAACCTCCTCTTAGCCTTCTTCTCTCTAAGGAGAATAATCCCAACCGCTCCAATCTAACTTCACAACTTAAATTATAATGACCAAACAATCAAAGTGAAATGTACTGGTCAACTTTTCTCACGATCTATAATGTCTCACTGTTCTACTGTGTGGGTACATGCTACACAAAGCACAGACCTTTCTTCCTAAGGTTTACTCTTTTGATAGATTACTGAGATGGCCTTCAGATTGAAGGGTAAATTATAGAAAGACAGATTAAGGAAAGAAAATGAATCTATAATATATGGAACAATTCTCCCATCTCACTAAATTTTTTCGCTCAATGGGCCAAGAGAATCACACAGGCAGCAATGCATGGAGTTCCCGCGAGTATTCATGGCCAGCTAGTATTTCCCAGTGCCGAATTTCCAGCATGGTCCTCTTTGCACCGAAAATCGGTGGGGAGGCAGGCTCGCAC
Organism: Sphyrna mokarran; assembly: GCA_024679065.1. Lineage (NCBI taxonomy): Eukaryota > Metazoa > Chordata > Chondrichthyes > Carcharhiniformes > Carcharhinidae > Sphyrna > Sphyrna mokarran. Next base: position 28,887,735 of record JAGIQG010000011.1, read on the forward strand.
TTAAATGATATTCTAAATATAATTTAGCAGTCCTGGGACTGAATTCTCTGGGCTCGCAAGCCTTTCCCACCCCACCTGAGTGTCTCTCTCCAGCGGAGTTGAGAGTAGTTCCTTACTTTTAGGAAGCTAGTGGCCTGACCCTGCTGGAGTGAAGGGAGGAAATCAAGGTCCCTCAGGGATTTGGGCAATAGGGAAATGGTTTCCCTTGGGCATGCATATTTTGACAGTGCCAGCCTATTCCCCCTGGCACTGCCAAAAGGGGCAAAGTGCCCACGCTCACGACACCTTTGTACTGCCCACCAGTCTTGGGGCAGTATCAATGGAGCAGAGCATATGGGCGCGGGGCCTAGGAGACGATCAATGGAGGAGGAGGAGAAGGACTCCCGCTGTCACTCTGCCATTTGGATTGATGGGGGCAGGAGGGACACCAGTGATCAGGGGGTGGGAGGGATGGTCTGTCATGGGAGTTCTGCCCGGGGATTGGAGAGGGGTGAGGGTTGTCTGTACTGCATGGGATGGGGTGGACTGAAATCAGGGACAGGGGATGTGTCAAGGATGACAGAGGAATGGTCGGGTGGTTGTGATTGGGTTGTGGAAAGGACAGAGAAGCAGTTTTGGTGGGGCGGGGGAGATCACCAGGCTGGCCGGTTGTTGGGCTGGCCAGCAAATGGGAGGCTGACAGTTTGGAACCACTGCACATGCACAGAGGCCCAGTGGTTTCAACTTCGGAGCAAGAATAGACTCCACTTCCTGAAATCTAATGAAATTCACACCGGTGGTCTTTGCAACACCCAGAATGTGGGCGATTCTAATGTGAACTCCCACTGAGGAAACCAGCGTGAATTACTCCCGTTTTCCCACAAATTCAACACTTAGAATTTTTTGGGAGAATTCTGCCTATAGCTTCAATTAAAACTATGCGTAAAATACAACCAGGCTGTGCTGTAGTGGATGGACTAATAATCCAGAGACCCAGGGTAATACTCTGGGGACCCAGGTTTGAATCCCATCAGGATAGGTGGTGGAATTTGAATTCAATAAAAATCTAGAAGTCTAATAAGAACAAAGAACAAAGAGCAACACAACACGGGAAACAGGCCCTTCGGCCCAATGAGCCCACGCCGCCGTCCTAACGTCTTAATGACATATCCTTGACTTTAGGCTATGCCTATTGTTGAAGATTCCCATATAGGGACCAATATAGGGACAATTTGTTACACAATCAGCCTAAGAGCACATTTTTGGGATGTGGGAGGAAACTGGAGCAGCCGGAGGAAACCCACGCAAGCACGGGGAGAACGCGCAAACTCCCGCAGACTCAGGCCCAAATCCATGTGTCAGCACAGCATAATGATGATCATGAAACCATTGTTGATCATTGTAAAAATCCATTTAGCTTACTAATGTCCTTTAGAGAAGGAAATTTGTCAATCTTACTTGGTCTGGCCTACATGCAACCCATGGCAATGTGGTTGATTTTTGACTACCTTTTCAAGGGCAATTAGGGATGGGCAACAAATGCTGGCCCAGTCAGCAATGCCCACATCCCTTGAAAGAGTAATTTAAAAAATCTTTGGCTTCTAGCTTTTCAGAAGTTATTGACATGATCAGAAGAAGAAACTCTTGCAGAAACAGCTAAACTCCTTCATCTAAAAGCAATTAGGACTTCCCATTGAGATAATTGAAGACAGACTCAATCATTTTCCCGATAGATTCTCAATTCTGTCTCTTGTTACTTTCACTCAAGTAGGATTGTATAGAATGTCTAACAAAATGCAGGCAGCATCACAAATCCATGGCACATTTAACCCTCACTCATGTTGAGATTTAGGTTGCTGTCTGTGACATTCAAAAATTCAACACACTGTGGAAATCTGTAACTGGTGGGCTGAGGGTTAATTTTATAAATCAATCACATGAAGCAAGATTTGGAAATAAAATTATAACTGTAGCTTTGAATCCTTTGTGGGAAATTAGTTACACACAGCAAAGGCATTATTCTTTTATCCTCCCAAAGCTTTTCATCCTGCTTTCATATAAAAGAAAATCAAACTAAACTGCATGCAAAATGTCGCTGCTGTTGAATTTGCGTAAAACAAATCTGATATTGGGAACTGTCAGTCATGACGCACTTTTGCTCCTTTGACACATCTCAAACAGCCAACAAGTCACTTAGCAAGCATAAGTGATAAATATTCCACTCACCCAGATCACCTCTGCAAATTTTTTTCACTTACAAGTCATCCCGAAAAGCAAAAGTTCTTGAAAGGAATCATGAATGTTTTGGGCTCAGACTGCAATCTGTAAATTTACACTGGAGAGAAGAGGGGGCTAATATGTCACAGGCTGCATTGACCACACAGTGATCTGGGAACCAGTCGGAAAGGAGCATCATAATTGAAAAAAGATCACCGAGGCGATACACAGGGAATCAATAGGTGTGAAATTGGATTTACTAACACCTTGCCCCTACAGACTTGAAACATTGGGCAGAATTTTACGACCTCAGCGTATTCATTTTGCAGCGGGAAAATGTCGTAAAATTGGGCGTGATGCAACTAGTGGGAATGGCGTCCATTTTTGCACCCATTCCCATTTTACTGAGGAAAGAAAATGGGTGCGATCAGGACTTCACCCAAAACAAGCGAAGCATCAATTTGCATTTTTTTTTGCATTCACCACAATGTAGTTAATGAGCTTCACTCCCAATCGTCCCAGCTCACCCGCCGTAATGACCTCGCGTGCTACAGTTGGATCTGTCAGGAAAATTCATCATGTATAAAAGTCACATTTGAGTGCTTGATGAGTGAGGATTTGCGAGGAGGTAAGTCTTGGTGTTCAAACTGCTCCGTGTTGGTCAGAAGGTGTTATTTTATTTCATGGCGGCCATGTTGAGTTTCAGGTTGGGGGGGGGGCTGCAAATGTGTCGGGGGGGGAAGATCAGCTGTTGCTCATGGGGTGGACTGTCAGCGTGGAGAGGGGTTGGACTGCTGACCTCGGGTCTCAGCATGACTCTGGGTCCTAGTGCAGGCAGCAACAAGTACTGTTGCAGGTGGGGGATGGGCTGGAAACTTTCTGAAGCGGCAGTGCTACAGCCTCAGGACTTGTAAAGTAGCACTGTCCGTGGTCACTATTGCATGGGTTCCAGATATGTGATTGTGAATGGTGGGGTGAGGGGGGTAGGGTGGGGAGAGGAATGGGGGGCTGCTTGCCATTCTAGGATATGTGGAGGGTATATGTAGAATGGGAGTTGCTGAAGGTCTATGGGGGGTCAGGGGGCATGGAGACTGTGTGTTACTGGTAATTTGTGGGGAAATATGGAGAGTGTGTGTTACTGGTGGTCTGTGAGGAGGTATGAAGAATGTGTGTTCTGAAGGTCTATGGAGGGGTGTGGTGAATGTGTGTTACTGGAGATCTGTGAGAAAAATAGAGAGGGTGTTGCTGGCAGTCTGTGGGGCAGTATGGAGAGTGTGTGTTGCTGAAGGTTTGTGGGGCATATGGAAAATGTGTGTATAGCTGGGGGTCTGTGGGGAGATATGGAGAATGTGTGTTGCTGGGGGGGTGTGGAGGGATGTATGGAGAGTTTGCATTGCTGGTGGTCTGTGGAGAGGTATAAAGAATGTGAGTTGTTAAGTGTGGAGGATATGGTGAGTGTGTATTACTGGGAATCTGTGGGGGAGTATGGGGAATGTAGAACATTACAGCGCAGAACAGGCCCTTCAGCTCTCGATGTTGCGCCGACCGATTAAGAAAAAGCAATGACCCTCTAACCTAAACCATTCCCTTTTCATCCATAAATCTATCCATGGACCTCTTAAATGCCCCCAAACCTGGCGCATCTACAACTGCAGCAGGCAGGGCATTCCATACCCTTACCACTGTCTGGGTAAAGAACTTACCTCTGACATCCGTCCTATAACTACCACCCCTTAATTTAAAGCTATGTCCCCTCGTGCTGGCTTTCTCTATCCGAGGAAAAAGGCTATCACTGTCCACGCTATCTAAACCTCTAATCATCTTCTATGTTTCAATAAGGTCTCCTCTTAGCCACCTTCTTTCTCACAAAAACAACCTCAAATCCCTCAGCCTCTCTTCATAAGACCTGCCCTCCATACCAGGCAACATCCTGGTAAACCTCCTCTGCACCCTCTCCAATGCCTCCGCATCTTTCTTATAATGCGGGGACCAGAACTGTACACAATACTCCAAGTGCGGCCGCACTAGAGTTTTATACAGTTGCAACATGACGTTGCGGCTCCGAAATTCAATCCCCCTACCAATAAAAGCTAAGACTCGGTATGCCTTCTTAACAACCTTATCGACTTGATTGCCAACTTTCAGGGATCTATGCACATATACACCAAGATCCCTCTGTTCATCAACACTATTAAGAGTCCTACCATTAGCCCTATACTCTACACATTTGTTATTCCTGCCAAAGTGAATTATCTCACACTTTTCCGCATTAAACTCCATTTCCCACCCCTCGGCCCAGCTCTGCAACTTGTCCAAGTCTCTCTGCAAACTAGAACACCCCTCTTCACTATCTACCACTCCTCCGACTTTGGTGTCATCCGCAAATTTACTAATCCATCCTTTTATAGCCTCATCCAGATCATTTATAAAAATTACAAACAGCAGCGGCCCCAAAACAGATCCTTGAGGTACACCACTTGTAACTGAACTCCATGATAAATAATTTCCATCAACCACCACCCTCTGTCTTCTATCAGCTAGCCAATTCCTGATCCAATTAGCTAAATCACCCTCAATCCCATACATCTGCATTTTCTGCAGAACCTTCCATGGGGAACCTTATCGAACGCCTTACTAAAGTCCATATATACCACATCAACTGCCTTACCCCAATCCACCTCTTTGGTCACTTTTTCAAAAAACTCAGTAAGGTTAGTAAGGCATGACCTACCCTTCACAAAACCATGCTGACTATCCCCAATCAATTCATTTCTCTCTAAATAACTATAAATCTTATCCCTAATAATTCTTTCCAATACTTTGCCCACAACAGAAGTAAGACTCACTGGTCTATAATTCCCAGGAAAGTCTCTATTCTCCATACAACGTGTGTATGTCTGGGGGTCTGCGGGGAGATATAAAGAGTGTGGGTTGCTGAAGGTCTGAAGAGGATATGGTGAGTGTGTGTTATTGGGGTCTTTGTGGGAGTATGGGAAATATGTGTAAATCTGGGGGTCTGTGGGCTGCTGAGGGTCTGTGGAGGCTATGGGAAGTTATGTTGCTGGCGATCTGTGGGGGGGTGGTATGGGGAATGTGTTTTGCTGCGGGCCTGTGAGGGGGGTGGTATGGGGATCATGTGTTGCTAGGCTGGGATTGAGCAGAGTTCTTTAATCTAACTATCTGCCTCGTCCTCTTCCCCAAATTCCACCTCTCCCCCCACTTCAGATTGACGAGATGAGTTTTGCAACACAACCCATTGATCTTGCTGTTCTTTTGGATCTGCTGGAGCTGAGGTCAAGAAGCTAGAGGATGAATTGCGGGCAGAGGAGGCCCAGGCCTTACCACTCGCAGGAGCAGAGGCAGACGGCCACTGGAGGCAGGCTTCGGCTCCAAGAGGAGACAGTGCAACACCTGTGCTGTTTGCTGTAGGAAATGGCACCTCAGGGGGGCACTCACTGTGCCCTACACAACATGGTGCAGCATTGAGGAGACCTTTTGGAGGAGGAGGATGTGGAGGCTTACAGCTGGGTGTCGCTGGAGAGGAGGCTGCCCAGCAGAAGGAGGAGAATGACAATGGTGACAAGCAACACCACACAGGCACCAAAGGGCTGGTGGCAGCAAGGGTGGCGATGGAGGCCCTGATCAGCGCATGCTTTGGTCGCTAGGAGCATGGGCTGCCGCACGTCAGTTCATCTCCACTAACACCCTAACACTACTATCTCCTGCAACATTATAACATCAGGGTGGCAGGCCTAGGTATGCTGTGTTAGCAAGTTTCTGTGGCAGGCAGGCAGGTGATGATGACTCACTATGAGCCAAAGTGATGATGCCCTGGTGCAAAATAGTCTGACTCCAACCTGAGCTCCGCAAGCATGCTGCACCTGGACCCACATCTGGGTAGTGGGCAAGAGAGCTCTAAACCCCCGTGCAGGGCCCTGGGGTGGCTGGGGTGGGGCTGGAATCTCGCGTGGGTTCTGGGGACGCCATGGCAGCTGATCTAAGTTACTGCCAATGAATGCCACTTGTTGTAGCCAGTGAATTATTTGAGCGTCTTGATTTTCTCAGCAGCAGTGCATTGCAGGGCCTCCCCCACCGACATCAATGTGCAGGGTTCCTCCAGCGACCATCCGTGTAAATGCATTCCTGTTAGAGGCTACTTCAAGACAAGTTAGTCAAAAGTGCAGGGTGACATAATATTTATTGTCGCCAATATTAGTGCTTTCAAAGTAAGTAATAATATAAAAATATGTGAACATGTTACTTTGAAGTGCCTAAATATTCTATCTATCTAGTGTTGCCATTCATCTGTGCCATTTTAGTATAATTACTACTTCTTAACCTTACATGGTTTACCACTACATCTCAGTATCTCCCCAGGATGTACAATGGAGGTGGAGGTAGATATCTACCGTGCCCCATAGCCTGTGAGGCCCTTGGCGATCGTCCTCTGGAAGCCCTGGGCTTTCAGGGCCCTAGCTGGCTTCCAGGTGTCAGAGATATATCCATAACACCCTCTTCATCCTGCTGCCCCTCAGAGTCCCGGTGTCAGGAGGGGGGAGTTAGAAGGTATAGCCACAACCACAGTCTCCTGGATGGAAGGTCCTGACATGGGCTTAATCCTTTCCTCCTCCCTCGAAGTTCCTATGGGGCCCTGGATCACTCCATGGGATGGTACTGCTTCTGCAATGAGCTCCAGAAGCTCCGGTGTCACTTGGCCCTGCCAGTACTGGAGGACAACCCGCATGATGGTCGAGCCCTCACCAATGGCCCTCTGAGTCAGGGGCTACCTGTCAGTGGCCACAGCAAGTGCCACCTGATACTAGGCCACGCTCTGCAACTCCTCAACCATAACCTTCTGTGATTGGGCCACATTCTTAAGGGCTGTTGCCACAGCCCGCTGTATCTCAGTGCTGTTTCGCTGGGCCTCCTTCAAGCTCTGGAGCCTCTCAGAGCCATGGGCCACAGAATCTAGAGAAGCCTGTTCTGTCCCTCAGCTCTGGTCCACTCTGACTGGGCCTTGGCAGTCTGGGACTTTGCTATGGCCCGCTGTAATATGGCCATTGCTGGAACTCTGCCACTTAGTAAGGATCTCCTGTCCCCTGAGACTTTGCACTACAGACACCAATCTTGCAGTGTTGGCCTTGGAATCATGCAAGACAGGCAATAGCTGGTCTGCCTGAAAACTTGGGTACTCCTCCCAACAGTGTCGCAGTAGGTCCACTGTTGCTGTCAGCCCCTCCTGCATTCCTTGGCTGCATCTCCAGCAGCCCTCGCCTGCAGAGGCATCAGACATTCCCTCCTCCACCCGATATACATTAGCAGGTGTGTTTTGTGCACCAGAGAGTGACCCAGGTGCCTCACCACTAACTTGAGTCACTGGTGCGAGAGTCTCTGGGATGATGTGTTGCAAAGTGAAAGCTGGCGTAAAATTGGTGCCTGCCTCAGAGGTCCCTTCATCCTCTTCCTCTGATGAGTCTTCTGAGCTGTCAAGGGCAGGATGGGTAGAGCAACCAGATGGCTCAGGCATGTCAATGTGCCTTCCTGCAACATCAGACACAAGGTTACGTGCAAGCGTGGGACAGGAGTCTGGGCTGCATGCAACTTACTTGAGATTTCTCCAACGAATTGGAGGATTGGCAAGTGCTCACTTCAATGCTCCAGCCTGACTATGCTGGTGCTAATGACCCACACCTCCTTGCCTCCCACAAACTCCAGTGCCCACTCCGCGAAGAGGGTGAAAACCCAGATCTCATGCATATCACCCCTTTTCTTTGCCCTCTCCTGGAGTTGATGGATATTTATCTTCTGAAGGGACAGAAGGAGCCATGTAAAATCTGATGGGAAGGAAGAAGGGAGGTGTTGAAGGGTCAGGGGCTGAAAGCAAGCAGAGTGCTGGGATTGGGCAGATCCAGGCGTCATGTAGGAGGAAGATGTCAGATGAGGTTAAGCACTCACTCAGTTTTTCGTGTCACTGCTTTCCGGTTCACCCTGGCACTCAAGCATGCTGCCATAAGACCATAAGACATAGGAGCAGAATTAGGCCACTCGGCCCATTGAGCCTGCTCCGCCATTCAATCATGGCTGATATTTTTCTCATCCCCATTCTCCTGCCATTTCTCGATGATCCCTGATCCTTATATTAATCAAGAATCTATCTATCTTAGTCTTAAAGACAGTCAATGACCTGGCCTCCACAGATTCACCAGTCTCTGGCTGAAGAATTTTCTCCTCAACTCTGTTTTAAAAGATCGTCCCTTTAGTCTGAGATTGTGCCTTCTGGTTCTACTTGTTCCTACTAGTGGAAACACCCTCTCCATGTCCACTCTATCCAGGCCTCACAGTATCCTGCAAGTATTAATAAGATCTCCCCTCATCCCTCTAAACACCAATGAGTACAGACCCAGAATTCTCAACCGTTCCTCATATGACAAGCTCTTTATTCCAGGGATCATTCTTGTGAACCTCTTCTGGACTCTTTCAAAGGCCAGCACATCCTTTCTTAGCTATGGGGCCCAAAACTGCTCACAATATTCCAAATGAGATCTGACCAGAGCCTTATACAGCCTCAAAAGTACATCTTTAGCTCTCTCGACATGAATGCTAACATTGCATTGCCTTCCTAACTACCTACTGAACCTGCGTTCCTTATTGTTCCTTGGGAGCGGCTGGTGTGAGGAGAGCTGTGAGTAAATTTCTGTATCTTTTTTTCCAAAATCGTGTCTGTTTTTTTTTTTAACTCTTAAAACCGGAAACAGGAAGTAGTCACAGGGAGGCCTGTGCAGGAGTTTTTTTTTTCTTTCACCTGGACCTCCATAAATTGGGAAGGTGAAGAATCCCGATACTCTACACGTGTAGAGTACCCCAACCCTCCCCCCTCCTCTAACCTAATAAAAAAAAGGAGACTAGGAGTGTGAGTAGGTAAGTTTAAGTTTATATTTGTTTCTGGGTAAAGGAAGTAATAGGGATGGCAGTGCAGGCAGTGCAATGTACCTCCTGTGGGATGTTTGAGGTGAGGGACACTGGTAGTGTCCCAGCTGATTACACCTGCCAGAGGTGCATCCAGTTCCACCTCCTTGAGGACCGTGTTAGGGACCTGGAGCTGGAACTGGAGGAACTAAGAATTATTAGGGAAGCAGAGATGGCTGTTGATAACAGCTACAGGGAGATAGTTACTCCTAAATGTGATACATGGGTGACTGTTAGAAGGGGTAAGAAGCAGTCGGTGCAGAGTTCCCCTGAGGCTGTTCCTCTATGTAATAAGTACTCTGCTTTGGATGCTGTTGGGGATGTAGATACAACCAGGGTAAGCCATGGAGTACAGGTCTCGGGAGTTGAGCCTGTCCTTGATGCTCAGGTGGGAAGGGGGAAGAAAAGATCTGGATTAGTGATTGGGGACTCCCTAGTTAAGGGGATAGATTGGAGGGTCTGTGGGAAGGAGCGGGACTCGCAGTTGGTATGTTGCCTCCCGGGCGCTGGGGTTAGTGATATCTCTGACCGAGTGTTCGGGATCCTTAAGGGGGAGGGGAACCAGCCCCAAGTTGTGGTGCATGTAGGTACCCATGACGTAGGTAGGAAAAGGGATGGGGATATAAAACAGAAATTCAGAGAGTTAGGGTGGAAACTTAGGGCTAAAACTAACAGAGTGGTTATCTCTGGTTTGTTACCTGTGCTGCGGGATGGCATAGAAAAGAATAGGGAGAAAGAACATTTGAACTCGTGGCTAAAGGGATGGTGCAGGAGGGAAGGGTTCAGGTATTTGGACAATTGGGGCTCATTCTGGGGAAGGTGGGACCTCTACAAGAGGGATGGTCTGCACCTGAACCGGAGAGGTACCAATATCTTGGGGGGTAAATTTACCAGTGCTATTCGGGGGGGTTTAAACTGATTCGGGGGGGGATGGGAACCTGAATTGTTGTGCCAGTATACAGGAGGATGTGAATAGGGAGGTCACGGATAAGGTTTCTAGGTCGCAGCAGTATAGTGGCAAACGGGAGGGTGGTTTGAAGTGTGTATAATGCGAGGAGCATACACAATAAGGTGGATGAACTTGCAGCCTGGATTGGTGCTTGGGACTTCGATGTTGTGGCCATTTCAGAGACGTGGAATAGAGCAGGGGCAGGAATGGTTGTTGCAGGTTCCGGGGTGTTTCAGTCGGAGCAGAGGTGGTGGTAGAAGAGGGGGAGGAGTGGCATTGTTAGTCAAGGACAGCATTATGGTGGCAGAAAAGACGTTTGATGTGGACTTGTCTGCTGAGGTAGTGTGGGCTGAGATTAGAAACAAGAAAGGAGAGGTCACACTGTTGGGAGTTTTTTATAGGCCTCCAAAAAGTTCCAGAGAAGTAGAGGAAGGGATTGCAAAGTTGATCCTGGATAGGTGTGAAAGTAACAGGGTAGTTGTAATGGGGGACTTTAACTTTTCTAATATCGATTGGAAAAGCTATAGTTCAAGTACGTTAGAGGGGTCAGTTTTTGTTCAATGTGTGCAGGAAGGTTTCATGACTCAGTATGTAGATAGGCCAACAAGAGGTGAGGCTATATTGGATTTGGTACTGGGTAATGAACCAGACCAGGTGTTAAACTTGGAGGTGGGTGAGCACTTTGGTGATAGTGACCACAATTCAGTTACATTTACTTCAGTGATGGAAAGGGATGGGCACGTACCGAATAACAGTAGTTATAGCTGGGGGAAAGGTAATTATGAGGCTATTAGGAGAGATTTAGGATACATAGGGTGGAACAGGAAATTGCAGGGGCTGGGGACATCTGAAATGTGGAGCATATTTAAGGAACAGGTTCTGCATGTCCTTAATGAATATGTACCTGCCAGGCAGGGAGGAAACCCTCGAGTGAGGGAACCATGGTGTACTAGGGAAGTTGAATCTCTGGTGAAGAGGAAGAAGGAGGCTTATGTAATGATGAGACGTGAAGGCTCAGTTAGGGCAATAGAGAGCTATAAATCAGCCAGGAAGGAGCTAAAGAGGGAGTTGAGAAGAGCTAGAAGAGGACACGAGAAGACTTTGGCGGATAGGATTAAGGAGAATCCTAAAGCTTTTTACAGGTATATAAATAATAAAAGATTGGTCAGGGCAAGATTAGGGCCAGTCAGAGATAGCAGTGGGAAGTTGTGCGTGGAGCCTGAGGAGATAGGAGAGACACTGAATGAGTATTTTTCGTCAGTATTCACGCAGGAGAAAGACAATGTTGTCGGGGAGAATACTGCGATACTAGGTTGTAGACTGGGCAGGATTGAGGTTCATAAGGAGGAGGTGTTAGCGAATCTTGAGGGTATGAAAATTGATAAGTCCCCTGGGCCAGATGGGATTTACCCCAGGATTCTCTGGGAGGCTAGAGAGGAGATTGCAGAGCCTTTGGCTTTGATCTTCATGTCGTCGTTAGCTACAGGTATAGTGCCGGAAGACTGGAGGATGGCAAATGTTGTCCCTTTGTTCAAAAAGGGGAGTAGGGACCATCCTGGAAATTATAGACCGGTGAGCCTGACTTCTGTTGTGGGCAAAGTCTTGGAAAGAATTATAAGGGATAGGATTTATAAGCATCTAGAGAGAAATAAATTGATTAGGGATAGTCAGCACGGTTTTGTGAAGGGTAGGTCGTGCCTCACAAACCTTATTGAGTTTTTTGAGGAGGTGACCAAAGAGGTAGATAAGGGTAAGGCAGTTGATGTAGTGTATATGGATTTTAGCAAAGCGTTTGATAAGGTTCCCCATGGTAGGCTACTGCAGAAAGTGCAGATGCATGGGATTGAAGGTGATTTAGCAGTTTGGATTAGGAATTGGCTAGCTGATAGAAGACAGAGGGTGGTGGTTGATGGGAAATATTCAACCTGGAGTGCAGTTACAAGTGGTGTACCTCAAGGATCTGTTTTAGGGCCACTGCTGTTTGTCATTTTTATAAATGACCTAGATGAGGGTGTAGAGGGTTGGATTAGTAAATTTGCTGACAATACCAAAGTGGGGGGAGTTGTAGACAGCGAGGATGGATGTTACAGTTTGCAGAGGGACATAGATAGGTTGCAGAGCTAGGCCGTGAGGTGGCAAATGGAATTCAATACAGATAAGTGTGAGGTGATTTACTTTGGTAGGAATAACAGGCATATGAAATATAGGGCTAATGGAAGGACCCTTAATAGTGTTGTCGAGCAGAGGGATCTTGGGGTACAAGTACATAGCTCTTTGAAAGTTGGCACCCAGGTTGATAAAGTTGTTAAGAAGGCGTACGGTGTGTTAGCTTTTATTGGTAGAGGGATTGAATTTAGGAGCCGTGAGGTTATGTTACAACTGTACAAAACTCTGGTGCGGCCGCACTTGGAATATTGCGTACAGTTCTGGTCGCGCATTATAAGAAAGATGTGGAAGCATTGGAAAGGGTGCAGAGGAGGTTTACCAGGATGTTGCCTGGTATGGTGGGAAGGCCTTATGAGGAAAGGCTGAGGGACCTGAGGTTATTTTCATTAGAGAGAAGAAGGTTATGCGGTGACCTAATTGAGGCGTATAAGATGATCAAGGGATTGGATAGGGTGGATAGTGAGAGCCTTTTTCCTCGGATGGTGATGACCAACACGAGGGACATAACTTTAAATTAAGAGGTGGTAGTTATAGGACGGATGTCAGAGGCAGGTTCTTTACACAGAGGGTGGTGAGAGCGTGGAATGCCCTGCCTGTAGCAGTTGTGGACTCGCCTACTTTGGGGGCATTCAAATGTTCGGTGGATAGGCATATGGATGATATTGGAATAGTTTAGGTTAGAGGGTCCACTGGTCGGCGCAACATCGAGGGCCGAAGGGCCTGTACTGCACTGTTCTTTACCCAAAGGGTGGTTCGGGAGTGGAATGCCCTGCCTGCAGCAGTTGTAGATGCGCCAAGTTTGGTGGCGTTTAAGAGGTTAGTTGATAAGTATATGGAAGAGAAGGGAATGGTTTAGTTTGGAGGGCATTGCTTTTTATATTGGTCGGCGCAACATCGAAGGCCGAAGGGCCTGTTCTGTGCTGTAATGTTCTATGTTCTATGTTCTATGTTATGTTCTATGCATGTTAACCTAAAGAGAAGTCTGAACAATGACTCCCAAGTCCCTTTGTGTTTCTGATTTTCTAAGCATTTCCCCATTTAGAAGATAATCTATGCTTCCATTCCTCCTTCAGAAGTGCATGACCTCACATTTTTCCACCTTGTATTCCACCTGCCACTTCTTTGCCCGCTCTCCTAACTGGTCCCAGTCCTTCTTCAGCCCCCCTACTTCCTCAATATTACTGCCTCTCTATATATCTTGTATCATCTGCAAACCTAGCAACAGTGTCTTTGATCCCTTCTTCCAAATCATTAATGTATATTGTGAAAAGTTATGGTCCCAGCACTGACCTCTGAGGCACACCACTAGTCACCGTTCTGAGGAAGATCTCTTTATCCCCACTCTCTGCCTTCTGCTAGTCAGCCTTTATCCATGCCAGGATCTTACCCTTAACACCATGGGCTTTTAACTTATTTCCAAAAGGCCTTTTGGAAATCTAAATAAATCACATCCACTGTTTTTCCTTTATTTAACTTCCTTGTTACCTTGTCATAGAAGTCTAACAGATTTGTCAGACATGACTCCCCTGCGACAAAGCCATGCTGACTCAATCCTATTTTATCATGAACTTTCAAGTACTCTGCAATCTCATCTTTAATATTGGATTCTAAAATCTTGCCAATGACAGAAGTCAGGCTAACAGGCTTCTAATTTCCCCTCTGCTGCCTCCCTCCCTTCTTAAACAGCAATGTTACATTAGTTACTTTTCATTCCTCTGGGACCCTCTCTGCCACTAATGATTCCTGAAAGATCATCACCAATGCCTCCACAATTTTCTCAGCTACTCCTTTTAGAACCCTGGGTTTCATCCAGTACAGGTGATTTATCCACCTTCAGGTCTTTCAGTTTCTCTGAACCTTCTCTTTAGTAATAGCCATTGCATTCACTTGTACCCCTGATTCTCCTGGAGCACTAGCATCCTATTGGTGTTTTCCACCGTGAAGACTGATGCAAAGTAACTATTCAGTTTCTCTGCCATTTCTTGTTTTCCACTATTACTTCTCCAGCCTCATTTTCCAGTGATCCAATATCTAATTTTGCCACTCTCTTATCTTTTATATATTGAAAATGTTCTTCCTATCTTCCTTTATGTTACTAGCAAGCTTATACTCATATTTTGCCTTCTCCTCCTTATTGCTTTTTCAGTTGTCCTCTGCTCGTTTTTAAAGGCTTCCCAATCCTCTGGCTTCCCACTAATCCTTGCCATTTTGTGAGCTTTTTCTGTTGCGTTTATGCTGTCCTTGATTTCCGTCATCAGCCATGGATGCTTCATCCTCCCTTAGCATGTTTTCTCCTCCTTGGGGTAAATTTCTGCTGTGCCTCCCAAATAATTCCCAAAATTTCCTGTCATTGCTGTTCAATATCTTTCCTGCTAGGCTCCCTTTCCAATCAATTCTGGCCAGTTTCTCCCTCATGTCTTTGTAGTTATCTTTATTTCATTGTAATACCGTTAAACTTGATTCCAACTCCTCCCTTTAAATTCTATCATATTGTGGTCACTGCTCCTTCAGAGTTCCTTAAGTTCCCTAATCAAGTCTGCCTCATTACACATCACCAAATCCAGAATTGCCTAATCCCTAGTGGGCTCTGTCACAAGCTGCTTCAAGAAAACTATCTCTTAGACATTCCACAAATTACTTTCCTTGGGCTCACTACCTACCTGTTTTTCCAAGTCCACCTGCATATTGAAGTCCCCTATGATTATTGTAATATTGCCTTTTTTGTATGTCTTTTCTATCTCCTGATTTATTTTCTGCCCCACGTCCTAAATACTGTTAGGGGACCTGTGCATAATTCAGACAAGGGTCTTTTTACCTTTGTGATTCCTTAACTCTACCCACTGAGATTCTATGCCTTCTGATCCTATATCACTTCTTGCTATTGATTTAACTTCATTCCTTAGTAACAATGCAATCCATCCCCTTTGCCCATCCGACTGTCCTTCCGATAGGGCACATATCCTTGGATACTTGGATCCCAGCCCTAATCCCCTTGCAGCCACGTCTCTATGATGCACACAACGTCGCACCGGCCAATTTCAATGTGTGCAATAAGCTTATTTAAGTTTGTTCCTTAAATTGCGTGCATTTATACAACACTTTCAGTCCTGCATTGACCACCTCTCTTCTCATACTTGTCATTTTTTTTGCTCTGCCTGAGGTTAGATTCCTACTACTTCATATATTCACCGCCACTGTCTCCCAGGCTGTGTCTCCATCACTTCCTCTGGGAAGGCATTTTGCTGGGGAGGGAAGAGAGTGTCCCGCCTTGCTTCCACTGCCTCCAACAACTTGGCCAGATCATCATCTAAAAAATGGGCAGCTGTCTTCCTGAAGGCCATTTCTTCCTGCACTGCCTGCCCATTTGTCCATCCTTGGGGTTTTTATGGAGCTCTCCTTGTTAGGGCAGATCAGCTGAAGGCAGCTTGGGCAAGTCACGTGTCTATTAGAGCATTCCAGTGAATTTAAAGCAGTTTACCTTGTTCCCATGAAGGGAAAATCAAGTCAGCACTTGCACATGTGCTGATGGCAGGGAAGCTGGGGGCGGGGGAGGCAGGGATGTGAGTGTGGGGAGAGGGGGAGGGCAGGTGGGATTTGTGTACTGTGATGATCGGAGACAGGGAAGGTAGAGGCTTATGTCAGTCAGCCATTGGAGCCTGAGGACTGATGAGGGGGCCAAGTGCAAGAGGGCCTGAAGGTAGGGCGGGGATCTGTGTAAAAGGGTCAGTAATGTTGAGGAATCTCTGATGTCTGTAGGGAGGAGGAGAAGACTGCATTCCCCAGGAGGGGAGAGGTTCTGTCAGCAGAGTTGGGATTTTCTTTGCTTTTTCTGCACATGCACAGTTTGTGTCTTTGATCTGAGCTGCTGCTGGCTGGTGAATTAGGTCCCGCCCACTGCCTCTAATGGCTGGAAACAGTCTAGCCCATATTTTCAAAGACTGCACGAGTGCATAAGATTGAGGATGAAAAGTTTCCAAAAAATGGATCAGGAACTCTCTCATTTTCATGCTAGCTAGACACTTAGAAAAAAATCTCATAAAATTCTTTCTCTCAATTCTATTTCTCTCATCACAGAAGCTGCCAGACTTGCTAAGCTTATACAATGAATTCTGTTTCTATTCCAGATTTCCAGCATCCAGTATTTGGCTTCTATTTTTTACTAACGTCTATTTTTTGGGCACCCATGGGTGGCAATCAGGTGTCAAAATGGTAGCTTATGTGCATGCACACTTCTGCTGTGAATCATGCCAGATGCCATTACGAATTGGACATTAGCACACTTAGCCAATGCCCACTCTTGATTCCTCATAGCTCAGCAAGCAATACGCAGGGGGAAGATCCCACTACCACTTTTCAAGGGATCACCAGCTACTCACAGATAAATTACAGGTTAAAATCTTCTGATTATTGGTATAATTGTTAGTATAGTTTTTGGTACATGTTACATGTATGTGGTACTTTCAATAATTCTTTCTAGTTACAGATGTTGGAATTGGCATGGCTGGTGCTAAAGGAGCTTTTGCCAACTTCAATGCTTCTACTCAAAACAGAGTGAGATTTTCAATGTGCAAGTTAACTGACTGAGCTGGGCAGGAAAGGACTTATCTTCCAGGCTTGTCTTCAAGCTGGTGGTGAGAGAAGTAACATTTGGGAAAATGTGCTTTAACTTGTCTTCATCTATCTATGGCAACATTACTAAAATGAGCATCACATTGTCCATTTGGAGACAAATCCCTGAATTCACAATAAAGAGACTCTTGATCATGTTGTGTGGCCCTACCTGTCTGCTACATGGGACAGATTCAGAATACAAATAGCAGTTCATAACTGCGGATTCAAAGGTGCTGTAGCAATGAGTAGCAACAACATTTTATTCTAACACAACCAGCAACACCAGAGCCCAGTATATCCCTCACCTTGTCATGAACATTAAACTTTCCAAGGCAATTATGTTCTGACACATACTTTTATCTCAGAGCAAACTAGAGAAGTCATTCTAAACACCTGATCACAATGAGATGTTCATGTGTCACTTCACCTCCAAAACATGTCTATGTGATCTGGTAGCCATGGGGCAAAGCTCAAGTCAAAATCTATTGAAATATCAAGTGATAACTTTGATACCTGAACACAGCATCTGATAGAAAAGTGACAACCCCATTTTGAGCAAGGAGAGACAAAGAAGATACTGGAGAAGCAGGATGCTGATGAGAATCTGTTTTGTGTCTGAGATGTGGGGAACTGAGCAAGCTGGGCTTTTGGAGATTTAAAGAAGATGAAAACCTTGCTAGTGAAAATTTGAACTAAAAAAACTTTTACTGAATGGAATGGTTTTAAAGGACACTAGAAGTTTTGATCTCATGGACCAAGGAGAAGTAAACATGCCGGGGAGCTGGGATAAACTGTGGAACTGTTGTTATAATGCTATATATCTACTGCATTTTATAAGATGTGTCTCAGTTGCATTAATTATTTAACATGAGTGTATTTTTTCTTTAGTTGGATGTTTAAGTCTGTAAGTAATGTTTGACCCGAAAGCTTAGAACCTTACACTTCTGTAATTTCCATCAATTGCTGGGAAATTCATTTCATTTTACAAAATAATTAATCTCTACAGGGGTAACAGTAACATTTCCATCAGGATAAAATCTAGGTCGATGAAGAGTGAAGGAGGGCATGCCAGATATAACTACAAATGAGATACCAACCTGGTGATCCTGTATCACACAATAAGATACATGGGTGGCACAGTGGCAATGATAACATATGAATGAGGTCTGATTTTGTCCTCAGATGTCTGTATGGAACCTGCATGTTCTCCCAATGTCTGTGTGACTTTCCTTTGGGTGCTCTGGTTTCATCCCACACTGTAAAGCTTAGGTGGATTGGCCATGCTAAGTTACCCCTTAGTATCTAAATACAGGTAGGTTAGGTGGACAAGCCATGGTAAATGTATGGGATTACAGGGATAAGGGTGGACCTCTGTTGAAGAGTCTGTGCAGACTTGATGGGCCAAGTGGCTTCTTCTACATTGTAGGGATTCTATGACAGTGCAAATAGCATGTTATGGACAGTGCTAGTGATCCCACAGCCAATAGATCAGGTCAAAGCTCTCCTGCCCTGCCACATCCAATCATAGATAAGCATACTAACTGAAGCAGGGGGCTGCACGAGAATCCCCATCTTCAGTAGCGGGCAAGTCCAACGTGACTGCAACAGACAAGGCCACTATTGAAGATGGGGATACTCGCAATCTTCCTCAGTCAGATGTGCTGAGTGAATGGTCCATGTCTCCATCCTTCTGTGATTCATGCTATCACAGATGCCAGTCTTCAGCCAATCCCATTCACAATATGTGATATTAGGAAATAATACAACAAAGGGTATGAGTCCTGACAAAATCTCAACTGTAGTGCTGGAAACTGATGTTCCAGAACAAGTTGCCGCATGAGCCAAGCTGTTCCAGTACAACACCAACCTGACAAGAGTCAAGTCCAACCCAGCCAATTACTGCCCCATCTACCTACTCTTGATCATCAGCAAAGTAATGGGAGGCATTGTTGCCCATGCTATCAAACAGGACTAACTCACTGTTCACTGATACTCATTGGATTGCTCATGAATTGGGACCTTTCAGATCCAGGCCTCATTATAGCCTTGGCCAAAAATGACTAAAAAACTGAATCCCACGGTGATTTGAGACTTATTGCCCTTGACATCAAAGCCTGTGTGCAGCATTAAGAAGCCCAATTGAAATTGAAATCAGTGGGAATCAGGGAAAGGTTCAGCACTATTTGGAGTTATGCTTAACACAAAGGAACAAAGAAAGATGGTTGTGGTTGTCAAATGTCAATCACAGCGTTGCTACAAAAATCCATTCGCACAATTTCATAGGCACAATTATCATCATCTTCATTAATGATCTTCCCTCCATCGTAATGTCAAAACTTTGGATTTTTGCTGATGATTGCACAGTGTTTCTTTCCATTCACAATTCCTCTGATATTGAAGCAGTTCATGCCCATATACAACAAGGACTAGACAATGTTCTGGCCAGGAATAATAAATGACAAGTAGTGTTTATGCCCTGCATGTAACAGGCAATGATCATCTTCAACAAGAGAGAAAGTTCCCCTAATCCTTGACGTTCAATGGCAATACTATTAAGGAACCTCCATTATCAGCAATCTTAGAATCATCATCAACAAAAAACTCAACTGGACCAGACACATAAATACAGTGGCTGAAACAGCAAGTCAGAAGAAGCTAGGTGAAGCACCATTTATATTCCCAAATCTTCCCTCCATGCACAAGATACAAGTCAGGAGCGTGATAGAATATACTCCCCTTTCCTAGATGAGTGCAATTCCAACAATACTTGAGAAGCTCAAAACTACCCATATACCCAACAATGTGAAAAATGGCCCAACTACATCCTGTCTACAAAAAGCAGACAAATATAACCCAGCCAATTATGCCCTATTACTACTCTATGTCTACTCTCGATCATTGTCTAAATGATGGCATTTGTTATCAACAGCACCATCAATCAATTTTTATTTAACTCGGCAATAACTGACTCACTGATGGTCAGTTTGGTTTCTGCCAGGGAAACTCAGCACCAGATCTCACTACAACCTTGATGCAAACATGATAAAAAAGCTGAATTCCAGAAGTGAGGTGAAAAGGAAGACACAAAGATAGAAAGATGTGGTTGCTGGAGGCTAATTATCTCATGTTCACAATATGCTTATAGGAGTTCCTCAGGATAGTGTCCTTGGTTCAACTAGGCTCAGCTGCTTCATCAATGCCTTTCCCTCCAACATCAGGTCAGAAGTGTGGTTGTTTAATGATGATTGTACAGTGTTCAGTACCTTATACAACTCATTAGAAACTGGAGCAGTATATAACCATATGCAGTATAAAAACTGAACAAAGTTTAGGGTATGCAAGTACCAGATATTGGCTATCTCCACCAACAAGAATTTAACCATCTCCATTTAATATTGTGAGTCGCCCACCATAAACATCCTGGAAGTTGCCATTGACTAGAAACTCAACCTGCCAGGTGAGGTGCTTTTGACTTACATCTTCTGTAAAGAAATTTTGTGGAATCACTGCAGCCTAGCTTTAGGCTGTGGGGAGCTTGTTGAGGTGCAAGGAATATGGAACTGTAGTTTCTGTGCATCTGCACCTGTGATGGAGAAATGGAGCAGAGGCTGCAGAAAGAAAAGGTTTGACAAAAAGGGAGGAGGAGGAGAGCCCTGCACAGTAACCCCATCCACTATGGGATTTTCTAAAGCACTCCTCTCACACTCCTATCTGAGCCAGGAACTATGCCCATAGTAACTCAGGTTCGCCAAGAAGGTATCTATAGAACTGTGCTTCCTCTTACAGAGCTTTGGACATTAAGGGACAATTTATTATGGCCAATCTCCCTAACCTACACATCTTTAAACATTAAGGGACATTTTAGCATGGCCAATCCACCTAACCTGTACACATTTAGACTGTGAGGAAACTGGAGTGCCTGAAGGAAACCCACACATTCACATGAAGAAAGTGTAAATACCACACAGACAATTATCCAAGTCTGGAATCAAACCCAAGTTCCTGGTGCTGTGAGGCAGCAGTGCTAAACACCTCACCACTATGCTGCCACTTAAGATAAATGATAGCTTGAAGATTAACAAAAGCTGAACAAGAGAATGCACTACTTTATTCAGTAGGTCCAATAACCAATGGTATTGTTGCAAGGAATAAATGGATCCTCAGGTAAATTTAATTTGTTCTGAAGTCATTCAGTATGCATTTTAATCAAAAAGCAAAAATAATTTTAGAGAGAACAACATTCAACAAACATGCCTAACAGCTTAGAAAATGGATTGACTTTTTTTAGAATCAAATTATACAGACTGTATAGGTTGTGACTTTGGTGATCTTAAGTCAGAATTCATAAGAAGCAGAATTGTGTTCAGTATAGCCTACAATGCCCTTTCAGATATAAGGTGAAGGAAGTTCTGACTCTAAAAAGGCCAAGCAAATAGTCAGACAGTCTGAAATCTGCCAACAGCAAAGATCCATTTTATGTGACAAAAACAAACCATTGGACAGAGCAACCCTAAAAGTCTGGCTACTGAAACAATAAGGGGGAAGGAAAATTCCAGGTCAAGGAAGGCAATGTTCAAGCTGACCACAAGAGGATGGGTGACCGTATCAGTGCTGTCAGGCCAAGCGACCTCATGGGTAAGAGCAATGCTCAGCAATTTCAGTTCAGTATTTCATCGCCAATTACCTGGGACACTTTGGAAAACATTGCAAAGCTCAGAAGATAGACAGAGGATACCAAAACAATCCATAAAATTTAGATATTGTACCAGGGGGAGACCCTTGTATGCTTCTTGAGTAAGGTCAGGGATCTTTGATTCACCTTGTGGAATGTGGAGATCTCAGTAAATGGTCACCTCAATGACTTCAAATTGGACACGGAATCCAGTATTACAGTCCTCTCTGACAAGAAACTGTGGCTGAGTGCTCTGGCTATGAATGATAGATACACCACTCCAGAGGAATCTGGTTCCAATCATGATTTGCAAATGATTAATATATGCTGACAAGCAGATATTTAAATTCACGTGCATCAGCCAAAATCAATCATTTTTCCTCTTAGGAAGATATACCTTTGCTGCCCTTTTTAAAACAACAGAGCAACCTCTGCCATCAATAATATGGAACTGCAAGTTCCCAAGAGACCTACCAGTGAAGAGTCTCTGGAGCTCCAGCTCTGAATTGTCTCCACTTTTCACAGAGCCAATGTATCTAGTTTCTTTGCAGGTGGCGGAAGTGGTCAGAAGAGACATTGGTCAGGTAATTATCACTGTATCTTGAGCAGAAGGCACACAAGGAAATGACCCACCATGAAAGAATGAGTCCCAACTCCAGATTCCTAACATTATGTCACACCACCTGTAAACACTATGGCACAAAAACAGCAACCTCCAGTCAAAGCACAAAGCTGCAAGACATCACTGGAACGAGGAACACACCTCAGTGAGTCATAGAAACACACAGTATCATGATAAAAGCCAAACTGCCAGGTGAGTCCATTGATGAGGAACATCCAAATCACAGGGAGAGACACCTTCAACTCCCACAAGGATCACAGCAGATCACATGGTCAAAGGCGAGCCAGGCTTGCACCACAAACAAACAGAGTAACCACCTTCTCTGCAAAGATAGGGAACAAGGTGGGGGTGGGGGTGGGGGGGTGGGGGGGGGGGGGAGGGGGGGTGGTCCCAGGCTCATCAGAGTCGACGAAGAGAAAGACTAACTCCGAGTAATGGAAAAAGTGAATCAAAAAAAGATGATCAAGTGCCAGAAAAACAGCCTACTCTGAAACAACAATGGTTACTCAAAATGATGGAACCCACCACACCTCCAACTGTGATCAGAATGAAATCTGGAGAATTGTCAAACCTCCAGACTGTCCAAATTTCTAAAATCAGAGACCTGAGTAGGGGCATGGCGTAGAAGGGGTGGCACAATTGTAATATTGGATAACGACTGGGTGGACATAGAACATAGAACATTACAGCACAGAACAGGCCCTTCGGCCTTCGATGTTGTGCCGACCAATATAAAAAGCAATGACCCTCCAAACTAAACCATTCCCTTCTCTTCCATATACTTATCAACTAACCTCTTAAACGCCACCAAACTTGGCGCATCTACAACTGCTGCAGGCAGGGCATTCCACTCCCGAACCACCCTTTGGGTAAAGAACCTGCCTCTGATATCCGTCCTATAACTATCACCCCTTAATTTAAAGCTGTGTCCCCTCGTGCTAGCTTTTTCCATCCTAGGAAAAAGGCTATCACTGTCCATGGAGGTGTTGATTTGTAGAAGATAATCCACTTCCTAACCAATTATGGCTCTCCTCCCATGCAGTATAAATCGTTATTCTCTTTATTGTTGGCACTCTTGTAGCCTGCCCTGATGAGTGCAAGACCAAAAAATTCAAACAGCTTTTTCCTTCAGTAAGAGGTCTGACAACACCAATTTTAAATCCAACTGATTTATTTGATAGTAAACTCGCAAGCATTCGGCTTTTGTAGCCTTCATCAGGAGAATGAGGTGTTCTGGTCTGCAATAGCACACATATCAGCACAGACAGTTACAGATTGCTGATTAGAATGCGAATCCTTACACCTAACCTGCTATTCAAGTCTTAAAGTGGCTAACAATGTGAGTGGAAGGAGCACTGAGCACAGGTTAAAGAGATGTGTATTTTCTCCAGACAGCACAGTAAGTGAGGTTTTTTGCTAACCCAGGCAAGTCATGGGGGTTACAGATAGTGTGACATGAAGCCACGATCCCTGTTAAGACTGTCTTCATGTGTGTGGAACTTGGCTATCAGTCTCTGCTCAGCGGCTCTGCGCTGTCGTGTGTCGTGAAGGCCCCCTTGAAGAATGTTTATCCGAAGGTCGGAGGTCATTGAAATAACTGTATGATGATATCAACGAGTTCCATCCCACCATCAGACTCACCATGGACTATTCTCCAGAATCGGTTGCATTCTTGGACACACGCATCTCCATCAAGGACAGTCACCTCAGCACCTCACTGTACTGCAAGCCGACAGACAACCTCACAATGCTCCACTTCTCCAGCTTCCACCCTAGACATGTTAAAGAAGCCATTCCCTATGGACAAGCCCTCCGTATACACAGAATTTGCTCAGATGAGGAAGATTGTGACAGACACCTCCAGACGCTGAAAGATACCCTTGTGAGAACAGGATATGGCGCTCGACTCATCGATCGACAGTTCTGACGTGCCACAACGATAAACCGCACTGATCTCCTCAAAAGATGAACAGGAGACACGGTGGACAGAGTACCCTTTGTTGTCCAGTACTTCCCCGGAGCGGAGAAGCTACGACATCTTCTCCAGAGTCTTCAACATATCATAGAGACATACGAGCTGGAATTTTCCAGCCGTTCACGATAGTGGGATCTTCCTATCCCGCCAACGTGGCATACTTCTGTTGTGGGTTTCCACGGGAAAGCCCATTAACAATGGCAGGACCAGAAGATTTGGCTGGGGGGCTGTCTCCGACGCCACGATACATGGGGTAGCTTGTGTGGAAAATCCCACTCAGTATATGCGTTGGTTTTGATCTTCCAGAATTCTTTAGATTTTAGACTGATGCTTGTGGATTTGTAGGAGGTGAAAGTCACTCCCTGATTTAGAAATAGATGGAGAGAAAAAACTAAAAACGTAGGCCACGTAAACGCTGGCCAGTTAGCCTATCATCAGTAACAGAGAAAGTGATTATTAGGAATAGAGTACTTTGAAAATAAAAACATGTTTGGGCCAAGTCAGCTCAGATTTATGAAAGGGAAATTGTGTTTGACAGATCTGGTAAGAGTTTTTTGAGGTTGCAACTACTAGGGTCGATAAGTTGTTTGGTGTAGGGAATGGTTTTGGAATTTCAAAAAAAACATTTGATAAGGTGTTATTATAAAAAATTGGGATGATATGGATTGCTTCAGTAAATACCAAAAATAGAGAGTAGGGATAAACAGGTCCGAGTTGTCAGACTGTATAGTACCGCAAACATCAGTTCCTAGGACTTAGCTGTTAATCTCTATTCTCGGCATACACAGTAATGTTTCAAAATTTGTTAACAATGCTAGGTTAGATAAGGCACTAAGCTGTGAGGAGGGTGCAAAGTGTCTGCAAAGGAATATAGACAGGTTAAATGGGTGATCAAGGGGTTGATAGTTGAATATGAACTTATCGACATTTTTTTGGAAGAATAGAGAAATAGACTGTTTTTTAAAAGAGAGAAACAAGTACTCAGAGTGATTTGGATGGCTTTGTACATCAATTCCAGAAAGTTAACATGTAGTTACTGCAGGCAATTAGGAATACAAATGGTATGTCAGCTCCTATTGCAGACAAGTGGAAGAGGAAGGAAATGTTATTACAATTGTACAACAAGTAACACCACAGCTGCAGAACAATGTGCAGTTTAGAACTCTGCCTATAAAAAGACATAGTTGCCCTGGATAGAATCTACTGAAATTTCACTAACCTGATTGCTTAAATTAGGGGAATGTCCTATCAAGAGCGACTGAGTAGACTGGATTTATATTGTCTACAGTTTAGAAGAAGGGAAGGGATGATATTGAAATATCTTGGCCTGGATCTCACAGGTAATGATGAAGCGGAGGTCTATACCTCTGGCTGTCTGTAAAACTATTCTTATCTCACTCAAAGTGTCATTCAGGCTCAAAACGTTGGCTCAGTTCTCTCTCCACAGGTTTGTCAGACCTGCTGACATTTTCCAGCATTTTCTGTTTTGTTCTACTATGCGTAACATTGGCAGGAACCTGCTCTCTGGCTATAGTGCGAACCTATCAGTGAACTAAATAGAGAGGCCTAATGATGTGGTGCTATTAAGTGGGTTCTCTGGTAGTTACAAACTTCTCAGTGTAAGATATTAACCACAAAATTCTTCCTGCGTTTCAACAGCACAGATGCTGGGAATGCATTTATCTTGCTGGGGTTGTTTAAAATTCAAGATAAGTTGAAATAACGGTTCCACTGGATGAGGGATAATTAACAAAGAACCCTGGATTCAAGATTATCATTAGAAAAAGAATGGGAAAGTTAGAAGAAAATGGCCTATATCTTCCTTCCTCTGCAGTGTGGAATTTGTTGGGGATACCCAAAGTTGCGGTGGGGAATCCTTCTTGGAAGTTTTAAGTAAGCATTTGCATTGTAATTGTCCAGAAATGCAAACTTCCAGTGGACAATTGTGCTGGGCTGTGAACCATCTTATAAAGTGACTTAAATCACTAACTTCCACAAATAATAGTTACTCTGAAAAGAGTAGAAGGTAAAAAAGCCTTTTTAATTACAGCATAACTATTTAAAACATCCAGATCAATTCCCATATGGAACTCACCACATACCCTTATCCCCCACACAACCCCTCTGAACCAGGGTTTACACCACTCAGTTCCCTATCTGCCAGAGATTCCTGCCACCCTGACTTGACCCCTGACCTCACTGGATAACCCCCATATCTACCTGACCTGAATCCCCCAACAACTCGATATGATTTTGACAATTGACAGCTATTGTAACATCTGCCATTGTGAATCCACCACTGCCTACAGTGAACATTAAAATTTTCAGACTGGTATTTGACCAACTGAACTTGCATTTATAAGTTTTATTCTATCCGGACACTTCAGCAGTAAAACCATAATTAAAGCTGTACATAAATCTGGCCTTCAGGTTTTCAGCTCATAAAAGGTGCACAGTGTGACAAATGCATCAGGCTTAATAATATACATACGGATACTTGCCAGGATTTTCCATCAATGTTATTTTAACGCTGGTGGTAATCCATTTATTTGAATTCAAATAGATTACCGCTGGCATTAAAATAACAGCAACTGGAAAATCCACATGTTCTTAACAGTGTAATAACTTCAGTTGTTAATGTGCATTCAGTGTCACACAAGATTAACATTTACCCGATTATAGATGAGTTGCTAACCTGATTAAATGCAGTTACCCTTGGTTCGGACAAGCAGACTGTTTCAGTAAAATGGATGAGGGGCAAAGTGACAATTGAGCAAATCTCTTTGTATAAATGTTCTTGCCAACGGTAGTTTTTATTAACTCTGATTTAAAAGGAAAAACATCAGGAAAGTACTTTAGACCAGCCAGACTCTGACAGAGAAAGATTCCTAATGTGACCTTTTATTGGAACACAATGGTTACCCTTGAAATATTAAACGATGTTTATTTTTCATGAAATCCTGATTAACCTGCCATCCATATATCCAGCATATTTTCCTCTTAACTGTTGCTGTTCCAAGTGAAACTCAATGCAAAAATTAAAGAAGTGAACACAAGCAGGAACATAAAAGCAAAATACTGTAGACGCTGGCAACCTAAAATAGGTTCTAAAGAAGAAACATATTGGACTTGAAACATTTGCCTGAATCTTACCACTGTTCACGCCAGTGGGATTTTCCTATCCTGCCACAGTGAGTGGAGATTGGTATGGCTGCCAAATTCTCTGCCCTCACTGCACTGGGAACATGGGTGAATGTCATCTAAGATCATGCCTCATAATTCTGATTCTGTCTCTACAGATGGTGCCAAACCTTGTGAGATTTTTCAGCAACTTCTCTTTTTATTTTAATGCAAAAATTGTTTGGTTTCCACCCTTTTACAGATGGACAGTTGGCATCTGTTCTTTTATTACAAGGGAAGTTATCTAAATATCATTCCAGATAAGATTCACTTGATGAAGGGACAGTGCTCCTAAAAATTGTGATACCAGATAAACCTGTTAGACTTTAATCTGGTGTCGTGAGACTTTTCACTGTGCCCATCTTAATCCAATGCCAGCATTTTCACTTCATCATACTAGATTATTTAGTTAACTATATGATTGGATTTATAATTTTGGTAGGAAACCATTGGGAAGGCTAAAACACAAAAGTAAACTTGTTGCAAATAATTGGATCTTGCACTGCTTTAGAATGCAATAGGTAAGAAGCATTTGCAAAGTTGTGTGTTTGTGAGAGTAAGAAAGCTGTGACTTCATGTCACTATCTTCTTGGGGACTGTTGAAAGTGTCTTAGTCAAATTAAGAAAAGAAGCTCTGAGTGTATCATGAGCATGATGGATGTTTGGCAATTCTCTCCATTTTAATTGCATTGCTACCTTGTAGCACAACGATAGCATTCCTATCTCTGGGCCAAATGTTCTGGCTTCAACTCCCGCTTCAGGACCTGATGGGCACAGATAAGCACATTCCTAACTTAGCCAGACTGATTTATTATCACCGTGAGAAATCTTCCAGGGCACCTGATGGCCAAGCAGAAGAATCCAGGTAGAATAAAGCTTACAGATGCAAGTTCAATTGGTCAAATAACAAAGAACAAAGAAGAATACAGGACAGGAAACAGGCCTACAAGCCCACGCCGCCAATTTAACATTCAGTGAGTGCCTCATTCCAATCCTTCTTCTAACTATGACTTTTGCCTATGCCTCTTGGACTTCACAACAAAGGTATGCAAATTTAGAGAATTATATGTGTGCCACATTAAGGGAAGTCTAATTTAGGGACAATTTGTTAACAGCAATCAGCCTAAAAGCACGTTTTTGGGGTGTGGGAGTAAACTGGAGTACCCAGAGAAAACCCACGCAAGCACTGGGAGAATGTGCAAACTCTTCCAAACACTGACCCAATCCAGGTTGGAGATCCAACGTAGGTCCATGTATCTGCACAACAAACAGTGATAGTCACTGAGCTGTCATGTTGCCTGTCAGTTGGTCCAGTTTAAGCATACACTAATAATGTGAAGCACTAGGCAACTCTCGAAGCAACATCCAAGAGCAGCCCTCGCACCACCTACCGCATGTATGCCCCTTGTTGGCCAACAAGGCAGATCAAATCACCTGTGGATGTAAAAAAAGGACATCAATAAACATAAGCAGCTTGTATAGACATTCATAGAAGAATACACAGCTTAATACTTGCCTGAAGATTTTAATTTTCACTGTTTGCAGCAGTAAATCCACAGCCATACTACAGAAAGCAAATACAAACCACTGTAGTACTTTTCCAAGCATTATAATCATGGACCAACCCAATGAAAGTCTGTGGATGCCAAATCCTTCTTAAAGGCATAGTGCCTGTAGAAATTGCTTTTATTTAGCATGACTGACAGCCAACCCCAAGCAATGGAAAAGGCAGGATAACTCCCAAACACATTTAGAACATTTTCCAGGTAGATGGTGCCTTTTACATATCTGGTCTCACAACAACCCTTGCCTTCCTCCCCAGAATGCACACCCCACCTCCAATCCACCTCATGCTATATGAAGGAGGATTTTCCCATGTTACAAGCTATGTTCTAACAGGCAGTACCCAACACAACACACAAGAAATCCTCCAGCAGTTCTAAAAGGCTGCTGCTTCTTCAGATTACATCAAGGTAGCTCTCAGTCCGTGTATAGCTGCTGTTAACTAGAAATGCACATGTATTTTACAACATGAAGACAAAAGACCTGAGTGCAGTCTGGAATTTTTCATCTTTTATTTATTGCAACATGATGTTACTGATTGTAAACAGGGATGTCTGGTAATTCAAAGCAATCTTCCGCAATGAATTTTTAGCAACTGAACATTTAATTGTTTTTGATGTTAGGTATAAGAAAGCAATTTTCTGTTCACATTTATTGAATTGTAGCAATATGTTAGCAAAATATATAATATGATACTAATTAATCTCATGTGGCAAGGTCATTGAAAAAAAAGCAAACATAATAGTCTGCTGAACGTGGGTTAGTTGCATGCCTGCTCTTCACTGTTCATTCTTTATTAATTCCTCAACTCTTAGCTTTCAAATTCCTACGTTGTTTTTATAGTGTTTTTGATATTTTGTTTTTCTTTTTATTGCTTCAAAATATGCCTATAGATAGGAAATTACATTGATGTTTGTAGTTTGAAAAATTCTCCATTTGCCTTAAATTAAAAGAAAAAGTTGCATTTTTACCAAGGGGCAAATTTTCCTGTTCCACTCACCATGAGAATTGTAGCAGGCGGAAGGGGGTGGACCTTGGAAAGATCCGTTGACCTCAGGCGGGATTCTTTGATTCAGGGGCAAGCACGGTCGGAAAATCCTGCCCTAGAGTGGTGATTTTTTAGCGCACAGGGCCAGGAAATTTAAGCGGTGCACCATTAGCGTGATCTGCGCTGGGCGTCCAGGCTTGAGCGCGCCTCGCAGTGCCAGATTTCCGCAACATCAGTTCCACTCCGGAAAAAGGCGCGGAGCTCCATTATATATGCAGAATCAAATTTAATTATAATTAGCAGGTCTGGGAATGAAACCTACAAGCTCATTAGCATTCTCCCCCCAACCCCCCCTCCACCAAGAGTGTTACACTCCAGTGGGATTTACAGTAGCTCCTCACTTTCAGGGAACTGGCAGCCCGGCCTCTCTGGAGTGAAGGGGGGGGGAGCATTAGAGGCACCCCAGAAAGTTGGATGAAGGGGATTGGGCTCTGGGCATTGGCACCGTGGTAGTGTCAGCCTGGTTCCTGGCACTGCCCAAGGGCCAAAGTGCCAATGCCAAAGGGGTGACGACACTGCCCACTGAGCATGGGGTAGTGTCAAGGGGGTGGGGCCTGATGGGGTCACAGCCTGAAGGGCTGATTGGGCAGGGCCTCTGAGGGGATGATTGGTGGGAGTGAGGAGGCCTGCTGTCAGGATCGATGGAAGAGGGAAGGCAGCGATTGAGGCTGGCTATCAGAGCTGGGGGAACAGGGATTGCCAGCTGTCTGCTGGGGGGGTCAGGGCTGCAAGTGGGGGGAGTTCGCTATTGAGGGGAGTCTGGGAATACCGGTGGTGTGGAATTATGAGGATGGCCGGGAGACCAGCAGTCAGGCATTGGAGGCTGAGGGAACTGGTGTTGAGGTGGTCATGGGGCTTGGCCAACGATTGAGCTGGCCAGCAAATCAGTACGGGACCACTGTGCATGCCCCGATCTCAGCGCTGACAGGTAGCCCATTCAGCACTGTGCTGCCGGTCTCTCCAGCAGGAATTGGCCCTACCCACTGCTTTTTACAGGAATTCACACTCATGCACCCTCCAATGAACAGAGTGCGGAAGATACAATTTAAACTGCCACCAAAAAAGACACTATGATTTACTCCACTTCTCAGGCAAATTTGAGACTTAGAATGTTTTGGGGAGAATCAACCCCCCCCCCCACCCCAACGTCTCCCAATCTCCCCATGTCTTTCATGAGCCAAATACATTCCAAAATGTTCCACAGCCGTGAATACTTCAGAAGAGTAGTCACTGATGTGCTGTCTGAAATTTGCAGCCAATTTGCACACAGCACATTCCCGCAAACACCAGATGGTCACCAGATCATCTGTTTTTATTGATATCGATTCAGGAATAAATATTGGCTGGAACCCCTAGGGTAACTCACACGAGCTTCAACAGTCCATTGAATCTTTAATGTCCATGCGTTCAAGCAGATGAGACGTCGGATATAATACCTCGTCCAAAAGGTGCACATCTGACACTGCAGCACTCCCTCAACACAGTAATGGAGTTCCAGCATAAGATTTTCAGCTTATTTCTCCAGGTTATTACTTGAACTCCCAGCCTTCTGACACAGAGATGAGACCATCAACAACAAGCACCCACCTTCAGTGCGAACAATAGGAAAACCCGTGGAAGCAACAGGACAGGAAGATGCTGCTGCTAACCAATGGTGAGCTGCCTCCACCGCCACCATTCCCCCCATGGGGGAATGGGGGACATAAATTCTCATCCATAGAACGTGAGGTTTCAGCCCCTTGATGTTACTTAGTCTACTTGCAGATGTTGTCTTGGTAACTCACCTTACAAAAAATATGATTGGCCCCCAGAACATTACTTAATCTCACTGTAGCTTTAATTATAGCAGGCCTGTTATGATTCACACTAATTTTGCACTATTAGGTAAAATAAATCTTTATTACAATTGCATCTGGTGAGTGAAACAATGAGCTCTCTGGATACATTTATGTGTATGGTTATTGTAATATTGATGGCAAAATTAGTGTATATAGCGATTAAATTTATCTTATATTTAAAATATTTCAGTACTTTTTAAGGTACCACACCTCAAAATGTTGGTTCAGGTCTTACGATCAGGGTTAGAAATCACTATTTCTGATCCTGATCAGGTAGAAAAATACATAGTTATCTTTGTTTCTCCAATGTTTTGGAATGATTTTCTGATGGAGTATTCTTCATACCTGACTCAGTGCTGCAAAACTTTGCAGGGAGCAGCACAGAGAATCCACACAGAAGGCATGTGTCCTTTTTAATACCAAAGCTGCTGTATTTGTGTAAGAGCTTAAACATCCCAAAGCATCTTTGAAAGCATCCATGGAGAGATGGAAAGTGCATCAGGAAAGTTGATAAGTGGATAGGGTAGCAGCTGGGTGCCGGATGGGTGAGGTGGGTAAGTGGATGAGATGGATAGGGTAGCAGGTTGGTGAGGTGTATAGGGTGGGTAGGATGGCAGGTGGGTGAATGGATAGGTGGGCTGCAGGGCATACAGATTAGTTTGGAATAGAGGCTGATAAGTTAGGGTTGTTGGGGGTTGAACGTTTTGAGGCAGAGTCAGTTGTGGGTTTTTGTCAGGTCTGGTCAGAATCTGTTCAGATTTTGTTGGGGGATAGTCAGGTCAGGTCTGGATGTCGAAATGGTAACGATGTGGAAATGCCGGCATTGGACTGAGGTTAACACAACTGTGTGTGCTGTTATATGCTCTGTCTGAGGCTAGAATTCTCCATTCACCTGACAAAGGGCAAACCCCGAAAGCTTGTGAGTTTACTATCAAATAAATTGGTTGGACTTAACCTAGTGTTGCCAGACTTCTTACTGTGTCGAAGTGGTAGTCAGGGTATCAATGTGGGTGATTAAGGGAAAAAAGTCAGTTACGTAGTCCCCAAAAGATTGACGAGCTAGTTATCCAGATAAGTAAGTCAGAACGGTCTAAAGTCTCTGACACTCAGAATTTGAGGCTTCTGATGAACAAACATATTGCCCATCGAAAGTTCAAACTTCACAGGTAATTCCTATAGAGTCAAGTGGGTTCAGACTTCCGAGGGGTTCCGTGGCACATCATCTAGAGGCACCCGGTCTCTGGTTGTCCAGAGACTGGAAGATCTGGGCCCCTATATACAGATAGAGCAACACATTTCACTTGGTTCAAATATCTATTTACCTGTCTAAGCTACCAAGCGAACACCTGATTGAATAAATGTGATGAATCAGTGGTAAAATGAAAGAACAATAAAGAAATAACTAAACCATCAATTTCTCAATGTTTAATCAATCCTTATAATGTCAGAACAAGATAGCTGCAGGAGTTTTCTTCCTGCTTCCAAGAAAGACAATGTATGATTATAAAGTAAGAAGCAGAGAGAAAATTGAGAAATACTGCTTGAAGATATTCAAACAATTATATGCTGAGCTATTGATGTTTAGGATTGGAGATCTTTTTGCATTTGAGGGGAGGGCTCACATTTACATGGGGCCAGAGGGGATATCAGTACGTTATTTCAGACTTAGCTTCTGCGCCAGATTCCATCTATCAATCAGGTCTAGACTCTGAGAAGTGACCGTCCGTTCAAGAGCTGGTTATTGGAGATTCAGCAGTCTGGAAAATTACATCCGTGAGTAAGACTACACTAACACAACCCCAGCGACAACTCCAGGTTCATGTTGGTAAAATTGTTTTATAGTCAAGTGAATAACTGAGAAAACTTTGTGAAGAGAAAGAAAGGAACAAAATACAAATACAAACTTCAGTCAATTCTTTATCCTCAGCTAATGACTAAAATTTACATCACAAATGACTATTTCAAATATAAATAAGTGGTAATAATAGAATCTGAAAAA
This sequence comes from Sphyrna mokarran, assembly GCA_024679065.1. NCBI lineage: Eukaryota > Metazoa > Chordata > Chondrichthyes > Carcharhiniformes > Carcharhinidae > Sphyrna > Sphyrna mokarran. The sequence goes on from JAGIQG010000011.1 coordinate 28,921,520, forward strand.
GGAATGCCTGCTGCATCTTCTGTGTACTTTAAAAATTAATAAATGCATATGATTACCAAATTCACATCTATGTGAGCACAATTGTTTGCTTGAGTCGATCATGTGCTAGATCGCTTATTTAAAGCAAATGGCAGGAATTTTACTGCCCTGCCCGTCATAGGAATTGGAGCAGGCAAAGGACGGACAAAGGGAAAGTCTGTTGACCTCGGGCAGGATTTTATGGTTTCAGGATGAGCGAAGCTGTAAAATTCTGCCCACAGTCTCAGAATGATTGAGTAACTGCATTGTGTTTAGGTCACATAGAACTCAGTAAAAATCAAAACCTGCACCTCAGGTCTTGGATTACCTGTGAGCAACATAGCAGGAGATCTATTCATAAAGATTAAAATATCACATGACAGAAGGAAAGGTGGCATAGAATAAACCAGACTAACCCGAGGCTGAAGAGCCTTTGACATTAATGTGCAGAGACTACTGCCTTTAGCCATTTATGGAATGTGCAAAAGTATGTTTTATTACTGTAACAATTTAATAATGTTGCCACTTATATCCTTGAAAGAGACTTTCTTTGACAGAATGGGAACACACAGAAATGAGTATACTCGTTCCCATACTGATAGGTGCTAACGGGTCAATTGTAAATGTTTAAGTCAGAAATACACCAGATTTAGTGGTTCTGTCAGAATCAGTTAACAATCCAGGATGGAACTGACAGATTGCATTTAGTCCTTTGCAGTCAAATCTAGGAAGAATTGAACAAAATGGTTGAACCATGCTGCTTGTGCCCACAAGCTTGTGTTTTTCCCATCTTATTGCATTGCAGGACTTCTAATGGAACTTATGTGAGGAAGATTGAAGAATGCTGTCAACATCTCCAATCTTGAACAACAGAGTGGCAAGATCACAATGCCTAATTCCTGTCAGCATCTGTGCTTACAATATGAACCCAAAGTATGTGGGAGATGACAAGTGTCTTTAATTCGCGAGTACTTGTCTTGGATTGATGCATGCAAAAGAGATTTTATATGAATGTGAAACAACACTGCAATATCCTGGCCTGGCTTGTTTAATAATGCTTAGAGAAACATGCGAAGAATTAAAATAAAGAATATAAAAGCCCATTCTGATTGGAATTGCAATTTATCACGAGAGCATAAATTGTTTTGCCAAGTTATTTACTCAGGTTGTAATTGATTTAAAGTAAAACAGTGTAAGAAAATTAAGGTAAAAGTGAAGTAAAAAACACTCAGTAAGAATGTAACAAATGTAAATAAAGATTATAGTTGCTCCTCAACTTAACAAAAAGCTGTGATCTACACAATGACATTCTGGTCCTTGATGAATTTATTTTTGTTAAATTTTAGCATCCAATTTATAAATGTCCTTTTTGTCATGAATAGTAACACCGTCATTGCGTATGAGCAAGTTAGACAAGAATCGAGGAGACATCTCGCTGAAATGATAACAGTAACACAGTACAAATAAGCACTAACCTTACTGCCAGCATCAATCACGTTAGTGATTACTCTCAATTTTTCTCTTTTAATGAGTTTTTAATAGAATTTTGTTTCAGAACTACTGCCCTCTGCTAATCTTGAATATTGATTTGGAAGATGTATTCAAACACTGCAGAGCTTTCAGCATACCTGTACAACAATTGGGATGGAAATAAACAATTATTATTCTTAAGATTTAAATGCATGATACTTGTTAATGAAATTTTGTGAGGAATGGGATAGTAAAGAGATTTGATGGCAAGCATTGCTGCTGTCAAGGCGATGTTAAAAAGATAATATCAGAGATGTCTTTATGATACTTGGTGCAAATTTCTTCCACTATTTTCTTTCCGTGTCATTTTTCCTTACTTTTGCTTCTCAGTTTTGTGCCTTCTTCTTTTGATTCATCTTATCCGAGAAAAAGAGAGGGGTGTATAAATAATCTTTTCTTCTTAGGCAGCCCCTCAGGATTGAAGATGAATTACTTCCACTGCGGTTTGATGGATTCGGAGATGGTTGGTAAGTCCTATTCACAATCTGCAGACTGCCAGATGTGGGGCAGGTGGTATCGAAAGGGTAAGTAAATTAGTTGTCTGAAGGTTTACGCGCTCTGTCTCTGCACCTTGACTTTGCCTTCTCCTGACCAAGCTTCTCGGTTTTCAGTGTAATCCCAAATAACCCTTTTCTGTTTCGATCCCTTACAAACCAGGAACTCCCATGACTCAGCAGGAATGTTTAGTTTCCTCAGGGATGCCTCGAGGACATCCTTAAGCCTTTCCCTTTTCCTCTTGGGAATTTTATGTCACAACCGAGTTCCAAATAGCCCAGTTTTTTGGGCATCTGCTATTAGGCATAACAGCAAGTTGTCCCACCAAGTTAAGCTGGATTTGCTTGATTGTCACTTCAGTGCTGGGCATATTATCTTAGGAAAGTGTGGAAGTTGAAACCAGCTGTTCGCAGGTAAAGGGTCTGAGTCTATTTAGCAGCATGAGTGGGTTCTTGAGAAAACACAGAATGTTCCAAATGCAAACTGTAACGTCTTTAACTGGAATCTTCTCTCTCAATGGCTAAAAAGTGTTACAACTTCTGCAAAATTCTGTTAGAACATTATAGTGAATTTCACTGTTTGATCTCCTTGCCAGCAAGTAACGTCATTGAATAATCACCATGCCTAGTTTGGTTAATCCTCAACAAAGGACAGTTCCCTTGGACTGCCTTCCTTGCCACTGGGTTCTCCAGAACTTTGAGGTGCCTGTTTTAAGTTGAAAATCATAAATAATTTTCTGGAAAAGTTCCTGAAAGGTATCACCAGTGGTGCCATTGCAAGATCCTCCAAATCCAATGGCAAGGAAGGCAGTCCAAGAGGACCGTCCTTTGTTGAGAATTAACCAAAGTAGGCATGTGAGTACTCAATCTTTTAAGCTTTAATTACTCGCCAGCAAGGAGAATAAATAATATAGTAAATTATATTGTTCTAGATGTGGTAGTGAAAGTGTAACAAAAGAATGGTAATGGATGAAAGCAGAAAATTACAGAGAGAGAGAAAGAATCAGTTGTCAGGAAACAGACCAGACACATTCAGGAAATGCAGTAATAAAGTTTCCCAGGTTTTGAAATTTGCTGAACTTCTGAACAATGAATTCCTCAGTAGCTTAATAAAACTACTCATTCAAATATTAATATGTACTCAGTACCCATTGCTGACTTGTCTTATCTTCGATACCCCAAAATCTGAAACACATTGTATGTGATGAGCATATTTCATTACTCAGGATTGCAGTGAAAACTTCAGTGGTTAATGGTCAGTTGAAGAATAGTTACTTCCTGCTAGGCACCATTTTGGTTCAGTTAAAAAATTCCAGTGAAGAATTACTGGTGGAATCATATTGCCTTCCCCCTGGTGAGTTTGATGGCGGGGCTGCATTTAATTAGGCAGGAGAGTCAGGGCTGGGGCCACCGCCATCTTTTCCTTTCCTGATTAAATCCATAATATTGCTCCCCAATTGTCAAATGGGGCTTTTAAGAGCCTCATCTCATCATCAATGGGCATCCAGCATCCAGGGAGCATGATAAGCGTGTTCTGTTAGGGTTGCATGTGGATTCCCAGAGAGGGGTCCCTTTGAGCTCATTTTTTAATTAAGAAAGCTGACAGTGGGAAAGAAGGCTCCTGCTGAGAAGCACTCTGCTGTCCTTTCCCTATAACCCTCCTATTGCCATTACTCAGCTCTGGCTCTAGAGCCAGTAATGCTGTGGGGGTGCTGTACAAGCAATAGCCACTATCTCCCCAGTGGTGCTGTGGGTTGATAGGCCTCAGACTAACCAACAGTTCTCAGTGGATTACCTTTGATCCTTGATGGATACATGAAAGGCCCATTTCTGCCTGCCAAGTATCTGATGAGGCTGGCCTTTTGCTGACGACAGACTTCTGCTGACTCTCCAGCCAACAGCTGAGAACCTCATCACCTCCCTGGATTCCGGTCACTGCTCAGTCACAGAATTCCAAACCTCATTTTTAATGTCGAGATTTTTAAAGGTCTTGGGATAATGAAATATGTACTAGCACAAGCCCAATACACTTAATTTCTTATACTTCTTATACCAATCTTATACTTCTTATACTTAACTTCTTATACCAATTCTGTAATGATTGTCCCCTTAAATGCAACGCAACAGAGGAAGGTTCACCTGCCCAGGGACGCAAAATTGCTGAAGGGGAAGGAGTTCTCTTCAGGAAGAGGCATTCCTGGATGAGCAGCAAGCATGATGCTGGCTTTGTAAACCCTTGCAAATAAATCCTTTGCTGTTCATTATGAAGTTTCTGAAAGTATATTATTACAAGTTTACATTCAGGAAATATTTCAGGAGCCTTCCAAACACAGAAGGCAAATCTAATGCAGTGACATGCTGAGATGACACTCCCAGCATCTGGTTCACATTAGATTAACTATACAGAATTTTAAGGTAACAGGCTGTGTTTGAGTTCTGGGGGGAAATAAACTACCTTAGAGACAAAATTGGATAGCTCATCAAAACAGACATGGGAATTGCGATGTGTAATTAACTTGTGCCCTCAGCTTGCTTTGCAGGGAACATACAAACTTTGTGTGGATTCAAGCTAGCCTTCATTACTTAAAGCCAACGTGTATCTCCTAAAGGGGTATTTCATTCTGGCTGGAACAGAAGTTGGAAGAGGAAGAGTAACTATGGTGCAATGTGAGGAAAGCATTTTCCAAGGTTCGTTCAGAGGTTGACATGTGACAGAGATCTGAATGCAGCAAAGCCAATATCGAACAGCTTTTTTTACTGCAAAATGCCATATGGACTACATTCAACACCTTGCACATTCCAGAAGATTGTTTCTTCAATCTTGTCAGACCTAATTGATGATACTGTTTTCCAAGACAAAAGGTACAAAGTAGAACACAATCAGTGCTACTTACTTAATTCGCAAACACAATTTGATGCTCAACAAGAGCAAATGCACATTTGTCACATCCAGGTTTGATGTTCCAAGATACAGAGTGACAGCAATTGGACTAAAACCCACGCACAATAATGTCAAAGCCAATATGTGCTTGCAATGGTAGAAAGTTCACTCTTTGGCTAATCACAACTGACTACATTGTTAACCATTAGGACCTAGTCATTGACCTCTATGCACCTACAGATGAGTAGATCATCTTCATCTTTACAACTTCAGAGTTCAGTGTCTCTCAGGTTCATGCAACCAAGTTGATCACAAAGAATCACAACCTTAAATCCCATTGATTCAGCGCCATCATCAGAGATCTTCATTAAGATTATTTCTGTGTCCTGAGGTAAACAGATAAGCTGATCAATTTAAGAAATGACCTGATGTGTATTTTTGTTGTTCAGGATGATTGAATTTCAAATCAGGTCTTTAGTTTTACGGGGGTATTTAAACTGTTTGATGTCTGATTATTTATATCTGTTCTCTATGTGCGATTAGTTAAACCAGAGCAAGTTACTGAGAAAGAAAAAATAAACTTTGAACAAGCAGCTTATATACATGAGAGCAGATACTTTAAAACATTGAATGAACCGCCTGCACCTGCAAAACTGGCTGGATCATCTCTGCACCTCCCCGAGCATACACAAGACACCATTCGCAATACGTGATGCGCTCAATCACTGAACCATGTGATTAACACTGGTGGAGAAATCATGGTAATGAGGTGACAGCACAAAGTCGGCATGTTTGTGATCAACCATTGTGGAATGATTGCCATTTCTGTCCCCATTTTGAGAGCTATCCAATTTCACCCCCAATTCTCAATACTGTGCTGTTCACAGATGTAACATCTATGGATTATCTTTCTTGACAGTAGCTTGTCAGATAGACCAGACTACCATGAATCACACAATTAAACTTTAAAAGACCTGAAAGAGATACAATAGAGCTTCCTGACAAGAATTAATGGACTGTTTCAAATCCCATTCTGGTTAGTAATATCAAATCACAGAAAGCAGATTAGAAGTAAAATCCATGTCAAACCAGTGCTAGCGCTATATGACTTTTATTTATGAAGGTTTAAAACACCAAAAGGTTAAATTATTAACCCTTGTTATTTCACTGAGTAATGAGCAAGGGTGACTGAGCTGATCGATAAAATGACAAATACAAGAAAACAAGATGGAATTTCAAGTTTAGGTTTCTTAAATCTTTCCAGAATCATTTATTGACCTTTGATATTCATTATTATTCCATTCATTAACAAAGTCTTAGCTGCAAGCAATCATAAAAATGTTTCCAAGTTTCTGATCACAATGCAGCTCTTCTCTCTTCAAGCAGTTGATTCATGTATATCGAATAAGAATCAAGTCAGAGCTCAGCATGAATCATTTCAAGTTTCATGCATGTTAGAAACAAAGACAGCAGGCCACGTATGAGCACAGGTGTACATTATGTTAGTTGAAGCATAGTTAAGGCATGCATGGAATATCGTCTTAACAATTATGCTAAACTGTTTCAGATTTAGGTATTTATTCGCGGTGGCACAGTGGTTAGCACTGCTGTCTCAAAGCACCAGGGACACAAGCTCAATTCCAGCTTTGAGTTTGTATGTTCTTCCCATGTCTGCTTGGAATTCCTCTGCTGCTTTGGTTTCCTCTCACAGTCCAGATATGTGTAAGTTAGGTGGATTGGCCATGCTAAATTGCCTCTTAGTGAAGGTTAGAAGGATTAGTGGAGTAAATACAAGGATAGGGCAGGGGGCGTGAACAGGATAAGATGCTCGGTCAGGGAGTCAGCGCAGACTCAATGGACTGAATGGCTTTCTTTCACGCTGTAGTGACTCCATGATAAAAGCCGATTTCAATATAATTTTAGTGACAATCTCTAGAAGCTAGTTTGGCAATCACAAAACCAATATTAGTGTAGATCTTTCTTACTGATTCGCCAATTGGTTGTATATGGTTAACTGCAGAATTACAAAACTATTCCCTGGGTCAAGGAATTCTGTGTAAATGATACTTTATTCCATGTTGATTCTGCTTCTTAGAGTATGCGATTCAAAACTTTGAATTGACTGCAGATTATACGGTGGTGCAATCAAGTGAATAAATGTGGACTCCTCTTCGAAAAGGCTGAGAAGCATTCTGTATTCTGCAATGAAGCCAATAATAGCTTACATTCTGGCACAAAATCCCGCAAGCATTTACTTTAGGATTAGTGAGGAGATTGCAAAATGCATTGAGTAAATTTCCTAAGTATCTTCTATAGTTTAGGAAATTTTTCATGCTAGGGAACCAATGACAGCTCAGTAATCTAAGCAGGGTGAGGTAATTGTCACTTATCACATACTAACAGAGATTTCCCTGACAATCATCAGACAGCTGCGTAATGAAAAGGAAAGACTGAGTTCCTCGTATCAATGTTATCAGAGGAAGCACCTATTTAAAAATACATGTTACTTGATAGAATGCACAGCATGCGTCCAACTTAAAATAATCCCTGTAAAGGGAACATCAATAAATGAATCTTGCAATAATAATATAATGAAGTTGACTTGTTAAATTCCTGCACTTTGTCATTAAAGTATCCCAAGCAACAATCAGATAATGGTGCAGAGTGTTCACGTTCTGAGGCTCAATAGTATTGACTAGTCCACTGTAAAAATTCTGTTCATTGCATCTGTCATCTTCAGCAGTCTGAAGTATTGCGAGCCAACTTTGTATCTGTTCATAACTTCTTTAAAACCACTATTAGAGTTGCTAAATGCTACTTTATTAAGATGAAGCAGCATGTACTATCTTTCCGTCTCTGACAGCTGCTCGTTCTGGTCCCTTGCCAAAACTGTTCCTGATCATTTCTGGGAATCTGCTTTCCACTGATGATACAGTTTACTAGTTCCCTTAGAGCTGATCTTTTCTGGCTGAGTTGTTTTTTCCCCTGCAGCTGTAATCTTGATGATCTTGATGTTGATACTCCCTCCACTGTTTCATGGTGTTTTATCATTATGGGCAACATTTATCTCTGCCAGGGTGGTCCAGTTCTTTTTTGTCCGGATACGAAAAGAACTTGAAGACAAAAAAAAAATTGCCCTTGTACCTCTTTGAAAATAGGGAACCGATCTGTAGACAATGCTGTCTATAATAGTTGTACTGAATGTTTACATAAAATATTACTGGGTGGGGTGTGTGGGTAGGAAAGCTTTTTAATTGGACTCTTCAATATATGTTAGGATATATGTCAGAGGAAGGATATTTTAAACATCACAATAGTGATGCCAAAGTTCAGATTCTATTCTTTCACAGGACGGAAATAATGTTTTGTTACAGGAAAAATAAAATTGATTTGTACATCTTCAATGAAGCCACTAATTAAAACTTTGCTTGAATTCTCACTTTTGCATCATATTAAATCAGTGGATGATCATGTAAAAACTGGAACTGATCAGCCAACTGTTTTTATGGTCAGATGTTCCTGAGCCAAGTGCCTTGTTTTGAAATAATTATTTTTCCATTATTCCAGCTAAACTGAGCAAGTTTACTCCGAGAGAGAAGGTGAATCAAAGCAACGGGATTAGTGTTCATTGATATGATATTTATAGACTAGGATTAAATGTGTTTGACAGGAAAATCAGTGGTAACCAATTTACTTACCTCAATTAGTGTTAATATCAGAGAGCTCCTAGTTCCACTAGCAATCTCTTTTTACAGCCAGTTTTCTACTTGTCAATACTTGGTTCATATTTCACAATAAGAACATGTCATTGTGATAAGAAAAATTATGATGTGTTCTTTGGGGAACAAAAAACAAAGTTTTAAGTGATGGCAGGTACTCATTCAAACATTGCTATTCAGGCACATCAGACAGCTCAGAGAATTTCCACCATTGACACAACCTAGTAGACCATCAACTGCCACTGAGATTCTGCAGACGATGTTTTAACAATGCAGCACATTGGAATTTAATTCACAGATAAATGCAGTGGCACAACAGCATTGCCACTACTTGTAATCCAGAGACCCAGAAGAATAATGTGTGGGACCCAGTATTAAAACCCACCATGGCCGAGGTGAAATTTGAATTGAATAACAAAAACAAATCTGGAATTAAAAGTCTAATGGGTACCATGAAACCATAATCTAGTCTGGTCTACATGTGTCTCCAGATCTACTGCAATGTGGTTAAATGCCCTCTAAAATGACCTAGCCAGCCACAGTTCAAGGGCAATTTGGGATGGGCAATAAATGCTGACCCAGCTAGCAATGTCCACATCACATGAATGAATGAAAAAAAAGAGAAAGATTGACTAGCAATCCCAACAAATGTTTGGGGATGGGCAATTAAACATTTTAGTCATCAAACACATCTTAATGGACCTCATATCTTCCTGTTTATCAATGCAATCCACTCCTAGCAGTAGCCTCCAGTCTCAGGACTGCCAGTTATTTGATTGGCAGCAGCTCTCAAAGGTGGGACTACCTCCCAGGTGAGGCAGAGATTCTGCCCCTGAGCCAGTTAATATCTTGACAGCCATTAGAATCACTGCAAGTGACCCAGCCAGCCAGAGGTGGGGCTGTCTCTGACGCAGCAGCACTGTGATAAGGCTGTGTAAAAATTCCAGCCATTGACTCTGTTTCTCTCTCCACAGACGCTGAGTTCTAAATCCAGTTCTAAAATCACAAAATATATGTTCTTTAAAGAGTTTTCTTATTTATATTATTGCAAAGATTGAGTTCATTATCTAAAAATTAGGAATAGTCATGAATTATGGCCAGTAAACCGTTAAGCTTTGGGAGACATCACCTGACTGAATCTGATTACAACTTGAAGATTTATTGCGAGTGAGATTAACATGGAGATGTTGAAATCAGTGACCTGTTACTCACTGCCACACCCAGCACAGCTTGTGCGATGGAGATCGCAACACCCCCACCTGCCCACCCAGCGTTTGCAATCAGTGAATCAATTAATCTTGTGAGAATATCCCCTATTTTCCTCTCAGAGCATCATTAGGCACCCCTGACAACACACTATTTCAAAAGCAAAATACTGTGGATGTTCGACATACAAAACAAAAACAAAAAACGTTGGATTTAGTTAGCAGCTCTGGCAACATCTGTGGAGAGAGAAACAGAGTTAATGGCTGGAATTTTACATGGAGACAGTGGCTTTATCACAATGCTACTATATCAGGGACAATCCCACCCCTCAGGTTGGCTGGGTCACCTGCAGTGATTGTAATGGCTGTCGAGCTATTAATTGGCTCAGAGGCAGAATCTTTGCCCTACCTGGGAGGTAGTCCCGCCTCTGAGAACTGCTGCCAATCAAAAAGCTGCAGCTCTCTAGCCCTGGAAGCGAAGCCTACTGCTGGGAATACACGCTATCTCCAATGAAGAGAAGCCTCAGTAATGCTGGTAAGTTCGGAGTTTCATCAGGATCAGATTGACCCTGTAAGGGGCATGAGGTCGCTGGATTTAGCAAGACAGGAGGAAGTGCAGGGAGCCATGTGTGCGTCGAAGGAGGTGAAGAACACTACAATGTTGGGAGATGGGAACAATAGTGCCTTTGATTGGCAAAGCTTGCTGGAATGGGGGAAACAATTCTCAACTTGCATAAAGGTTACCACATAGCATGGACAATGCTCCCAGTTGCACCCCCTGCCCCAAGGTTGGACAGGCTATCCAACACCTTCCCCACTGTTGGTAAAATACCAATCAAGACGGATGGATAATGTGGCATCTCCATCATTCCACCTGATTGTGTAGTCCCAAGACCTGCCAGCCCTGTTAAAGGGGGTCAGGAGGGAAGAGGTGGGGGTATGCTTAAGGTTCAGAATCGCTCCCCAGTGTTTCAGGTTGATGGCGTTTCAGCAGAACACAGATAAAATGTGAAGCTGTGTTCAGTGAAGTGCAATTGAGTTTCTAACAGCAATCTGAATAATTACTACTTAACAACTGTTCTGGCCATGAAAAAATAATTTCATATTTGTGAAATCTTGTTATATGCCTGCATTATGAATAATTACTAGGTTGTTTAAACATTTGTTAATCAAAAAAAAAATTGCGTCTGTTCATGATATTTCAACTTCTAATTTAACCCTTTGTGCATGTCCCAATCTCTGGTTGGTATTTTCTACCTCCCCTGTAGCACAGGTGGCTTACCTTTGATTAGCAATGGAAAGACAGGTAAGTCATTTGAATTCGTTTTTAGTACGTTTTAAATGTCTTTTACATTTCATTATTGCAAACATATCGTTCCCGATTAAATCTCACACTCTGCTAGGAGTACTTCATTCCAGCGAGCTTCAGATTAGCTCCCGGCATTTGGGGAACTAGTAGGAGACTTTACCAGAGTGAAGGGGGTACAATAAGGGCCACCCAGAGTGTCGGGCAATGATAGGGGGTGAGCAAGGGCCAAGGGGGCAGGGCCTATTGTAGATGGAGCCTTAGGGGTGGGTGATGGGGGTGGAATCAAAGAACAAAACAGCACGGGAAACAGGCCCTTCAGCCCAACGAGCCCGCGGCGCCACCCCGATGTTCCCACTTCTATCCATGATCTCTGTCTGTGTTTATAGATCTATGCATTAGAACCAAATTTGAAACAATTTAGGAAGAATTTGTTCTGCCAATCAGCCTAAGAGCACATCTTAGGATGTGAGAGGAAACCAGAGCACCTGGAGAAAACCCACGCAAGCACGGGGAGAACGCGCAAACTCCCACAGACACAGGCCCAAATCCATGTATCTGCACAGCACAGCAATAGTCACCCAGCTGTCATGTTGCCCGTGAAATGGTCCAGGTCAAGCGTACACTAACGACGTAAAGCATTAGGATACTCTCGAAAAATCCAAGAGCAGCCCTCTCACGACCCATCGAGTGTATGCCCCTCGTTAGACAAGGCGGACCGAAGTACCTGTAGGATAAAATAAATACATTAATATCATCAACAATTTACACACTTCCCAGGGAACTCCTAAGCTCAATATGCCTGTTTTAAATCAGTTTTCTATACCCCTCCATTCCCATTCTGTTCATGTGCCCATCTAAGTATCTCTTAAATAACTCCAGAGTACCTGCCTCCACCACTTTACTTGGCAGCGCGTTCCATACCCCCACCACTCTCTGTGTGAAAAAACTCCCTCTAGCATCCAAATTATAACTTACCCCCCACTCACCCTAAGCCCGTGACCCCTCGTGCTATTCGAGTCCATCCTAGGAAAAAGCTTAACCCTGTTTACTCTATCTATACCCCTCATAATCTTGTACACCTCTGTTAGATCTCCTGCTGCCATTCTGCATGGCGATCAATCTGGAATGGAGGAAGGGCAGCATTCGGGGTGAGCCAAGTGGGAGGGGAGCAGCCTGCCTTCCATGGGTGGGGGGGGTGCATTTACCCTCGGGGTGGGCGGTCACTGGGGGAGATCTGCCAGGGTGAAGGGGACGGGGGAATGGCCACTGCTGAGGGGGGTAGACTGTGAGGTGTGCATCGGGGCATTCTGGAATGGGTTAGAGCTAGCCCGGGAATTGTTGTTGGGGCCACAGTTAGACTGTGGGGGGGCTGGAGGGGCAGCACTGTGGTTGTTCCAGGCTGGTCAGCAATCGAGCTGACAGTAAATGGGAAGCCTGACAGACCGGGGCCACTGCGTGTATGCACAGTTCCAGAACTGTTAGACTCCAGTGTGAATAGTCCCTGTTCCCCTGGTTTTTAATCATATTCACAATTGGGACCACAGAATGCAGAGATTCAGGTGAGAAGCACTTAATTCTGTAGTTGACATCTTCCTGTGTTCAGCCTCTGCACTCTTGTTTTTATTTGTTTATTAATCACAAGCAGGCTTACACTAACATTGCAATGAAGTTACTGAGAAAGCTCACCTAGTCGCCTCACTCTGGCACCTGTTTGGATACACCGAGGGAAAGTTTAGCACGGGCAATGCACCAAAACCTTTTGGACTGTGGGAAGAAACTAGAACACCTGGAGGAAACTCACGCAGACACAGGGAGAACATGCGAACTCCGCACAGACAGTGATCCAAACCGAGAATCGAACCCACGTACCTGGCACTGCGAGGCAGCAGTGCAACCACTGTGCCACCGTGTTGCCCCAGGTCAAGGCATAACTTGAAGACAAAAGAAAAATACTGCAGATCCTGAAATCTGAAACAAAAACAGAGCTGATGAAGGGCCATATAGACTCGAAACATTGCTCTATTCTCCCCCCACTGTCAGACCTGCTGAGATTTTCCAGGATTTTCTGTTTTTGTTTCAAGTCATATTGTGTTGTAGAGACAGGGGTGGGATGGAGTTTGGCCCATCACTTCCAGAGGCTGGAATGTTCAATCTCGGATACTGGGTTATCAGCCCAGTTTTAACGATGAATTTTAGGCCCTCATGCCTCACTCCTCATCCCATGCACTGCACTCACCAAATCCATGTTCTCTGACCGAATGGAATGAATTATTGTCGTAAGAATTGTCTTTTCTTTTCATCATTCTTTGTTGTGTTATTAGAATGACATAATTGTTGGACTCATTGACTGTAAAAGACACCCAGTTCCCTGGCGTTGTGAGACAGCAGAGCTAACCATTGTGTTATCATGCTGCCCACAACCCTGAACCTTTATCAAGAGAGGTTGCAATTTTGGTGATGCACTGGTTTTCACCAAGTCATTTCTAGTGACTTGCCATTGATCCAGTCCACACCATGGCTACTTGCCTTCCCCAACTGAGCTAACCTGGTCCCCTCAACAAGCTGTCCCACTCACAGAATTGACAGGTTATGTAATGCAATCTGACCATGAAGGATCTGCCTGCTTTCCAGCTCTTTACTTAAGCACCAATTTAGTGCTGTGCCTTCAATCACCACATGATCTGCAGGTCGTTCACCGTATTGCAGTAATCTTGCTGCCAATAACATGTGTTATTATTATAACCATACAGTAAATAAGCCCAATGTATTGATACCAATCAGTCAGAAGAGGTTTGGTAAATACAATTAAAAGTATTACCCCTCTTTCTTCATATGACTGCAGTGGCAGCTACATTGTTTAGCCAGCTAGGCTACTTGCTGTGAAACCAATACAATGTTCTATGTGCACACATACTAACAGTCTTCCAGAACCTTGAATAAATACAGTCGAAGAGTATTAATGTTTGATTAATTGCCGTTTTGGAAGAGCCCATTTATAACTCAGAACTTTTTGTTGTCCAATCAAAGGAATATGATAAATCCTTTGAATTAGCCCTTTGAGTTCTGAACCTGACTTTAATTCCAAAATATATTGTAAAATAAATCATGTCCGGGCTAACCGGTTAATCATCTTAAAGCATGAGAATGGACAATATAATTTTATAACTTTCTGAAGTTCACATAACTAAAATGATTATTTTCAGACAAATTCTTCTCCAAGTATTAAACTGTCAAGTATTAGGCATTAAACAAATAGCATAGTTGTCCAGTTACAGAATTCCAAAATTGAGTAGGCTACTACTTTCAAAGACTTGTCAAATGGAAATAATGAATAATATATTTTTAATTACTGTTACTAAAAATAGGAACATCATTCTTACTATCTTTTTCATGTTCACTGAACCCTAAAGCTGCTAAAGTATAAGGAGTTCTGCAATTTGTTCTTCAAATGTTTCTGACAATTATGTATGGAACAATGGGTTGGATGGAGTGATTACAAGGCTGTAATTTAATCCTGAGTTTCAGATGATGAATACAAGCTGTTCAAATTAAAGCTTTAAATTATATTTTTCTGCATATTATTAATGATTAACATTAGCTAGCACCCATTGTCATTGCTAAGGGTTAGTTTGAGGTCTGCAACAAGATGATAATGTTCCTCTTACCTATCTCTTTAAGACCGCAATTCAGGTACTCTTTACAGGGAAACGGTCTAAATATTCTTGCGGTCCAATAGAGGCTAATTAATTTTGTTACTGGAAGATTGTGTAGATTGACAGCTGCTGGGCTTCCTGCCTTATTATGCCACCAACCTTTCTAGGTTATCTGAAGGTCAGAAAATCAGCAGGAAATAACTGGCTTTCTTTTTTCCTTTTGAACAGTAATTAAGGATTGTAACATAATGATTTGTTGTCACCTTATACAGAGTGCATGTTCTGTTGCTGAATAGGATAAATGCTCTTCAACCTTTTACTTAAATTGATACGCAGACTATCTTTGCATTATTGAATCTCCAGTCATGACGAGAGCCAGTAGGAATGCCTCAGTACAACTTGTCATTAAAGTTAGAAACTATGCGCACGTATATGTCTATGCGTATTAATAGTTTTGCGTACATTGAGCACATTTAGGATACTTACAGAAGGATTTGTGTCATCAGGTTTCAGCTTCATCACAAGAAAGATGCTTTTACGCATACTACTCCCCGTGTAATATTTTTCTATCCTTTTGGGTTTGTTTAGCAACAGGTTGGCAACCCTTCAGGATTGGCCTTGAGTCTCCAGGAATTGAAAGTAATTCTTCAAGACATTGCTGTGTGCAGCCCTGGAGAAAAATCACAGGGCCATCAAAACAAAGCTTTTTAAATATTTTCTTTGAACATAGTTCTTTATTAGATTGCAAAAAGGGACAAAAAGGTGTTTCGTCAGGCATCATCAAATTCAGTAATGAGTCTTTCTGGTTTCCAGTTGGCGTAGAAAGGCAATGTGTCACAACATGAATTGTTGGCTGAAACAAGTCATGTGATGAGACCTCCAGGAGTACAGTTGGCAACTCTGGTCTAGCAACAAAGACCTCATGTCAGAAGTCTTTCTGGAAGGTCTAAAGCCACACAGATTCTCTGGGAGAGTTACCTCAGACACAGACGGCGGGGAATTGAAGAGAATGTCTGTTAGGATTTTCGCTACTATGGACAAAAGGGAAATACTTTGATAATTTCCACAGCATCATTTATCTTCCTCTTTGGAGGTAGGTACAATTGTCTGAAATTGGGTGGGCAAAGAATGGAAAAGGAGGGGTGGTGAGTGGGGAGATGGAATTCTTTTTTCTCCCAAGTCCATCGGAGTCTAGATCTGAGCAGAAGTCCCCTCTTTTGAAGACCTCAGCTGGAATAGTGTCAGCACCACAGGATTTTTTTTTTGTTAGCTTTATTGCTTGCTGCAGCTGTCCGATCAATGGTGATACACCCATAGATTCGACCAAAGGACACTGGGTTGGGGGGGATAGCTTGGAAAGTATCAGTTGCCACTATGGATTTACAGTTAAGGAGTTGTTGAAGATATTCTTTCCAGCATTGGTGGATAACATTGTCATCCTTTGGAAGATAGAAACCATCTTGTGAGCCAACAGGATTTTGTCCATTTAATATAAATCTCAGGAGTTTTAAAAAACTTTGCTTATCATGATGTTGGATCTTACATGTTTTCTCTTACTATCACATGTCCTTTATCTTTCAGATTTGTCTTTGGGCATCAGCTGCTGGATTGCTGTATTCTTGACTTGTAACATTGGGTTGTTCTGCCAAATACTGAAAGCTGCATATTTCTCAACAGCATCATCAGGAAACCTTCATTGCATTCATCAATCTGACCAAATATTTGACTCAGTAAATCAAAAGGCTTTGTGGATTGCACTCCAGAGATTTCCATCTCCAAGAAACTTCATCACAATCCTACAACTGCTTCATAACGATATGGCTGCAATATCTTGAATGGAACAGTCCAGGCTGGTGTCAAACAAGGCTGTCGTCCCCATACTAGTTACATTGAACTTGATAGTGGCTATTCAATTCGTTAAAGATCAACTGACCTCTATCCTTAGTATTAAATATTACTCAGAGAGAAAGCCCTTAGCCTCAGTAATCTCCATGCCAAAACTAAACTGATCGCCGTAGACATACAAGTGTGCAGATGACAGTAGTGTCATTGTCCATTCTGCATCAGGTTTGCAAGCCACTCCGAATCTCTTCAATTCTGCATACATAAAACTCAGTCAATCTTTGAATGTAATCTTCTAAAACTATAGCAATATATATTTGAAAACAAAGACCTCTGCAAGTCAATGAAAGTTTAGTCCACGGGGCAGTTGGTATCACTACACACTTGTAATGTACTGAAATCTGGGCTGTATTTAAGTAACACATAAGAGCATGAGAGAAATACCACTTACAACCTCTGTCACATCTTTAGGGTTCATTGGGAAGATCATTGAAAAAATATTAGCATCTTCTTGAAGACAGCTCCATTACCATTTAAACAAAATTCCTATAAAGTTAATACCAATGGGCCAGATATTTTTTTCAGATGGCCAAAAAGCAAATCCCCCACCAAGTCCAATTTACTCAACTCTCATGTGGACAGTGTTTCACAAAGGATAAAGAATACTCTGCAAAGATACCCTAAAGCTCTCTATGAAATGTGACACATTGACATTTGTGACTGGGGAAGGTTGCTACCTATCATTCAAAATGGCGACCACTTGTCCATCAAGCTACGTCATGCTCTGAATCCAAACACATCAATGATGAGCACAGGGACAGCAAAGAAGGAAAGAAAACGAAGCAAAGGCATCCTGGGGGCCACTATCACATGAGACATCCTGCCCCATGTGTCCAAAGATCAGTGGGTTTAGAATCAGTCTGTTCAATCATCTGAATATCCATGACTGACCCGGAATACAGGTCATCCTCGAATGGCAGAGGACAACATCAATGATTTTCCAACCATTACAGGAGCCGATGTTTTCCAAAGTCAATTTCTCATTCCTCCTGAAGATCAGTAAGGTCACCATAGTATAATGTTTTAAACAGACCAAGATGACAGATTTAAAGCTGTCCTAAAATAAGTTTAAGGACTTGGCATTTTGCCTACTCCTGGACCTGACAATGCATGCAACATGTCAACAATAAAGAAGCCTGTGATTTTGTCATGTGGACAGCTCGCCTTCAACAAACTAGTCATTTACTGACAATCTCAAGTGCAAAAAAATGAACTACTGATCCGATTCTGCACATAAATTATTGACAGCATACTTGATCATTTTGGTAGCCCTTCCTCTATTACTTGAATGGAGCCAATAATTTAGGAATTTATAGCATCTACAACTATCTTAATTTCCAAGCATATATTAATCTCTTGATGAGCGTAGTAATTCTTTAACTACAGAAAGAACATGACATGGCAAGGTATAATAAACTATATTCATTAAAAATACAATGGAAAAAATGAATAGATTTACTCTTATCAACAAATGTAAAGTTGTAAATATGCAAGTAAATACAACATTTACAAACAAGGTTAGTGGTTACTTAATATTTATTTCACTGCCAAAAGATAGTGGATGTGTGGGACAAGCTGTCAGACAAGTAGATGATGGGGTTGGGGCAAAATGCAACTATTGAAATGTCCCTAAAACTATTTATTAATATTAATCAAACATTTATTCTCAGAAGTTACACATCAACACATAGTGACGAAGGATCTGCCATAGTGGAATAATACACCCTTTTTATGGAACACACTTGATAAACAAAATTACCTTTTCTCACAGTGCATTTTTTTATATCCCTTAATCTTTTGCTCATGCACAGTAATGTCCTAACTATTTAGGGGTTATGGCTTTTAAACAAAAAAAAAGATACAGCTTGCACATATTGATTCAAAATAACAACAACAAATTTATTGTAGGAGCTGCTGCCTGCACAGTGTACAAACTTAAACTGATACAGGAGACTATAAAATCACCTTCAAATCATATAATCGCTTCTTAATGCAATCATGTAACTACTTAAATTTATAACATGTGCCCATGCAGATTTTGAAGAGTTGTGAATGAAGCTCAAATTTGTGTACACATGGGGGCAATCTTATGAAAAAAGTTCTAAGTCTAGAACAAGCGTGAAAATGGGAGAGTTTCAAATCCATTGTTTTGGTGAGTACAAATCTAGTATCTTATGCATACAGTGCATAAAAAACTCTGAAATCTAATTCCCACCTCTAGGAGGCGTTAGTGGGGCTTATATCAACAGAAAGCTGGCTGAAAGTGGCAGAGATTGTAATTGCAGTTGTGCAGGTATCTCAGCTCTGAGCAGTGGAGAGACCTGCCACAAAGCATCTGCTGCTTTCAGCTAACCTCCATGGTCTCAACCTGGCAACCACCACGCCCCCCACCCCCTCCACCATGAGGTTCTGCAGCTGATCGCAAGTTCCTCCCCGCCCTCAGCCGGACTATTCGATCCCCATCAACTGTACTGCCGAACCGTTCAGCCATCCCCACCCCTCCGAACGCTATGTAGAATGCCAGCGATCACAACTGCAGAGTGGACAGCAGTGTCCCTTCTTCCCACCGATTTCAACTGTCAATTCTATAGTGGTTCTGCCTCTCCTCCTCCCTGATTGGCCCAGTCCCTGATTTGGCCCCACCCCAGTCGATCCTGCTCCTTCAGGCCCAATCCCCTTCTCATGGCCCAGTGCCTGGTGGGCAGTGCAAGGAATCCAGGTTGGCACTGCTATGGTGCCACGCTGTCAGTGCCAGACTGGCACTTCCCAAGGAGCACTCCCCTTGCCCCTGATTTTCTGGGGGAGACGTTTCATCTCCAGTTCTATCGGTGAGGCCATCACATCTGGTCGCCATTGCTGAAGCAAACCTCCCCCAGCAAGGCCACACAGGCAACTGAACCCGCAAAATTGAATCCCGTGCTCGCTACTGTAACTTAAATCAGCATTTTAATAAATTTAAATATATTTGTCAGCCTCTTGCTGGAAATGAGTATGTGGCTGATGCGCCAGATATCCAGTTGATAGTTTGCGAGAATTGAGAAATTGGGCACAAATCTGATTTCTTGACTCTCTTATGATCTTGCCAGTTCATTGCTATATCAGCCAGCAGGGTGTGATGGTAAAATTGCCCCCATGGTGTCCTTATCTTGCCACTTTTAGTTACTGTAAGAAATATAAGCAATGATATTCCACCAATATTAATTTTATTTTTGGAATAGGATCTTTCAACAGTTACGGAAGTGTTATTTATTCACTGTATAATAAAAAAGATTTATAAATAAGACATAGTTTTCACATATCTGAAAACAGGCTACTATGTAAGATGTATTTAATACATTGCAATTCTGTGCAATGTGCTGTGAATAATGCAAAACTAAAGAATCAACTAAGAGAATTGAGAAACAATTCAAAGTAATGCCAAAACTACTTTGTTTCAACCAAATGATAGCAATTTGTGTAGATAGTCTTCTGGGAATAGCTGCATTTTCCACTGTTGCCACATGTAAGTAAGGCAAAATACATACCCCAATGCCCATAGGGGTATTGACAACCTGAAATTTCAGCAACTGAAATTGAAGTTGCTGTGGATTTGCATTATATTGTCCAATAGCAGGAGGTGTTACCTATCACAGTGCAAGTTTGCAGGATTAAGTTCTTGCAAGTTCTTGATTAAATGTCTCGTATTCAGTAACAACATATTCTTAGTTGCAATGCATTCAGGTCCATCCTTGCAATATTTTCATTTTCACAACTTGGGACATTTTACAATGCATTTTGTATTTTGTTGGCAAATATACATTCCAAATGCCCCTTTTTACAGATTATTACTTTGAGTTCCACTAATCCTATTTACAAATGTAGTCCATTTCTTGTCATATCAAAGATTGCAACTTAGGTGGATTGGTCATGCTAAACTCCCCTCTGTCTCCCAAGATGCGTAGACTTTATGGATTAGCCATGGGCAATGTGTGGGGTTACGGCAATAAGATGTTGGAGAAAATTTGGATGAGATACTCTGTCAGAGAGTCAGTGCAAACTCAATGGACAGAATGGCCTCTTCCGCATTGTTGGGATTCTATGATTCTATGCATATGAGCCATTAAGAAACAGAAATATGTGGTCCTTATTGCTATCGTAATCAATTTACTTTACCAGATACAGGACAAATGCATGTGTAGGTGACATCTGGTTTCTTTCATGATTCATATTGTGGTGCACATCTGGACAAGACCTTGATCACTGACTCCTGCATGTTTGGATTAGGGACTGCCAAGAACAAGGTCAGAATAATTACCTGCATTTTCTCCGCCAGGCACAATGAGCCAACATAGTTGTACAATGAATTGGAATGCATACCCACAAATTGTTGCCATTAACATTTCATTAATAATGGGTGCTATATATCAACAAAAATAGTGGAGTCTGCACACGATTATAATAAGACACAGAGCATGTAGTCAGACGCGGGAATCTGCTTGTCAGTTTGGGCAAAACTTGGGCCCTTTGACGTTAATATGACTGTAAATTACTTTAAACTATTCAAAATGCGAGAAACAGAAGTTATAATTCAAATCAATAATTTGCATTCAACAAAGAAGCACTTAAAATTGCTTTTAGAATTGTTGCAGACTGGCCACATTCCGAAGTCCAGAACAACCTGCAGAGGGATACGATAAAGCTTGGGACAGTCACCACAGAGCTGCCATGGGGAAAAATCACTGTCTAAGACCCTTCATGTGAAGATGCCAGCTTTGAACTGGGGTAAATATAGTAAAGGTCTTACAACATCAGGTTAAAGTTCAACAGGTTTATTTGGTAGCACAAGGTACCCAATGAAGAGGCAGCACTCCAAAAGCTAGTGGCTTGAGCTACCAAATAAATCTGTTGGACTTTAACCTGGTGTTGTGAGACTTCGAATTGTGTAATGCAACACTGGAAAATCTCAGAGCCCATTCTTTCTCATGTTGTATAACCCCTGTATTTTTTCTTCATTAAAACCACCTCTCAGATTACCTCCAGCTTCTGCTCTGACCGAACGCTCCCTCCTTTTTAGAAAGTGTAGACTGGTTTTAAATGCAGAGTGGTTTTAAGTTATGCCAGTCAGAGTGTTTGCTTGTCTCACATGATTTGGTGCCCCAATGCTAAGTGCTGGCTGCAATGTACAATCATTAAACTGAGGAGGTGTAACAAAGTCACCATAGTGCACTGAGGGGAGGAGAATTGCAGACAATCCTTTGGGCTGTGTGACTCACATTGAATGTGTACGGTGAATATTACTTGCATTGCAATTGTATTGAAGTGCCTCAGAGAGCAACATGATCTATATAAATAATTTAAATACCAATGCATCATTTGTAATGGCCATTTTGAAATGCTTGTCATGTTTTATTTGATTGTATTGAAGCAGCTCGCAGTGCAACATGGTCTATGTCGAAAATCTGAATATTGCTGCGCTGGCCATTTTGAAATGTGGCTTTCTTGTCTGCAGGCAGTCAAAAAAGAGTATCTACCCATGGAATTTGATAATCCTGAAAAATGGTGCAGGATTTTGTGCAGCATTAGCCCACACTCACTGCTTCTGATTCAAGTGAACTTTGTTACACCTCCTCAGTTTAATGGTTGTAGCCTGCAGCCAGCACTTAGCATTAGGGCGCCAAATCATGTGAGGCTAACAAGCACTCTAACTGGCATACACAACTTAAAACCACCCTGCACTTCCTAAAAAGGAGGGAGTGTTTGGTCAGAGCAGAAGCCCGAGATAATCCGAGAGGTGGGTTTAATGAAGAAAAAATACAGGATTATACAACATAAGAGAGAATAAGTTCTGAGATTTTCCAGTGCTACACTGAAGGCCTCGCTCACAGATGAAGAAGTTCAGCTATGATGCCCTAAGAGCGAAGTTGGCAAACATGGGTTTTCATTGGATTAGGCCATGATTCCATGGGATTGGGCAGTGATTCATGGGATTGGCTCAGAATTATGTTTGGAAAAGTACTGCAGTGGTTTGTCATTACATCCTGCAATATGACTAACCAGGAAACTCTCCTACTTATATCACCAGTCTTTGGGCACATTGGAAGGACCTGCAGACTGATAATCAATCTGTTTGGCCATTTTATGAATATATATTCTGTGGCCATCATGTCCTGAAGTGGGCCTTGAACTTAGTTTTTTGTGCTCAGAGGTAAGGATGCTATCCTTTATGCCACAAGATCTCCTCGCCCTTATCTCTAGTCTGCCTTTATTCTTTTGCACATTCAGATAGTCATAGAATCATAGAACCCTACAGTGCAGAAAGAAGCCCTTTGGCCCATCAAGTCTGCACCAAACACAATCCCACCCAGGCTCTACCCCCATATCCCGACATACTATACCCATTAATCCCTCTCACCTCCGCATCCATGGACACAAAGCAACAATTTCTTAGCATGGTCAATCAACCTAACCTGCACATCTTTGAATTGCAGTCAAGAACAGTCACTGCATTCTCAGCAAAATATGATGGAGAGCATATCTCTGAGGAAAGCTATCAATACTTGTCAATTCTTCCAAGGTTCACTATTTTTTTCTTGCTTTTTTTCAACATGTTTACAATTTGTCTCTATGCAACACTACATCTCTTTGTATGGCCTGAGATTGACGCTGTTAACAGTAGCATACACTGTGTCACTGAAAGTGCTGTAATGCTAAAATGCAAATCTAGGTTGCACTCAATTTGGCAATATAGAGTTTAATAAATATGCTGCATACCTGTGCGGATTAATGTGTGCTATAATAAGAAGAACTTCATATGCAAGGACTTAAGCATGACTTTAGAATAAGCCTGTCCATCTCACAGAATAACAATGTTAAGGTATCATTTTTCAACATGGTAATTTTAACATTTTTTTCTGCAAAAACTGTGCTATGTTCATAAAATATCTGAAAGAACATTACAAACTCCAAGCTACTCCAGTCACCAGGGGGTGGCACGGTAGCACTGTGCCAGAGACCTGGGTCATGATTCTCCCACCCCGACCAACAACTTCTCTGATAGGTTGGGGTGGGAGATGCACATTGCAGGCCTTGTTCTGGGATTTGTCCAGAATGCATGCGCATTTCCAAGACACAGTTAGTAGTCGCCGGACAGATCATGCTGGAAACCGGTGGGAAGGCAGATAAGTAACTTGAATCTATTTTTAATACAATTTAAATGTAGTTTGAATGTAATTATTGGGAACTCACTGGACCCGATTGAATCTCCCACCCCACCAGGAGGACTTCATTCCATCAGGGTTCAGATGGCTCCCCACATTCACTGCGCATGTGCAGAGTTCCAAAACTGTCAAACTCCATTGCAAGTAGGCCCGACCCCCCTGAGTTTTTAATGAGATTCACAATGGAAACCTCTGCACTGCACAAAGTGGGGAGATTCAGTGAGAAGCTGAACTGAGAAAACAGTTGGCATCTAGAACAGTTTTCTTGTCAATTCAGTGCTTTTAGGAGAATTGCAGCCCTGGTTTCTATTCCTGGCTTGGATCACCGCCTGTGCGGAATCTGTAAGTTCTCCCCATTGGGTTTCCTCTGAGTGCTCCGGTTTCCTTCCATAGTCTGAACGACATGCTGATTAGGTGTGTTGGCCATGCTAAATTCTCCGTCAGTGTACTCAAACAGGGACTGGAATGTGGCGACTCGGAGTTTTTCACAGTAACTTCATTGTAGTGTTCATGTAAGCTTACTTTTGGCACTAATAAACAAATTTAAACTTAAGAACAGTTCAGCACAGTTCTTCCACCAACTTAACCTGAAAATACACAAGTCCTCAAAACAGAGTGCACCTTGCTTCCTCATGAGAAGTGGCCTTTGGCAATTCCTATGCTGCAAATCTTTAGGCCAGCCTTCTAGAAGTGGTGCTTTGTCAATGTTACTTGTTAATTGGTTGTTGTCTTTTTATCAGATCGGTGTTGATTTTTGACAACAGGTTAATTATGGAGTTCTGCTATGATCCAAATAGAGCTACATTCTTAGAATGATAGAATCCCTGCAATGCAGGAGGAGATCATTCGACCCTTTGAGTCTGCACTGTGAACAATCCCACCTTGGGCCTATCCCCAAACTGCACATATTTACCTGCTAATCTCCTGACAATAAGGGTCAATTTATCAATGAATCTAACCTGCACATCTTTGGACTGTGGAGAAAACCCACACTGACACAGGGAGAATGTGGAAAACTCCACACAGACAGTCAATCAAGGTCGGAATTGAACTTAGGTCCCTGGAGCTATGAGGCAGCAGTGCAAATCATTGTGCCACTGTGTTGCGCATGTGCTTATTCTTATATTCTTATGTGCTGTTTATCATAGTGTCTGTTATTTCTCTTGTAATCATTGATAATTTGATAACTTCCATTGTCCATATTTGATAACATTAACATTGACCATTTTATCTTGCACCGTTTTTAACAAGTTTTTTGTGAGGATAGCATTTTCTTCAGTTTCAATTAATATGTAGCACTGGGTTTCGATTCTACTGGTTTGAGGGCATACAGTTATAGTGTTCTGTAATCTTTTATTTCTGACAACCATTATAATTCTTCTCTGGCAAATGAAACCATACCAATACCCTCTGGTCTTCTGTTAAGTTTGTATAAATTGCCTTCTTCTTTGTAAAGAATCCATTTTCGATTCCAGTACAGTGTGACTTTCTGCTAGGATTTCGCAATCATTTTGTATTCACTGTGTAACTGAAGCACTCTTGTTAAAAGGATCTCCTTTGCACTTATACACAGCTTGACAGTTCTTTGATCTGTCTTCCCAATTGCCTCAGAATGGGTGACTAGGTCTTCCGCTAGTTTATTTATACCAGACCAATCATTTACTTTGTCCCTTTCCAGCCGGCCTGGGTGTAAATCGTCAGTCTGTGCACTGTGCAGTGCAATGACTGGGTGTCTGCTCAGACACATTTCACTGAACGCATTCTAATATCTGTCAATAACTTGAGTGTGATGCCAATCAGTAACAGTAAAAGCGCTGCTATTCTTTGAACGCAGTCTTTATTTAAATGTTAACACCATAACGGAGTAATCAAGAAGGAATGATCAATAAACACTATCATATCCTAATGTGCCTAATGCACTGAGGGGAGGGATTGCTCACCCATCAGCTATGCTAATGCATTCTAAGACACCTGAACTTTACTCTTGCATACAGCAGATAAATCTCATTGTCATGTTAGATTATGAAATTTGAGCCTTGGCTGATGCTCCAGTCGAGCTGACCTTTGATCATTAATCACACAAATTTCTTTAGCTGCAGCTTCCTGTGGACTTGATGGGACTTCACTAACAGCTCAGCTAAAGAGGCAGAGGAACTAATTGCTTTTTGTCTGTGATCATGCTGATGGGTGAGAAGCCAAAACCCAATTTAGTTGGTAATTGCTATGCTCATGAAAAACAGCATCAAAGCCTTGATGCGTTTTGCTGCACTCTCCAGGGAGGAGATAGTAGGGAGACTGGGACGGAGGCGGGGGGGGGGGGGTAAAGCTTGAGTTTAATTTGAATGCCGGCACAGTTCTCTGGCCATTTGAGCTGCTCTGGCAATTAAACCAAAAGGATTTAAGAAAGAAATTCTTCCATTGTGCATATTCCTCTGAACTGAGATGAGTTTATTGAACACAGTGTGAAAAAGCCCAGGCACATCACTCTGTCTGACATTGTACATTGAACATACAGGCACATAAAGAATCAATAAAGCATCAGAATTCTCTGCTTCACCCCTTAATCAATCAAATTAGCAGAATGGGTGGATTATTGCTTAATGGTGACAGTTTGCTGCCTGCTGCTTAAGATAGTCTCCACATTCCACAACCTATTTATTTTCAAAGATCTCTTTTATTGCATTAACATAAATTTAAAGGTGCAGCATTTTGTACATCAAACACATTTTAGAAACAAACCTAACATTTTTTCCTTAATTGTATTCCTTTGAAATTGATCTATATATGTAGCTGACATAAGCAAACGCATTTCACACGTGACAAAAATATTATTTGCATGGCATGCCACCAATGCATGCACTGAACTAAAAATCATAGTTGTTACAATAGAGATTCTTTAGAGCTATCACTTAAAATCACAGAGTCATAGAGGTTTACAGCATGAGAACAGGCCCTTCGACCCAACTTGTCCATGCCACCTTTTTTTAAAACCCCTAACCTAATCCCAATTGCCTGCATTTCACCCATACCCCTCTATATCCATTGTACCCATATAACTATCTAAATGCTTTTTAAAAGATAAGATTGTATCTGTCTCTATTACTATTTCTGGCAGCTTGTTCCAGATACTCACCATCCTCTGTGAGAAAAAATTGCCTTTCTGGACACTTTTGTATCTCTCCCCTCTCACCTTAAACCTATGCCTTCTAGTTTTAGACTCTCTATCTTTGGGAAAAAATATTGACTATCTACCTTGTCTATGCCCCTCATTATTTTATAGCCTCTATAAGATCACCCCTTAGCCCCCTACACTCCAGAGAAAAATGTTCCAGTTTATTCAGCCTCTCCTTATAATTCAATTCATCAAGTCCCAATGGCATTCTAGTAAATCTTTTCTGCACTCTTTCTAGTTTAGTAATATCCTTTCTATAATAGGCCACAGAATGTGTACACAGTATTCCAAGTGTGGTCTTACCAATGTCTTGTACAACTTCAACAAGACGTCCCAACTCCTGTACTCAGTGTTCTGACCAATGAAATCAAGCATGCTGAATGCCTTCTTCATCACTCTGTCCATCTGTGATTCCACTTTCAAGAAGCTATGAATGTGTTCCCCTAGATTTCCTTGTTCTGTAATTCTCCCCAATGCCCTACATAAACTGAGTAAGTCCTGTTCTGGTTCAATTTATCAAAATGGACCACCTCATACTTGTCTAAATTAAATTTCATCTGCCATTTGTCAACACACTGGCCCAATTGATGAAAATCCCATTGCAATTGGAGATAACTTTCTTCACTGTCCACTATGCCACCAATCTTGGTGTCATCTGCAAACTTACTAACCATACCTCCGATATTCTTATCCAAATCATTAATATAAATGACAATTAATAATGGACCCAGTACTGATCTCTGAGGTACACTGCTGGTCACAGGCCTTCAGTTTGAAAAACAACTCTCTACAACCACCTTCTGGCTTCTGTCAAGAATAGTAAGAAGTCTTACAACACCAGGTTAGAAGCTAATTTTGTATCCATTTAGATACCTCACCCTGGATCCCGTGAGATTTAATTTTGTGCAACAACCTACATGCAGTACCTTGTCAAAGGCCTTGCTAAAGTCCATGTAGATAACATCAACTACACTGCCCTCATCTACCTTCTTGATTACCTTCAAAAAACTATATTAAATTTGTGAGACATGATTTTCCAAAAAACTTAAATATCAATTAAGTTGAACTTGGACAGCATCAATCAGAAATTCTACCATGTGAAAGCTTCTGTGTCCCTGGTTAATATCTGTATTATGCAGATGTTGGTCAAATCAATAGCAGTGCTCGGACAATTTGAAAGCTGTGTGCTATCTCATTACTATTGGCCGGATGGGGAGTCAACACTAACATGGTATCAGCTTTAAAGTGCCTAATTGGTTAGTGTAATGGACATCTCCTGGCACCGTAGTCAAAGCCAGAGGCAAAAGTCTTTTGTATATTTTTGCAATAAGGTTAATTAGTCTTTATATATAATAGATGTTATGTGAACATCATGCTTTTACAATTGTATTTACCATTTTGAAAACCATTTTCTGATGAATATTAGTTTTAAAATAATAATTTTATGCAAATATAGTTCTTGATTGATTTGGAGTTTTAATTACTGTCTATAACAATATGAAAGATTTCTCTTTGTTTTTCAAATGTTGGCAAATAACTTGATGAATAATTTTGCCGAATACATAAACTGACCTCAATTCTCCTGCTGTTCATACCAGCAGGATTCTCTGGTTCCGCCAGCAGTGCACCCCATGCCACAGGTTTCCTAGTGGCATGGGGTGGCTTACATGTGAAGTCTCATTGACAGCGGTAGGACCAGAATATCCCATTGTCAGAAAACGGATCTTGCTTCCCACTGCTGAGAAAAAACACTGGAGAATTTAGCCCACTATCACACAGTCATAAAGTGGTTACAGCACAGAAGGAGGTCATTTGGCCCATCATGTCATTATCAGCTTTATTAAATGCAACTCAACTATTCCCATTCAATCATCTTCTCCAGATAATACTGTGACTCTTTTTCTCTTCAGGTTCTTATCAAATTCCCTTTTGAAATTTATGTGGAATTTGCCACCCACATAGTGCATTCTGAATTCTAACCAATCGCTGTGTAGAAAGGTTTTTCTTCTATTTTATCTTTGGATCTTCACCTTGTACCAGAGAGGTTTTTGTTCCCATCACCTCTGCCAGTGGGAAGAGTTTCTCTCTATCTATTCTATCTAGATCCCTCACGATTTTGAATGCCTCTATCAAATCTCCTCTCAACCTTCCCTCAGGAAAGTAACAATAGCTTCTTAAATCTATCTACCTAACTGAAGTCCCTCACTCGTGGATTCATTTTCGGATTCTTGGGTGGCATGGTGGCACAGTGATTAGTACCGCTGCTTCACAGTGCCAGAGTCCCAGGTTCAATTCTGGCCTTGGGTTACTGTCTATGTGGAGTTTGCATTTTATCCCCATGTCTGTGTGGGTTTCCTCCATATGACCTCCTTC
Organism: Sphyrna mokarran; assembly: GCA_024679065.1. Classification (NCBI taxonomy): domain Eukaryota; kingdom Metazoa; phylum Chordata; class Chondrichthyes; order Carcharhiniformes; family Carcharhinidae; genus Sphyrna; species Sphyrna mokarran. The sequence goes on from JAGIQG010000011.1 coordinate 28,950,972, forward strand.
TGTACTGTAGGGGATCCATGATTTCTTCTCCACATCCATCTTCAGAAACTTCCCAAAGTATGGGACCTGGAATGAGATGTAATATTCCAGTTGAGACCACACCCTGTGTTTTATTAAAAAAAAAATCATAACCTCCTTGCCTTTACACTCTAAGCCTCTATTTATAAAGCCCACTTGGTGCCACTAGTCCTTTAAACTGCATTATCAACCTTCCTCGCATTTGTACATCTAGGACAGGATTTTACAGCTTTTCTCAAACCCAAAACCATAAAATCCTGCTCAAGGTCAACAAACCTTTCCATTGTCTGCCCCTTGCCTGGTCCGATTCCCATGGCAGGTGGGACGGTAAAATTCCGGCCTTATATTCCCAAGGTTTTCTGTTTCTGCACTCCTTTGAGAATTTACTCTTGAATTTGTATTGCCTGAAATCATTCTCCCCAGCATAATGTATCATACTTTGCTGCAATAATTTTCAACTGTCATGCACCTGCTTATTCGAGCAGCTTGTCAATGTGGTCTTGCTTTCGTATCTATTTTGGGGTTATACCTGCTGTAATTATGGTTTTGCTGCGATACTTTGTGACACTTCTAAATGCTAGCTTTATTAGTATTTACTATTAACCTGGCTGCATTGAAATGTTAAGGGCCATTTGTCATCTTACAGAAACCAAGACCCAGATTTTCATCCCCAGGTTATGTGCGCAGAAAAGGGAGAATTCCCGAGGTTGCAAAGCCAATCTTTAAAAATGGTGGCTCAATTCTGATTTTCATTCCAGGGTTGAGTTGGATTGGAAGTCAGACCTGCCAATCCTGGAAAGAGTGCGGAAGCCTCTGGGTCATATGGAAGACCTGTATGCTCTGGCTCTTTGCTGAATTTAATTTAAGAAATTATTAAAAGAATAAGCAGACTTCCAGTCCTCATCCCTTGCATCCTATGCCAAACTATACTCCTCTATGCACCAGCCCCCACCCTCCCCATGGCCCCCTATACCTGTTATGCCCTCCTATGTATACTTCCTTAATGATAATCCTCAGAATTCGGCCAACAGATAGGGTGAAATTCCTTTTGAACACCAGATTGTGTTTTTTTTTAAAGTGAAGCAGAGTTAAATCCATTGACAGCTTTGACAGTTCCAATTAGTTTTGACAGTTCTTTGACAGCTTTAACAGTTCAAATGAGTTTTGCACTTTTTAAATATAACCATATTAATGTTTGACAATCCAAAAGATGCCTTATCCTCCCAGTAGGTGCATTACCTTTCCCAAATGTGTTTCAGGACCAGATATAAAGGGGAACCTCATCTCTCACAGGAATTCCCTGGCTATCTAAACAAATCTACTAAGCTAAGAGCAAATCTTAAATGGTCCAGTCTGTACTCTCCAGTTTCCTATTCCTGGTCTACTAAAATCCCACTTCAGTAAATGATTTAAATGGCCAGCTGCCTCTGTAAACTGTGAGTGCATAAATTTTGGTCTCAATCCAATCTTGCCCCTGTGAAATAGCAAATGATGTGTTTGGGGGCAAGATTTAGGATTTCTGGACTTGATTGCGCTATGATGGAGATGTTCTTCGTCACTACAAAAATATGGTCTTAACTATTTTTCTCATCTAATTATATTGTGTCACTATAAATTGTACTGGATTTCAGCATTATAATAAGTAGGTGTTCACAACATTATGTCACTGGTGGAAAATTAAGCACAAAAAACTCCTCACTGTTGACATTTAAATGTTATGTCTTTTCAGATTATGTTTGAACATAACATCATGGAGAGAATGTATGTATTCTGTTGCTGCCTGCTATCAGCTTACTTTGTACCCTTGAAGTATGCATGCTATTTAAATAAATCAGCAGCAAGCTTTCATGAGTTTAAAATATATAAACTTTATACTTTAGCCTTAATTAATGTAACATTACCCAGTTGGTAATACACACACACACACACACACACACACACACACACACACACACACACACACACACACACACACACACACACACACTGGTTTCTCATGTAGTAGGCCTGTGGGGGCGAATTTTACTGTTCCACCCACCACAGGAATCGGAGCAACCACGGGCAGACCATGGGAAGGTCTGTTGACCTCAGGCAGGGTTTTCCAATTTCGGAACAAACAAGACCAGAAAATTGTGCTCATAGTCACTGAAAGTGTTAATATTGAATGAATGTCTTGTATAGTGAAGAGTTCTCAGCAGGTGAGGTTTCTTTTAGTTGATTTTCTCAGAAGTTGCTTCTTAGGTGAACTTTGAAAACTGGAATAGGTTCAGAACTTTGGCTACTTAATGTCTTCACAGCTGGTTTCTGAGCCAGGTTCACAGATTAACTGAACTGATGTTTCCGGAGTCTGTAGTGAACTTAATTGCAAACTTAATAGCTTCCAAATGTGATCTTTTAAACATACAATGGAAACATAGCTGCCTCCATGCAACTTTTCCCAAATTCCAAGTCTTTTTCCAAATACAGTGGGATATTTATGTTGATTACATATCCTGTATTGTGGGGTAGCATTTGAGAGTTGAGACAGTCATCATGATAGAATGGGTTAATAATGGGGGCTATTCACTACCATCTGTCAAATGAGTTTCGATTTTCTATTTTGTTTGTATAAAACATGGTCCTTTTGTGTTGGCCTATCCTTAAACAATGATTTGTGTGAATTCCTTGGACAACTATGAATTTCTACATTCAATTGAACATTCACCTAAGACTGTAACTGAAATGTCAAAGTACACATGATTTACTGCCTCCATGTTACTAGCTTATTTGTGTCCCATTGTAAAGGTATAGACTGGAAGTTCATAATACACTGCACATTAAAACAGAAACATTTAGTGTTATTTTTATGAATTAGATCATGTTAGAACTGGTTGGAGGGGCTACCACTGGAACTATGCAAAATGCATTCAACTCTAGAAATATTTTACAATTAAAATAATTGTTAAAATTGCAGGCAAAGAATTCCCATGATTGTATTCAGAACCTTTATTACTATTTATATTGCAGAATGTGATTTTAATCTATAAACAGGAATCCAAGAGAAAGAAATAGATTTATTGAGGTTTCAAATGTTAAGTACTGAAGAAGATCCAAAAAAAATTTACGCAGCTGATACCAGAACTATGAGATTTACCAGGAATAGACTGGGGCTCTTTTCTCTCAAAAAGAAAAGACTGAGAGTAACCTGACAAATGTGTTTTAAAATCATGCAGAGTTTTGATTGGATATACGTAGAGAAGACATATCCTATAATGGGGAGTCCATAAGTAGGGGTCATAAGTGTAAGATAGTCATGAAATAAATCCAAAAACAAAAAGTCAAGAGAAACTTCCTCAAGTAGATAGTCGTTAGAGTGTAAGATCAACTATTATATGAAATAACTGAAAACAATGGCATAAATGCAGTTGAGGAGATATTGGACAAGTATGTGAGGGTGAAAGAAATTGAAGGCCTATTTATAGTGTGAGATGGAGTAGGGTGGGAAAAGATCATTTGAAGCATGAACGTGGACTAGTTGAGTTGAGTGGCCTGTTTCTGTGCTAGAAACTATATAAAAACAAACTTGCACTAGCTGATTGGATTTACTTTCCAAATTGCCTGATTTCTCCAGTTTGGATTCAACAATTACCTTGTTCCAGTTCTGATACTTACTGGAGGTCACGGGACATCTTCAAATCACATACTTAAACGAGTGCACTGTTATTATACTCTACTCAAAAGCATGGAAAATCGGGTAAAGGCCATTGCTGGACAAGATAATGCTAAAACAGGTTGGTTTAATGATGATGGTGATAATACCATTATATTTTGGGAGGAAATAGACTGTGCCCAGAATATATGTCACTTCTGTATGGAACATCATCTATTGTTCTTTGGAGACATATTTTTGAATGGCAATCCTTTCCACAACAGGCACAGATGAATAGCATTGTGCCGAAATAGACTGATGTTTATCTTTCTTTTCTACCATCTGGCCATTTCCTTTGTCTTCTGTTTACTCCATGACTCTCTGACTGCCTGTGTCCAGTCGTTACAGTTAGCAACAAAGGTTTCCCATGCATTGACTTTGGTCCCAGTTAATTTGGGATTTTGCTTGCAGACATCCTTGTATTACAGACATGGGTGACCTGTAGATTCCATGTCAATAACAATGTCATCATAGCACATGTCTTCAGAGATGTGTCAATCATCCGTTCTGCTTATGAGACCCAACCAATGGAGTCACCACATTTGGAGACAAACATGCTGAGCATCCCTCCATGCTGGTATATTTCCATAGTCAACACCATCTCGCCAGGAGATATCCAATTTATACCCAAGACAATGGAGATGGAAATTGTTCAGCATCTTTTCATGGTTCATACTTTGCTACTGTAAAGGAAGACGTGAAGTCTGGTTCATACAGTTCTTTGTATTTTCATTTGTTTGTTGTTGGTCTACAATCAACTTCTCAACTTTAACATGGCATCTATGGCCTTGACAAATTTTGTGCTGATTTTGACATCAAGAGATAGGTTACTGGTGACTATTGATCTAAGCTATGTGAAAATCACAATCCAGAGTAAGAGTGGTGATGTTGATGAAAGGTGAAATCTCGACATCCAGACCCATAACTTTGGCTTTCCTGGTGCTGACTGTCAGTCCAAACTCATTGAAGGGCAGAGAGAACTGATCTAGAATTTTTTTTTTGTTGCGATTAAACTCAGTATGCGATGTCAGTGCAACATCATCAGCAAACAGCAACTCCCAGGGCTATGACATTACACACTTTTATCTTGGTGTGCAATGCTGTCAAATTGAACAGCTTGTCATTAGCTCTGGCATGCAGGGAGATACCCTTATTTCACCAATCAAAAGCAGACAATAGCAGCTTATAAAAAAAATGCCCAGGAGAATTAGTGCCAAGACGCAGCCCCCACTCTACCCTACTGCTGATCTTGAAAATAATCCTGAAAATGATGCAAAGGACAGCAAAGTTTAGGTACCAGTACATGAAACACATCTGGTTCCAGAAACATGAATATGAATGGGTTAATTATCAAAAACATCACACAAATGCTTTAACTCATTCCCTGCCTGTATTGCACAGTACAATTTAAGCAATAGAAGAGTAACAACTATCATAACATAGTGAGATACTATTAAATTAATATATTTTCTGTACAATAAACAGCACCTAAGAACAATGAAAGATAAGGGAACAGGGTGTTCTTTGTAATTGATACAATTAGTAATCAGAGTGCTGTGAGTCAGGGATTAGTTTAGGCTGAGATGAGGTTTTGAAAAAGGAGCAGTGAGAGAGAGAAAGGCAACCATTCTTTCAGGACACAGCTCAGCTAGAAATGAAGTACTAAAGGAAAGCTCGTCCACGCAAAAGCTTGTTTTCTTAAGTGGACTGGAAGCCAACTCCCAAGTCTTGGTCACTTAAGCTGTACGATGTGGTAATTGCTGGTTAGATTTGACCAATAGGTTTATGATTGCTGTTTGGGAAATCGGGGTCTCCACAGAATTTAGGTACTGGGAAAACAAATTCTTTTCGGTTTTCAATCTTTGAGTGCTAACTGTTAATTTGCTGAAGTATAAGATTATTATTTTTCTCCTACGTAATACTTGTATTTGTTTGTTAAATGAAAGTTCTGAATTCTCACTGTTTCTGCAGATGTTTCTCACGAATATTCTCAAAAAAATAGTGCACTATATAAAACCAATGTTTCTGGTTGGAATATCACTAGAATTTCATAAGATATGAAAATGTTGACATATGTGAACTGTGAGGATAAAAAATTTAGAAAATGACGCTTTCAAGTTAAGAATCCAAATTTGCATTAGAAATATAACATTACACAGTATACCGTGCCATGCATATTATAATGAAAATCTGGCAATTGTACTTACTCAATACATTTCAAATTAGCAGGGTTAATTAGCTTAGTTGTCTGGACGGTTAGTTAGTGATGCAGAGAGACACAACGGCATTGGTTCAATTCCTGTACCAGCTGAAATTATCTCTCGAGCGCACAGTGAGAATGATGAAGGGAACATTGTCATTTGGTAAGAGATGGAACAAGACCCACACTCTTTGTTGATGATGTGGGGCTAAAGTATTTCACCTGCAGAAATCAACCTGCAATAAATGTGCCTACTCTGCCAAGAGGAAGAGGAAGTACAACTGAAGTGTAAGGCCAAAAGGAGAAATACAACTGGTACAGGCCGCATGAGACACCTGAAGGTGGTGTACCATCGATTCAGGAATGGATTCTGCGAAGGGACCACTCCAAACCCAGGCACTCCAGCACTGCATAAAATACTAGTGTACCTACACAACAAATAAAGTTAAGGTTTGGAAAAATTAAAAAAAAATACATTTCAAAGTCTTTAATGGAAGCTGACCAGAATAAGTCATGCCCTCAACAAAGTAAAGGAAATGGAACAGTTAGCAGATTCTTGAACAGAATCCTTGACTCTGAGCTAGAACTCTTGTTTTGAATCAAAAGGTTGTGGGTCCAAACTACGCTGGGCACAGAAGCAAATTCCTGCATTACTGGCACCAGCTAAGTCCCAGTTCTAAATTAGAAGATGAAGACCAGTTCTGATCTGGTAAACCAGTTGAAATTACCAGTAATATTGGTGACAGTGTCAACAATATATTGGCAGACCAGCAGGAAATGCCAGTAATAGTGGTGATATTACTAGTACTGGTTTAACCTGATTACATTTCCAGTTTATCCAGTTGTATTTATTTCTGGTGCACTTATATTTATTGCTTATATATTTGTTTGTAACATTTATTGCTGATGTCAAAAAGCAAAAGCATTCAGTTCCCTTGTACTGTGTACTAGTAGACGATTTTGTCATTTTAGAGATTACAGGGGCGAATCTCCAAAAACAAATTCTACGTGCCGAGCTTGTGTAAAAGCTGGAGTAAATCCTGCTGGTTTTGTTTAAGCAGGATTTCCAGAATGAACCTTCCTACATTCTGAGCACTGCAGAGTGTCCTACTGGGATTCCCTCTGAAAATCAGGCGATGGGACTTATTCCCGCTGGAGGGGCTGGCTGCATAACGCTGAGTGGACCACTGTGCATGCACTGATCTGTCAGCGCCGAGATTGATGCGCATGCAGTGTCCCCGCATTGCTGACCTTCTGATCGCTGGCTAGCTCAATCACTGGTCAGCCTCACAACACCCATTGCTGGCTTAATAATTACCTTCACCCTCTGATCACTGATCTCCTGGACCTCTCTAGACTAGCACTGATGGCTCCCAACCTATCACCAGCCTGTCCCCATTTCCCCGACCCTCCTCCAGCAGTTCCAACCCGTAAACCCCAAGTATTTCTGACCCCACCACCCCAACCAGACGGCCAGTCCCGATCACCTCCTAGATCCCTCTGCAGAGTGGTAGTGGGACCTTCCCAAGCTGCCTGTTCTCCCTCCATAGTCTGGCCCCCAATAGAGCCCGCTCCCTCAACACACCCCCTTAGCACTGCTCGATGCACAGCAGGCAGTGTCAAAGTGCCCCTTGGGCATTGCCACTTTGCCCCCAGGCAATGCCGGGCATCAGGCTGGCACTGCCAGGCTGGCAATGACCAAGGTCACCCGCCCCATCACCCTGACCCGCTGGAAGGGCTTCCTTGGCCTCCCCTCACTCCAGCTAGGTTCCCTGTTAGTGGATTATAAACCCCGCTGGAGTCAACTACTCCTGGTGGTGCGGACACACTAAAAGGCCTGGAGATTTCAATCCCGGGTGTACTAATGATACTTCAATTGAAATTTTAATATTTGAATCAGCTCCGGGTATGGAGTTGACGATTCCAAAAACCTTGGAGCCGGAGATGTGGGGAGCTGTGACGTCCGGCAGGGAGCCTGCTAAACAGCCTCCACTGATATCATTGCATTGGTAGAGCAACGCAGCAGGCTGGGAGAATCACACCCTATATCTTACATGTCCAGGATAACACTCAGAATAAAAGTTTACATAAAAGCTTTACTTTGGAGGAATAGTGATCGTACATAATTATCCCAGACAAAACACGCAATGTAAATATTTCAGTAAAACCTGAACCAATTTTATTGTTGGAGAGAAAGGAAACAGATAACCATATTGCTCGAACACAACAACTGCTGATGGATTTTGGCCAGTTTCGATTTTCGACAAAAGTCTGTGATCCTCCTGATGATGTAAGTGTTGAGCCTGGCTAATTCCTTCTCGACCTCCTTCTCGCTCAGATCCTTGGTTAATCACTTGGCACTTAGATAGATGTGTCATGTAACATCAGATGCTGGGGACGTATCTGAAACATGCCGCAGATGGGGAGAGATGAAGGGAAAAAAAAAGCATAGACTAATTAAAACAATTAAATTCACAACATGAGGGAAAAGGCAGCAATATCCAAGGGAGAAAGAAGTTAAAGCAGAAGTAAATCGGAAACATGGACGTTAATTTAAGCTTATTTATTCGTGTCACAAGTAGGTTTACATTAACACTGCAATGATATTACTGTGAAAATGCCCTAGAAACATGGACATGTACAGTGAATGCAATTTAAGAAAAATAGTGCTTGTGAAAGGCTACATTTACCAGTGTTCATCTTTCTGATTGACAGTGGAATTTTAGTGTGTGAGATTTGCCAGTGTTTATGAAATGTGGAAACTCTGGATCACAAATGGAGCTGCTTCCGACCACAGCCGACCCTCCAGCAGCAGTGACCAAGAACTTAACAAATGAAGAGTGTTTTCTCTGGCCTTTTGCCCACTGCCACTCAGTTATCTCCAACCCTCAGCTCCCCCACCAACCCCGCATCGCCACACCCCCCTCCACCCCTGCACCTGCTGCATCTGAATCAGTATCCCTTGTTTAAAATCTGCAACTACTGTAAAGACGCAGAATCTGCATGTAGGCAGATGAAATATTGCACTGCCTGCATGGTGGTAAGTGAGGCTGCTGAGGTTCTCATGCTGCAACAGAAAGCAGGAGTAGTTAGTCTCACATCATTTGTCAGCACTTAGATAGATGTGTCATGTAATATCAAGGTTGCAGTTATATAAACTCATTATTCTGTGTGAAATGGTGAGAAATTGATCCTGCAATTGCACAATTGAGTGTCTGCAGTTTCTGTCTTAGCCTCTAGGCTGCACTGGAGCAGGCTCTGTAACAACATCCCAGCTGCACTGGGGCAGGATCTGTAACAACATCCCAGCTGCACTGCGGCAGACCTGTAACAATATCCCAGCTGCACTGGGACAGGCTCTGTAACAATATCCCAGCTGTACTGGGCCAGGCTCTGTAACAATATCCCAGCTGCACTGAGACAGGCTCTGTAACAATATCCCAGCTGCACTGGGACAGGCTCTGTAACAATATCCCAGCTGCACTGGGACAGGCTCTGTAACAATATCCCAGCTGTACTGGGCCAGGCTCTGTAACAATATCCCAGCTGCACTGGGACAGGCTCTGTAACAATATCCCAGCTGCACTGGGACAGGCTCTTTAACAATATCCCAGCTGCACTGAGACAGGCTCTGTAACAATATCCCAGCTGCACGGGGACAGGCTCTGTAACAATTTCCCAGCTGTACTGGGCCAGGCTCTGTAATAACATCCTAGCTGCACTGGGACAGGCTCTGTAATAACATCCTAGCTGCACTGGGACAGGCTCTGTAATAACATCCTAGCTGCACTGGGGCAGGCTGTGTAACAATGTCCCAGCTATACTGGGGCAGGCTCACTAACAATATCCCGGCTGCATTGGGACAGTCTCTGTAACAATATCCCAGCTGCACTGGGACAGGCTCTGTAATAATATCCAAGCTGCACTGGGACAGGCTCTGTAATAACATCCTAGCTGCACTGGGGCAGGCTGTGTAACAATGTCCCAGCTATACTGGGGCAGGCTCTGTAACATATCCCAGCTGCATTGGGACAGTCTCTGTAACAATATCCCAGCTGCACTGGGACAGGCTCTGTAATAATATCCCAGCTGCACTGGGACAGGCTCTGTAACAATAGCTGCACTGGACAGGCTCTGTAACAATATCCCACTGCACTGGGAAGGCTCTGTAAAGAATCCCAGCTGCACTGGAAGGCTCTGTAACAGTATCCCAGCTGCACTGGGAAAGGCTCTGTAACAGTATCCCAGCTGCACTGGGGCAGGCTCTGTAACAATATCCCAGCTGCACTGGGACGGCTCTGTAACATCCCAGCTGCACTGGGGCCTGTAAATATCCCACTGCACTGGGGCTCTGTAACATCCCGCTGCACTGGGAAGGCTCTGTAACAACATCCCAGCTGCACTGGGACAGGCTCTGTAACAATATCCCAGCTGCACTGGGACAGGCTCTGTAACAACATCCCAGCTGCACTGGACAGGCTCTGTAATAATATCCCAGCTGCACGGGACAGGCTCTGTAACAATATCCCAGCTGCACTGGGACAGGCTCTGTAACAATATCCCAGCTGCACTGGGACAGGCTCTGTAACAATATCCCAGCTGCACTGGGACAGGCTCTGTAACAGTATCCCAGCTGCACTGGGACAGGCTCTGTAACAATATCCCAGCTGCACTGGGGCAGGCTCTGTAACAATATCCCAGCAGCACTGTGGCAGGCTCTGTAACAATATCGCAGCTGCACTGGGGCAGGCTCTCTAACAACATCCCAGGTGCACTGGGACAGGCTCTGTAACAGTATCCCAGCTGCACTGGGGCAGGCTCTGTAACAATATCCCAGCTGCACTGGGACAGGCTCTGTAACAATATCCCAGCTGCACTGGGACAGGCTCTGTAACAACATCCCAGCTGCACTGGGGCAGGCTCTGTAACAATATCCCAGCTGCACTGGGACAGGCTCTGTAACAATATCCCAGCTGCACTGGGACAGGCTCTGTAACAATATCCCAGCTGCACTGGGGCAGGCTCTGTAACAATATCCCAGCTGCACTGGGACAGGCTCTGTAACAATATCCCAGCTGCACTGGGACAGGCTCTGTAACAACATCCCAGGGGCACTGGGGCAGGATCAGTCATAATATCCCAGCTGCATTGGGTCAGGATCTGGAACAATATCACAGCTGCACTGGGGGATTCTCAGTAACAGTGTCCTAGCTGCACTGGGGCAGGCTCTGTAACAATATCCCAGCTGCACTGGGACAGGCTCTGTAACAATACGCCAGATGCACTGGGGCAGGCTGTGCAACAATATCCCAGCTGCACTGAGGCAGGCTCTGTAACAGTATCCTAGCTGCACTGGGGCAGGCTCTGTAACAATATTCCAGCTGCACTGAGGTAGGCTCTGGAACAACATTCAAGCTGCACTAGGGCAGGCTCTGGAACAATATCCCATCTGCACTGATGCAGGCCCTGTTACAATACCCCAGCTGCACTGGGACAGGCTTCGTAACAATATCCCAGCTGCACTGGGGCAGGCTCTGTAAAAATATCCCAGCAGAACTGGGGCAGGCTGTGTAACAATATCGCAGCTGCACAGGGGCAGGCTCTGTAACAACATCCCAGCTGCACTTGGACAGGCTCTGTAACAACATCCCAGCTGCACTAGGGCAGACTCTGTAACAACACACCAGCTGCACTGGGACAGGCTCTGTAACAATATCCCAGCTGCAATGTGGCAGGCTCCGTAACAATATCCCAGCTGCGCTGCGACAGGCTCTGTAACAATAGCGCAGCTGCACTGGGGCAGGCTCTATAACAATGTCCCAGCTGCGCTGCGACAGGCTCTGTAACAATAGCCCAGCTGCACTGGGACAGGCTCTGTAACAATATCCGAGCTGCACGGGGGCAGGCTCTGTAACAATATCCCAGCTGCACTGGGAAAGGCTCTGTAACAATAGCCCAGCTGCACTGGGACAGGGTCTGTAGCAATATCCGAGCTGCACTGGGACAGGCTCTGTAACAACATCCTAGCTGCACTGGGGCAGGCTGTGTAACAATGTCCCAGCTATACTGGGGCAGGCTCTGTAACAATATCCCAGCTGCACTGGGACAGGCTTTGTAACTATATCCCAGCTGCACTGGGACAGGCTCTGTAACAGTATCCCAGCTGCAATGGGGCAGGCTCTGGAACAATATCACAGCAGCACTGTGGCAGGCTCTGTAACAATATCGCAGCTGCACTGGGGCAGGCTCTCTAACAACATCCCAGGTGCACTGGGACAGGCTCTGTAACAGTATCCCAGCTGCACTGGGGCAGGCTCTGTAACAATATCCCAGCTGCACTGGGACAGGCTCTGTAACAACATCCCAGCTGCACTGGGGCAGGCTCTGTAACAATATCCCAGCTGCACTGGGACAGGCTCTGTAACAATATCCCAGCTGCACTGGGACAGGCTCTGTAACAACATCCCAGCTGCACTGGGGCAGGCTCTGTAACAATATCCCAGCTGCACTGGGACAGGCTCTGTAACAATATCCCAGCTGCACTGGGGCAGGCTCTGTAACAATATCCCAGCTGCACTGGGACAGGCTCTGTAACAATATCCCAGCTGCACTGGGACAGGCTCTGTAACAACATCCCAGGGGCACTGGGGCAGGATCAGTCATAATATCCCAGCTGCATTGGGTCAGGATCTGGAACAATATCACAGCTGCACTGGGGGATTCTCAGTAACAGTGTCCTAGCTGCACTGGGGCAGGCTCTGTAACAACATCCCAGGGGCACTGGGACAGGCTCTGTAACAATACGCCAGATGCACTGGGGCAGGCTGTGCAACAATATCCCAGCTGCACTGAGGCAGGCTCTGTAACAGTATCCTAGCTGCACTGGGGCAGGCTCTGTAACAATATTCCAGCTGCACTGAGGTAGGCTCTGGAACAACATTCAAGCTGCACTAGGGCAGGCTCTGGAACAATATCCCATCTGCACTGATGCAGGCCCTGTTACAATACCCCAGCTGCACTGGGACAGGCTTCGTAACAATATCCCAGCTGCACTGGGGCAGGCTCTGTAAAAATATCCCAGCAGAACTGGGGCAGGCGGTGTAACAATATCGCAGCTGCACAGGGGCAGGCTCTGTAACAACATCCCAGCTGCACTTGGACAGGCTCTGTAACAACATCCCAGCTGCACTAGGGCAGACTCTGTAACAACACACCAGCTGCACTGGGACAGGCTCTGTAACAATATCCCAGTTGCAATGTGGCAGGCTCTGTAACAATATCCCAGCTGCCCTGCGACAGGCTCTGTAACAATAGCCCAGCTGCACTGGGGCAGGCTCTATAACAATGTCCCAGAAGCGCTGCGACAGGCTCTGTAACAATAGCCCAGCTGCACTGGGACAGGCTCTGTAACAATATCCGAGCTGCACGGGGGCAGGCTCTGTAACAATATCCCAGCTGCACTGGGAAAGGCTCTGTAACAATAGCCCAGCTGCACTGGGACAGGGTCTGTAGCAATATCCGAGCTGCACTGGGACAGGCTCTGTAACAACATCCTAGCTGCACTGGGGCAGGCTGTGTAACAATGTCCCAGCTATACTGGGGCAGGCTCTGTAACAATATCCCAGCTGCACTGGGACAGGCTTTGTAACTATATCCCAGCTGCACTGGGACAGGCTCTGTAACAGTATCCCAGCTGCACTGGGACAGGCTCTGTAACAGTATCCCAGCTGCACTGGGGCAGGCTCTGGAACAATATCACAGCAGCACTGTGGCAGGCTCTGTAACAATATCGCAGCTGCACTGGGGCAGGCTCTCTAACAACATCCCAGGTGCAGTGGAACAGGCTCTGTAACAACATCCCAGCTGCACTGGGACAGGCTCTGTAACAGTATCCCAGCTGCACTGGGGCAGGCTCTGTAACAATATCCCAGCTGCACTGGGGCAGGCTCTGTAACAATATCCCAGCTGCACTGGGGCAGGCTCTGTAACAATATCCCAGCTGCACTGGGGCAGGATCTGTAACAATATCCCAGCTGCACTGGGACAGGCTCTGTAACAATATCCCAGCTGCACTGGGACAGGCTCTGTAACAACATCCCAGCTGCACTGGGACAGGCTCTGTAACAACATCCCAGCTGCACTGGGACAGGCTCTGTAACAATATCCCAGCTGCACTGGGACAGGCTCTGTAACAATATCCCAGCTGCACTGGGGCAGGTTCCGCAACAGTATCCCAGCTGCACTGAGGCAGGCTCTGTTACAATGTCAACGCTGTACTGGGGCAGGCTCCGTAACAATATCCTAGCTGCACTGGGGCAGGTTCTGTAACAATATCCCAGCTGCACTGGCCCAGGATCGGCAACAATATCCCAGCTGCACTGGGACAGCCTCTGTAACAATATCCCAACTGCATTGGGACAGGCTCTGTAACAATATCTCAGCTGCACTGGGACAGGCTCTGTAAAAACATCCCAGCAGCACTGCGGCAGGCTCTGTAACAATATCCCAGCTGCACTGGGGCAGGCTCTGTAACAACATCCCAGCTGCACTAGTGCAGGCTCTGTAACAACATACCAGCTGCACTGGGACAGGCTCTGTAACAATATCCCAGCTGCGCTGGGACAGGCTCTGTAACAACATCCCAGCTGCGCTGGGACAGGCTCTGTAACAACATCCCAGCTGCACTAGGGCAGGCTCTGTAACAATATCCAGGCTTCATTGAGGCAGGCTCTGTAACAATATCCCAGCAGGACTTTGACAGGCTCTGTATCAATGTCCCAGCTGCACTGGGACAGGCTCTGTAACAATATCCAAGTTGCACTGGGATAGGCTCTGTAACAATATCCCAGCTGCACTGGGGCAGGCTCTGTAACAACATCCCAGCTGCACTGGGACAGGCTCTGTAACAATATCCCAGCTGCACTAGGGCAGACTCCGTAACAATATCCCAGCTGCACTGGGGCAGGCTCTGTAACAGTATCCCAGCTGCACTGGCGCAGGCGCTGTAACAATATCCCAGCTGCACTAGGGCAGGCTCTGCAACGATATCCCAGCTCCACTGAGGCAGGCTCTGTAACAATATACTGGCTGGACTGGGGCAGGCTCCGTAACAATATCCTAGCTGCAGTGGGGCAGGCTCTGTAACAATATCCCAGCTGCACTGGGACAGGCTATGTAACAACATCCGAGCTGCACTGTGGCAGGATCAGTAATAATATCCCATCTGCATTGGGCCAGGATCTGTAACAATATCCTAGCTGCACTGGGACCTGCTCTGTAACAACATCCCAGCTGCGCTGGGGCAGGCTCTGTAACAATATCCCAGCTGCACTGGGGCAGGCTCTGAAACAACATCCCAGCTGCACTGAGGCAGGTTCCGTAACAACATCCCAGCTGCACTGGGACAGGCTCTGTAACAATATCCCAGCTGCACTGGGACAGGCTCTGTAACAATATCCCAGCTGCACTGAGGCAGGCTCTGTAACACCATCCCAGCTGCACTGGGGCAGGCTCTGTAACAATATCCCAGCGGCACTGGGACAGCCTCTGTAACAATATCCACGCTGCACTGATGCAGGCTGTGTTAAAATATCCCAGCTGCACTGGGGCAGGATCTGTAAAAATATACCAGCTGCGCTGGGACAGGCTCTGTAACAATATCCCAGCTGCATTGGGATAGGCTCTGTAACAATATCCACGCTGCACTGATGCAGGCTGTGTTAAAATATCCCAGCTGCACTGGGGAGGGCTCTGTAACAATATCCCAGCTGCACTGGGGCAGGCTCTGTTACAATATCCCAGCTGCACTGGGGAGGGCTCTGTAACAATATCCCAGCTGCACTGGGGCAGGCTCTGTTACAATATCCCAGCTGCACTGGGGCAGGCTCTGTAACAATATCCTAGCTGCACTGGGGCAGGCTCTGTTACAATATCCTAGCTGCACTGGGGCAGGCTCCGTAACAATATCCCAGCTGCACTCGGACAGGCTCTGTACCAATATCCCAGCTGCATTGGGACAGGCTCTGTAACAATATCCCAGCTGCACTGGGACACGATATGTTACA
This sequence comes from Sphyrna mokarran, assembly GCA_024679065.1. Taxonomy (NCBI): domain Eukaryota; kingdom Metazoa; phylum Chordata; class Chondrichthyes; order Carcharhiniformes; family Carcharhinidae; genus Sphyrna; species Sphyrna mokarran. Next base: position 28,966,942 of record JAGIQG010000011.1, read on the forward strand.
ATATCCCAGCTGCACTGGAGCAGGCTCTGTAACAATATCCCAGCTGCACTAGGGCAGACTCCGTAACAATATCCCAGCTGCACTGGGGCAGGCTCTGTAACAGTATCCCAGCTGCACTGGTGCAGGCGCTGTAACAATATCCCAGCTGCACTAGGGCAGGCTCTGCAACGATATCCCAGCTCCACTGAGGCAGGCTCTGTAACAATATACTGGCTGGACTGGGGCAGGCTCCGTAACAATATCCTAGCTGCAGTGGGGCAGGCTCTGTAACAATATCCCAGCTGCACTGGGACAGGCTATGTAACAACATCCGAGCTGCACTGTGGCAGGATCAGTAATAATATCCCATCTGCATTGGGCCAGGATCTGTAACAATATCCTAGCTGCACTGGGACCTGCTCTGTAACAACATCCCAGCTGCGCTGGGGCAGGCTCTGTAACAATATCCCAGCTGCACTGGGGCAGGCTCTGAAACAACATCCCAGCTGCACTGAGGCAGGTTCCGTAACAACATCCCAGCTGCACTGGGACAGGCTCTGTAACAATATCCCAGCTGCACTGGGACAGGCTCTGTAACAATATCCCAGCTGCACTGAGGCAGGCTCTGTAACACCATCCCAGCTGCACTGGGGCAGGCTCTGTAACAATATCCCAGCGGCACTGGGACAGCCTCTGTAACAATATCCACGCTGCACTGATGCAGGCTGTGTTAAAATATCCCAGCTGCACTGGGGCAGGATCTGTAAAAATATACCAGCTGCGCTGGGACAGGCTCTGTAACAATATCCCAGCTGCATTGGGATAGGCTCTGTAACAATATCCACGCTGCACTGATGCAGGCTGTGTTAAAATATCCCAGCTGCACTGGGGAGGGCTCTGTAACAATATCCCAGCTGCACTGGGGCAGGCTCTGTTACAATATCCCAGCTGCACTGGGGCAGGCTCTGTAACAATATCCTAGCTGCACTGGGGCAGGCTCTGTTACAATATCCTAGCTGCACTGGGGCAGGCTCCGTAACAATATCCCAGCTGCACTCGGACAGGCTCTGTACCAATATCCCAGCTGCATTGGGACAGGCTCTGTAACAATATCCCAGCTGCACTGGGACAAGATATGTTACAATATCCCAGCTGCACTGGAGCAGGCTCTGTAACAGTATCCGAGCTGCATTGAGACAAGCTCTGCAACAATATCCTAGCTGCACTGGGACAGGCTCTGTAATAATACCCCAGCTGTACTGGGACAGTCTCTGTCACAATATCCCAGCTGCACTGGGACAGGCTCTGTAACAAAATCCCAGCTGCACTGGGACAGGGTCTGTAACAACGTCCCAGGTGCACTGGGGCAGAATCAGTAATAATATCCCGGCTGCATTGGGGCAGGATCTGTTATAATATCCCAGCTGCACTGGAGCAGTCTCTGTAACAGTATCCTACCTGCACTGGGGCACGCTCTGTAACAACATCCCAGCTGCACTGACGCAGGCTCTGTAACAACACCAAGCTGCACTAGGGCAGGCTCTGGAACAATATCCCAGCTATACTGGGGCAGGCTCTGCAACAATATCCCAGCTGCGCTGAGGCAGGCTCTGTTACAATATCCCAGCTGCACTGGGGCAGGCTCTGTAACAATATCCCAGCTGCACTCGGACAGGCTCTGTAACAATATAGAACATAGAACAATACAGCACAGAACAGGCCCTTCGGCCTTCGATGTTGTGCCGACCAAAATAAAAAGCAATGCCCCTCCAAACTAAACCATTCCCTTCTCTTCCATATACTTATCAATTAACCTCTTAAACGCCACCAACTTGGCGCATCTACAACAGCTGCAGGCAGGGCATTCCACTCCCTAATCACTCTTTGAGTAAAGAACCTACCTCTGATATCCGTCCTATAACTCATACCCCTTAATTTAAAGTTGTTTCCCCTCGTGCTAGCTTTTTCCATCCTAGGAAAAAGGCTATCACTGTCCACCCTATCCAAACCTCTAATTATCTTATATGTTTCAATAAGATCCCCCCTTATCCGCCTCCTTTCTAACGAAAACAACCTCAAATCCTTCAACCTCTCTTCATAGGACCTGCCCTCCATACCAGGCAACATCCTGGTAAACCTCCTCTGTACCCTCTCCAATGCCTCCACATCTTTCTTATAATGTGGCGACCAGAACTGCACCCAATACTCCAAGTGCGGCCGCACTAGAGTTTTTTACAGCTGCAACATGATGCTGCGGCTCCTAAATTCAATCCCCCTACCAATAAAAGCTAAGACTCCATAAGCCTTCTTAACAACTTTATCCACTTGACTGCCTACTTTCAGGGATCTATTGACACCTACACCAAGATCCTTCTGTTCCTCAACACTATTAAGAGCCCTACCATTACCCCTATACTCTACACATTTATTGTTCCTGCCAAAGTGCATTACCTCACACTTTTCCACATTAAACTCCATTTGCCACCTCTCGGCCCAGCTCTGCAACTTGTCCAAGTCACTCTGTAAACTACAACACCCCTCTTCACTATCTACCACACCACCACCTTTAGTATCATCTGCAAATTTACTGATCCATCCCTCAATACCCTCATCCAGATCATTTATAAAATTACAAACAGCAGGGGCCCCAAAACAGACCCCTGAGGCACACCACTCGTCACCGAACTCCACGATGAATATCTCCCATCAACCACCGCCCTCTGTCTTCTATCTGCCAGCCAATTTCTAATCCAATTAGCTAAATCACCCTCTATTCCACACATCTACATTTTCTGTAGAAGTCTTCCATGGGCCACCTTATCAAAAGCCTTACTAAAGTCCATATATACTACATCAACCGCCTTACCCCCATCCACCTCTCTATATCCCAGCTGCATTGGGGCAGGATCTGGTATAATATCCCAGCTGCACTGGAGCAGTCTCAGTAACAATATCCTAGCTGCACTGGGGCAGGCTCTGAAACAATATCCCAGCTGCACTGGGCCAGCCTCTGTAACACTATCCCAGATGCACTGGGGCAGGCTGTGCAACAATATCCCAGCTGACTGAGGCAGGCTCTGTAACAGTATCCTAGCTGCAATGGGGCAGGCTCTGTAACAATATCCCAGCTGCACTGACGCAGGCTCTGTAACAACACCCAAGCTGCACTAGGGCAGGCTCTGGAACAATATCCCAGCTATACTGGGGCAGGCTCTGCAACAATATCCCAGCTGCGCTGGGGCAGGCTCTGTAACAATAGCCCAGCTGCACTGGGACAGGGTCTGTAGCAATATCCGAGCTGCACTGGGACAGGCTCTTTAACAATATCCCAGCTGCACTGGGGCAGGCACTGTAACAATATCCCAGCTGCACTGGGGCAGGCTTTGTAACAATATCCCAGCTGCACTGGGGAAGTCTCTGTAACAACATCCCAGCTGCACTGGGACAGGCTCTGTAACAACATCCCAGCTGCACTAGGACAGGCTCTGTAACAATATCCCAGCTGCACTGGGACAGGCTCTGTAACAATATCGCAGCTGCACTGGGGCAGGCTCTGTAACAATATCCCAGCTGCACTGGGGCAGGCTTGTTAACAATATCCCAGCTGCACTGGGGCAGGTTCCGCAACAGTATCCCAGCTGCACTGAGGCAGGCTCTGTAACAATGTCCACGCTGTACTGGGGCAGGCTCCGTAACAATATCCCAGCTGCACGGGGGCAGGTTCTGTAACAATATCCCAGCTGCACTAGGACAGGCTCTGTAACAATATCCCAGCTGCACTGGGACAGGCTCTGTAACAATACCCAGCTGCACTGAGACAGGCTCTGTAACAACATCCGAGCTGCACTGTGGCAGGATCAGTAATAATATCCCAACTGCATTGGCCCAGGATCTGCAACAATATCCCAGCTGCACTGGGACAGGCTCTGTAACAACATCCCAGCTGCACTAGGGCAGGCTCTGTAACAATATCCAGGCTGCATTGGGGCAGGCTCTGTAACAATATCCCAGCAGGACTTTGACAGGCTCTGTATCAATGCCCCAGCTGCACTGGGGCAGGCTCTGTAACAACATCCCAACTGCACTGGGGCAGGCTCTATAACGATATCCCAGCTGCACTGGGGCAGGCTCGGTAACAATATCCCAGTGCATTGGGTCAGGCTCTGTAAGAATATCCCAGCTGCACTTGGACAGGATCTGTAACAATATCCCAGCTGTAGTGGGGCAGGCTCTGTAACAATATCGCAGCTGCATTGGGACAGGCTCTGTGACAATATCCTAGTTGCACTGGGACAGGCTCTGTAACAACATCCCAGCTGCACTGGGACAGGCTCTGTAACAATATCCCAGCTGCACTGGGACAGGCTCTGTAACACCATCCCAGCTGCACTGGGGCAGGCTCTGTAACAACATCCCAGCTGCAGTGGGGCAGGCTTTGTAACAACATCCCAGCTGCACTAGGGCAGGCTCTGTAACAACATCCCAGCTGCACTGAGGCAGGATCTGTAACAACATCCCAGCTGCACTGCGACAGACCTGTAACAATATCCCAGCTGCACTGGGACAGGCTCTGTAACAATATCCCGGCTGTACTGGGCCAGGCTCTGTAACAATATCCCAGCTGCACTGGGACAGGCTCTGTAACAATATCCCAGCTGCACTGGGACAGGCTCTTTAACAATATCCCAGCTGCACTGAGACAGGCTCTGTAACAATATCCCAGCTGCACGGGGACAGGCTCTGTAACAATTTCCCAGCTGTACTGGGCCAGGCTCTGTAATAACATCCTAGCTGCACTGGGACAGGCTCTGTAATAACATCCTAGCTGCACTGGGGCAGGCTGTGTAACAATGTCCCAGCTATACTGGGGCAGGCTCAGTAACAATATCCCGGCTGCATTGGGACAGTCTCTGTAACAATATCCCAGCTGCACTGGGACAGGCTCTGTAATAATATCCAAGCTGCACTGGGACAGGCTCTGTAATAACATCCTAGCTGCACTGGGGCAGGCTGTGTAACAATGTCCCAGCTATACTGGGGCAGGCTCTGTAACAATATCCCAGCTGCATTGGGACAGTCTCTGTAACAATATCCCAGCTGCACTGGGACAGGCTCTGTAATAATATCCCAGCTGCACTGGGACAGGCTCTGTAACAACATCCCAGCTGCACTAGGACAGGCTCTGTAACAATATCCCAGCTGCACTGGGAAAGGCTCTGTAAAAGAATCCCAGCTGCACTGGGAAAGGCTCTGTAACAGTATCCCAGCTGCACTGGGGCAGGCTCTGTAACAGTATCCCAGCTGCACTGGGGCAGGCTCAGTAACAATATCCCAGCTGCACTGGGACAGGCTCTGTAACAATATCCCAGCTGCACTGGGGCAGGCTCTGTAACAATATCCCAGCTGCACTGGGACAGGCTCTGTAACAACATCCCAGCTGCACTGGGACAGGCTCTGTAACAACATCCCAGCTGCACTGGGGCAGGCTCTGTAACAATATCCCAGCTGCACTGGGACAGGCTCTGTAACAATATCCCAGCTGCACTGGGACAGGCTCTGTAACAATATCCCAGCTGCACTGGGACAGGCTCTGTAACAATATCCCAGCTGCACTGGGACAGGCTCTGTAACAATATCCCAGCTGCACTGGGACAGGCTTGTAACATATCCCAGCTGCACTGGGGCAGGCTCTGTAACAATATCCCAGCTGCACTGGGACAGGCTCTGTAACAACATCCCAGCTGCACTGGGGCAGGCTCTATAACGATATCCCAGCTGCACTGGGACAGGCTCTGTAACAATATCCCAGCAGGACTTTGACAGGCTCTCTATCAATGCCCCAGCTGCACTGGAACAGGCTCTGTAACAGTATCCCAGCTGCACTGGGGCTGGCTCTATAACGATATCCCAGCTGCACTGGGACAGGCTCTGTAACAACATCCCAGCTGCACTGGGACAGGCTCTGTAACAATATCCCAGCTGCACTGGGACAGGCTCTGTAACACCATCCCAGCTGCACTGGGGCAGGCTCTGTAACAACATCCCAGCTGCAGTGGGGCAGGCTTTGTAACAACATCCCAGCTGCACTAGGGCAGGCTCTGTAACAACATCCCAGCTGCACTGAGGCAGGATCTGTAACAACATCCCAGCTGCACTGCGACAGACCTGTAACAATATCCCAGCTGCACTGGGACAGGCTCTGTAACAATATCCCGGCTGTACTGGGCTAGGCTCTGTAACAATATCCCAGCTGCACTGGGACAGGCTCTGTAACAATATCCCAGCTGCACTGGGACAGGCTCTTTAACAATATCCCAGCTGCACTGAGACAGGCTCTGTAACAATATCCCAGCTGCACGGGGACAGGCTCTGTAACAATCTCCCAGCTGTACTGGGCCAGGCTCTGTAATAACATCCTAGCTGCACTGGGACAGGCTCTGTAATAACATCCTAGCTGCACTGGGGCAGGCTGTGTAACAATGTCCCAGCTATACTGGGGCAGGCTCAGTAACAATATCCCGGCTGCATTGGGACAGTCTCTGTAACAATATCCCAGCTGCACTGGGACAGGCTCTGTAATAATATCCAAGCTGCACTGGGACAGGCTCTGTAATAACATCCTAGCTGCACTGGGGCAGGCTGTGTAACAATGTCCCAGCTATACTGGGGCAGGCTCTGTAACAATATCCCAGCTGCATTGGGACAGTCTCTGTAACAATATCCCAGCTGCACTGGGACAGGCTCTGTAAAATATCCCAGCTGCACTGGGACAGGCTCTGTAACAACATCCCAGCTGCACTGGGACAGGCTCTGTAACAATATCCCAGCTGCACTGGGAAAGGCTCAGTAAAAGAATCCCAGCTGCACTGGGAAGGCTCTGTAACAGTATCCCAGCTGCACTGGGGCAGGCTCTGTAACAATATCCCAGCTGCACTGGGACAGGCTCTGTAACAGTATCCCAGCTGCACTGGGGCAGGCTCAGTAACAATATCCCAGCTGCACTGGGACAGGCTCTGTAACACATCCCAGCTGCACTGGGGCAGGCTCTGTAATAATATCCTAGCTGTACTGGGACAGGCTCTGTAACAACTCCCAGCTGCACTGGACAGGCTCTTAACAATCAGCTGCTGGGCAGGCTCTGTAACAATATCCCAGCTGCACTGGGTCGGCTCTGTAACAATATCCCAGCTGCACTGGGACAGGCTCTGTAACAATATCCCAGCTGCACTGGGACAGGCTCTGTAACAACATCCCAGCTGCACTGGGACAGGCTCTGTAACAATATCCCAGCTGCACTGGGACAGGCTCTGTAACAACATCCCAGCTGCACTGGGACAGGCTCTGTAACAATATCCCAGCTGCACTGGGACAGGCTCTGTAACAATATCCCAGCTGCACTGGGACAGGCTCTGTAACAATATCCCAGCTGCACTGGGACAGGCTCTGTAACAGTATCCCAGCTGCACTGGGGCAGGCTCTGTAACAATATCACAGCTGCACTGGGGCAGGCTCTGTAACAATATCCCAGCTGCACTGGGGCAGGCTCTCTAACAACATCCCAGCTGCACTGGGACAGGCTCTGTAACAGCATCCCAGCTGCACTGGGGCAGGCTCTGTAACAATATCCCAGCTGCACTGGGACAGGCTCTGTAACAACATCCCAGCTGCACTGGGACAGGCTCTGTAACAATATCCCAGCTGCACTGGGACAGGCTCTGTAACAATATCCCAGCTGCACTGGGACAGGCTCTGTAACAATATCCCAGCTGCACTGGGACAGGCTCTGTAACAACATCCCAGCTGCACTGGGGCAGGCTCTGTAACAATATCCCAGCTGCACTGGGACAGGCTCTGTAACAACATCCCAGGGGCACTGGGGCAGGATCAGTCATAATGTCCCAGCTGCATTGGGTCAGGATCTGGAACAATATCACAGCTGCACTGGGGGAGTCTCAGTAAAAGTGTCCTAGCTGCACTGGGGCAGGCTCTGTAACAATATCCCAGCTGCACTGGGACAGGCTCTGTAACAATACGCCAGATGCACTGGGGCAGGCTGTGCAACAATATCCCAGCTGCACTGAGGCAGGCTCTGTAACAGTATCCTAGCTGCACTGGGGCAGGCTCTGTAACAATATTCCAGCTGCACTGAGGTAGGCTCTGGAACAACATTCAAGCTGCACTAGGGCAGGCTCTGGAACAATATCCCATCTGCACTGATGCAGGCCCTGTTACAATACCCCAGCTGCACTGGGACAGGCTTCGTAACAATATCCCAGCTGCACTGGGGCAGGCTCTGTAAAAATATCCCAGCAGAACTGGGGCAGGCGGTGTAAAATATCGCAGCTGCACAGGGGCAGGCTCTGTAACAACATCCCAGCTGCACTTGGACAGGCTCTGTAACAACATCCCAGCTGCACTAGGGCAGACTCTGTAACAACACACCAGCTGCACTGGGACAGGCTCTGTAACAATATCCCAGCTGCAATGTGGCAGGCTCCGTAGCAATATCCAGCTGCGCTGCGACAGGCTCTGTAACAATAGCCCAGCTGCACTGGGGCAGGCTCTATAACAATGTCCCAGCTGCGCTGCGACAGGCTCTGTAACAATAGCCCAGCTGCACTGGGACAGGCTCTGTAACAATATCCGAGCTGCACGGGGGCAGGCTCTGTAACAATATCCCAGCTGCACGGGGACAGGCTCTGTAACAATTTCCCAGCTGTACTGGGCCAGGCTCTGTAATAACATCCTAGCTGCACTGGGACAGGCTCTGTAATAACATCCTAGCTGCACTGGGGCAGGCTGTGTAACAATGTCCCAGCTATACTGGGGCAGGCTCAGTAACAATATCCCGGCTGCATTGGGACAGTCTCTGTAACAATATCCCAGCTGCACTGGGACAGGCTCTGTAATAATATCCAAGCTGCACTGGGACAGGCTCTGTAATAACATCCTAGCTGCACTGGGGCAGGCTGTGTAACAATGTCCCAGCTATACTGGGGCAGGCTCTGTAACAATATCCCAGCTGCATTGGGACAGTCTCTGTAACAATATCCCAGCTGCACTGGGACAGGCTCTGTAATAATATCCCAGCTGCACTGGGACAGGCTCTGTAACAACATCCCAGCTGCACTAGGACAGGCTCTGTAACAATATCCCAGCTGCACTGGGAAAGGCTCTGTAAAAGAATCCCAGCTGCACGGGGAAAGACTCTGTAACAGTATCCCAGCTGCACTGGGGCAGGCTCTGTAACAGTATCCCAGCTGCACTGGGGCAGGCTCAGTAACAATATCCCAGCTGCACTGGGACAGGCTCTGTAACAACATCCCAGCTGCACTGGGGCAGGCTCTGTAACAATATCCCAGCTGCACTGGGACAGGCTCTGTAACAACATCCCAGCTGCACTGGGACAGGCTCTGTAACAACATCCCAGCTGCACTGGGGCAGGCTCTGTAACAATATCCCAGCTGCACTGGGACAGGCTCTGTGACAATATCCTAGTTGCACTGGGACAGGCTCTGTAACAATATCACAGCTGCACTGGGACAAGCTCTGTAACAATATCCCAGCTGCACTGGGACAGGCTCTGTAACAATATCCCAGCTGCACTGGGGCAGGCTCTGTAACAACATCCCAGCTGCACTGGGACAGGCTCTGTAACAACATCCCAGCTGCACTGGGGCAGGCTCTATAACGATATCCCAGCTGCACTGGGACAGGCTCTGTAACAATATCCCAGCAGGACTTTGACAGGCTCTGTATCAATGCCCCAGCTGCACTGGAACAGGCTCTGTAACAGTATCCCAGCTGCACTGGGGCTGGCTCTATAACGATATCCCAGCTGCACTGGGACAGGCTCTGTAACAATATCCCAGCTGCACTGGGACAGGCTCTGTAACAATATCCCAGCTGCACTGGGACAGGCTCTGTAACAATATCCCAGCTGCACTGGGGCAGGCTCTGTAACAATATCCCAGCTGCAGTGGGGCAGGCTCTGTAACAACATCCCAGCTGCACTAGGGCAGGCTCTGTAACAACATCCCAGCTGCACTGAGGCAGGATCTGTAACAACATCCCAGCTGCACTGCGACAGACCTGTAACAATATCCCAGCTGCACTGGGACAGGCTCTGTAACAATATCCCGGCTGTACTGGGCTAGGCTCTGTAACAATATCCCAGCTGCACTGGGACAGGCTCTGTAACAATATCCCAGCTGCACTGGGACAGGCTCTGTAACAATATCCCAGCTGCACTGAGACAGGCTCTGTAACAATATCCCAGCTGCACGGGGACAGGCTCTGTAACAATCTCCCAGCTGTACTGGGCCAGGCTCTGTAATAACATCCTAGCTGCACTGGGACAGGCTCTGTAATAACATCCTAGCTGCACTGGGGCAGGCTGTGTAACAATGTCCAGCTATACTGGGGCAGGCTCTGTAACAATATCCCGGCTGCATTGGGACAGTCTCTGTAACAATATCCCAGCTGCACTGGGACAGGCTCTGTAATAATATCCAAGCTGCACTGGGACAGGCTCTGTAATAACATCCTAGCTGCACTGGGGCAGGCTGTGTAACAATGTCCCAGCTATACTGGGGCAGGCTCTGTAACAATATCCCAGCTGCATTGGGACAGTCTCTGTAACAATATCCCAGCTGCACTGGGACAGGCTCTGTAACAATATCCCAGCTGCACTGGGACAGGCTCTGTAACAACATCCCAGCTGCACTGGGACAGGCTCTGTAACAATATCCCAGCTGCACTGGGAAAGGCTCAGTAAAAGAATCCCAGCTGCACTGGGAAAGGCTCTGTAACAGTATCCCAGCTGCACTGGGGGCTCTGTAACGCAGGCTCTGTAACAATATCCCAGCTGCACTGGGACAGGCTCTGTAACAGTATCCCAGCTGCACTGGGGCAGGCTCTGTAACAATATCCCAGCTGCACTGGGACAGGCTCTGTAACAACATCCCAGCTGCACTGGGGCAGGCTCTGTAATAATATCCTAGCTGTACTGGGACAGGCTCTGTAACAATATCCCAGCTGCACTGGGACAGGCTCTGTAACAACATCCCAGCTGCACTGGGGCAGGCTCTGTAAAAATATCCCAGCAGAACTGGGGCAGGCGGTTGTAACAATATCGCAGCTGCACAGGGGCAGGCTCTGTAACAACATCCCAGCTGCACTTGGACAGGCTCTGTAACAACATCCCAGCTGCACTAGGGCAGACTCTGTAACAACACCCCAGCTGCACTGGGACAGGCTCTGTAACAATATCCCAGTTGCAATGTGGCAGGCTCTGTAACAATATCCCAGCTGCCCTGCGACAGGCTCTGTAACAATAGCCCAGCTGCACTGGGGCAGGCTCTATAACAATGTCCCAGCTGCGCTGCGACAGGCTCTGTAACAATAGCCCAGCTGCACTGGGACAGGCTCTGTAACAATATCCGAGCTGCACTGGGGCAGGCTCTGTAACAATATCCCAGCTGCACTGGGAAAGGCTCTGTAACAATAGCCCAGCTGCACTGGGACA